>CM068376.1:60000212-60528130 GCA_034769895.1 Magicicada septendecula
TGAGTCCCGGGGAAGAGCTGCTACAGATGTCCAATACTCCAGTGGTTTGTTAGGAAGAGCTAAAAAGGACAAACATGGCGGTTGGAGGAGAACGCAAGAGACTGTCAGAAAAACTGAGTATTCCGGAAGTAATGGAGGCTACAAGGGGGTGGCAAGTGGAAAGACGGTAGCAACAGCTACAACACCGAAAACAGAGAAGTATGAAATTAACAGGGGAAGAAGAAGTTATATTAGGGAACCAACATCGGCCAGTAGGGAGCCTGTAGCTAGTCTTTATTCCTATTTGGAAAGAAAAGAAACTTTAAAGGTTCCAGAGGAATTACAAGTGCCTAATAGAGTGGTGGATGAAGAAGGTGAAGCGGAAGAAGAAAAGCAGAATAACTTCTGTGGATCAATACAAGAGGACAAGAACATGTCTGTTAATACGGAATTCGAGGACTCAAAGAGGATGTCATGGTTAAATCCAGATGCCGCAGAATTTGTTCCGGTATCTCTATCTCTGTTCATGAGGGATACAGATCCTGTAATATCATCATCGCCTACGCAGGGGTGTGAGAAGTCACTTGAGAGTGTCGCTTTACCATCACCAGTAGAATTTAATTTAGACATTGCACATGGACCTGGACAGCTGGATTCCAGGGTGGGAAATGTTGAAGACGTTGTAGTTGCTGAAGGTGGTGAAGGAGGGGAATCGAAGGAAGAGGCAGAAGAGCGGTCTGCAGATGATGCACAGGGAAGTATAGTTGTAAGTGTTAGGGAGACTGAAGAGTCTGAGTTTGCGGATGGACACAGGGATGTCCAGGCTGCAAGTGTTTCTGGGGTTGCGGATGGACACGGGGATTTCCATGCCACAAGTGTGGTGGAAGAAGATGAGGTAGAAGTTGAGGAGAAATTTGGTGGCAGCGTTGTGGAGTGTGTGAGTGAGAATGATGTAGTGTGTGAAGAGGTGCAGACGCCTTCTGTAAGTAGTGTTGAGGATTCCGAGGAACGGAAAGAAGTTTCATGTGAACCAGAGGTGAGCAACTAGAGGATGAAGATATGCAGTGTTCGGATGGTGGTAGTGGACGTGATGGCGATGATGTGGATGATGAATGTGTTGACGAAAATGAGATTGGAGAAGAGGTTAGTGAAGAAGTTTGTGAAGCGGCTGGTGACGAGTGTGATGAAGAAATTGGTGAGGAGCTGAGGGAAGATGCGGTTGAAGATGGATCAGAGGAGCAACTGGAAGATGGTGAGGAGGTGCAGTGTCATGAGGTTGATTTGCATTATGGGGACGAAGAAGGAGAAATTGCAGAAGAAAAGGAAGAAGGAATAGAGGAAGAAAAGGAAGGGATAGAAGAAATAGAAGTAGGGAAGGCAGAAGCAGAGGAGTTAGATCATGAGGATAATCCAAATTGGGGTGAAAGTAGTGAGGTAAGTTGCCTTGATCCTGAGTCAGAAGAAACAGATCAGCACAGCTCAACGCGAGATAATTTCTCAGAGAGTGGTGTCCGAAAGGAACGAGTACCTAAAGTCCGTCACAGAAAGGTGAGAAGAAGCGGTTAACGGGTAGCGGGTAGATGTTCCCCACAGTCCCAGTGGTGTTCGTCTACTTCAGGGTTGCGTCCCTGCCCACGCGAGCCTTGGTTTCCTCCATTCATCCTTATTTCCGGAGGGCACCATGACCTTACCCTTAGTCCTAGCTATTGACCTTTCAATGATCCTTGCCCTTTTCATCTTCCCAATTTTCCTACCCCTCCCCATAGAAAAACATAAAAAAAAAAATTAGAAAAGGAAAATGAAACAAAAAAATTAGGAAAAGAAAAAAGAAAAATATCAAAAAGAAGTTAGTTGGAAGAGTTGTGACTAGGTTGGTGTAGGGAGGTTAGTGTTAGATTGTTGGTTGTTGTTTTATGGGGATACGAGATATTGTCGAGGGTAGTTTGTTTGGTGTATAAGAGCAAAAATACGTTGTTTGTCGTTTTATGGGGAGTCTAGATATTGACATAGTAACTTGTAATCAGCTGTATCGTTGTAAAATATGTTATCTGGGCGAGTTGGACTATGAGCCGTTGATAGCCGGCTGCAGGGTGGAATGTAGTTGTTGTCGTTTTTGTAATCTGATAAACCCGTCCTTGTCTCATGTAACTGTTCTATGTTTGATATGTCAATTTCACGGTCGACCTGGGTTGTTCAGCTGATCTATTATTGAGATTGAACCTTGTTATCAAATGGCCATGCCGCATTCCCCAGTTGATTCCCTGGTGTTTTTTGTTGAGAGAGAGAGAGAGAGTTGTTTAGACGGTGCCGTGGAGAAGTAACCCCCCCATATAGTTATGGTCTTTTAAAGAGTAAATGAAGGGATGATGTTCGCGTGCCCTCTATGCGGTCTTCTCTGTCGGGCTAAGCGGGGCCGTCCGCCCTAGTGTAGGGATGTGGGCCAGCCATATGGCAACGATGGAGATGCCTTGTTGGTGCATATGGCTGGTCGGTCCAAGAGGTGGACGAGAGGTAGTACGGTCACTCACATACCAAGGTGGGTGATACCTTGTTTGGTCTTCGGACGGGTATGTGAGTGGGACCGGTAGAAGTAGGTGATGGTCACCGCAGAGGGTGATGTGTTGGGGCGGTCCCGTGGGGTCGGCATGGCGGAGAGGGTAGCATGGGGATGGCCGCAGTGGCCTGGGAGCCATGACCGATGAGTACACTGCAGGGTACCCCGAATTTCAAGCGTGGGTCAACTATGTTGCCCTTTTGGGGTGGGGGTGTGCCGTGATTGGCACAAAGCATATAATCACGGCGCCGTTACGGTTAGTAAATTTCGTATTTCTATTGTTTTGCACACCTGGTGTGTGTCGAAGTCATGCGCGCCCATTCTGGTGATTGAAAAAAGCATGTGGGTGCACGGATGACAGTTCAGTTCCATTTCCGTCACAGCTGAATGATTATCAATATCTCGGTGGCGAATATTTTCTTGTGTGCTCATTTTATATCTGTATGGATTGTTAATCCATAAAGTACCTCTGGGTTCCTGACTCGTTGAAGTGCTCGAGAGATGAGGATGACTACAACTCCATCCGTGGTCATCTGCTGAGCAGCTAAGCTTTACCTGAATTTCCCCGTCGAGAGAATGTAACCTGGGAACCCGAATCTTTCACCCTCTATCTGCAATGAACTGTAACGGGGACTTCTGTGACCTTAAACTACACGCAGGCAGCTGATCGCCTTCTAACCACGGAATACAAGGTGACCATTTTCCATTATTTCAAGCTCGAGTTTCGCAACAGAATTCACACGTGATTGACACCTTCTACAAATCAAATTACATTCTCTTTGAACTTAACTTGTAAAGTGATATGAATAGACCGAACTTTACGCGTGCGTAGAAAATGTGCTCAGTTGTGCACTGTTTGTATTACACCCTAGATTTATATGTATAGGGAGTCATAAATTGTATGCGGGTTAGCAGGCATCGCCAGCTCCCTTAATTTTTGTAACTTAATTTTGGGTACTGTATGATACACAGTATGTACTTTTACTCAAGCAAGTCCGTCTGAACTACATGCTGGAACATTCATGAATTACCATGTCAGGCTTGCACATGCTATTGTCGGGTTTTACTTTTTTTACTTAATGATGTTTGAGTTGGCTTACAATTGGGCGGGGAATTTTGTTAAACCCTGGCGCTTATTATTTTAACTTTGAAATTTATTATTTTAGTTTCTTTGGTCTCTTTCACTCTTTCGGGTCATGTCTGTGCAAGGGATGCCTGGCTTGGGCATGCGGCTGGGGTCCGGTCATTTTGAATTCTGTGTGACTTTACATTTTGTAAATTGCCGTTTTTAGTCTAGTCTATATTTCTAGTTAGTTGTTTTATTTAATTGCTCTAATTTAAGATTTCGGTTGATAGTGGGCTGGTTATGCTGGCTGACTTGCTGGTCACATGTGTCACTGCAGTATGTAACAAAGTGTTCAAATTCTATTAATGCAGAACCAAGGGTCATTAATAATTATGAATGTATTTTATATAATAGATGTTAGGCTGTTATGAAAGGGCACACAAAAAAGAATTTATCTGTTTCTTTGCTGTTATAGCACTCATATAAAAAACATATCATTATTGATTATAGTGGATCACACTTTGTAACTTTTATTGTTTAAAACTCTGCGTATGTGATTATTACAATCATAGAATCCTATATTTCTGATGAGCTATGCATATTTTTAGGCAGTTTTCTTGTGCATGTAATGAGTTTGGTAACACTGTACGATATAATCAAGATAATATAAAATTCAGAAAAGGGTTTGAAAACTAGGTACTTGCGGTACCAGCTGTTGTGTGTGATTTTCGCAGTATTGTGAAGTTTTTAAAACAAATGTTAATAAAATTTGTCTTGTTAATCAGGCTGTTTCATTTCCAAGTCCTGTCACAATGGGCCTGGTACAGTTTAAGCTTCGTCTGGGTCTTTGGCCTAGTTTTTAAATTTTACGGGGGCGCCTTCCCCTTTTCAAAAAAAAAAAAAAATACTTAAATTTTTTTTTGAAAAAAAAAATTAAATAAATAAATAAAATTATAAACTTTGAGGAGGGGAAATGAGGCGACTCAAGTGGAGCTACAGAAGCAGAACTGTAATCATGTAACAGTTAGATTTTTTATTTCATGTATTTAAAACATCACATGTTTACTAATCACAAATACCAAATGTTCCTGTCAGTAGATATAATCATATTGTAGGCACGACATACTACTTTCAATATGTTATTTAGAGAAGAGACATAATCGTTATTTCAGGTTTATGGCTGTCGTAGTTGAAATTTATTGTTTGTGTGTGTGCACGTGACGTGGTTTGATATATAAATTGTATATTTGTTATTGATTATAACTGACTGGTTTCATCAGATAATAATTGCTAGGCAGACTGTTGCTAAAGAAATTTATTATAATTTTAAGTGGTTTGATTAAATACTTATTAAATTTAACAACCTTTGGCTGTTGCTGAATTGTACTGACATTTATATTAATGTGTAGGTACATAGATATAAAGTTATTTATAGCTTTGCTTTCAGTAAATTTTACTGGGAAGAACATTTTTTACTAAAAAAGGCAGAATACATTTATATGATTTATGAGTAAATTAGAAAGTCTTATTATTTCTTTATGAGTATTTAGTAGAAAGTGCTTCTGGCCATCTGGATTTTTTAATGGATGATGGATTTTTCTAATTTATTTTGTTATTCATTATTTGATGTCAATAAAGAAACCTGTTAGTAAACTATGCGATACTCTTTGTATCAGTGTTGCTAGAAGGAAATTCTTATTATTAATATTTCTTTTAATTAGTTGTGGAAAATATGCACAAAATGTAAATTATTTAGCTATACTGTCTTCATTGAAGGCTGTTATGTAAGTGTGAACATTGATTTATACTACCCATCTGGGATGGTGGTGGTCTCCATGGTGATTTTGGGGGGGGGGGTACAAAATGTAGTTTTTTAAAATATATATTAGGTGTAAATAAATGATTTACATATTCAAGTCAGTGTATCCTCATGGAAATTGGTTTTAAGGAAATTTTAGATTTTTTGTTAAAAAGAAAACTAAGTTAATTTTAAATTGAGTGTGTTGTGAAATTTATAAACTCATTTTCTGTAGATATTCAAAGAAAACTGTAGTATCATTATGCTACTAGAATATTTTGTCAGCTGTGTATAGAATTGATGTTTTAATCTCAATAAACTTGTGAAGTGGTGTTTTTGATGTATATTAATAATACATACATTGTGTCAGTAGTAATGAGAAGTATATATGAAAGAACCATTTACAGATAAATTTCTTCTTCATATATTTTATAAATCAATGTTATCTTTGTTATTTAAATATATGCCTAAATTGTATTATCCTATATGAGGCATGTTTTGAGAGTATGCTATATGCCCATCATTATCTATGTCGATCTGTTGTCTAGTAACATATTTGTAATTGGGTTGGTAATAAATAAAGGTGCATTGTTGGTATGAATGGGTTTTTTAGATGTTTTTGTGTTTTGAGTCTTCCAGTATTTAGTGTTTTAAACTGATGTTATTTCCAACCAATAGCAATAACCCACCCAAGCACAAACGTCTCACCAGAAACAGATCAAAGTGACTGATGATGTGCATAATGTATACTTCTCAAAACATGTCTCGTATAAGTAAATTTGTCATATATTTATGAGTAAGTTTATTAATATTTAGTACGTCAAGAAAAAGAGACTGTTCTGGGTGGCCATATACTTGGTAGCTTTTCTCCCCATACTTCTATGTTCAGCATAAAACTGGTAAGTTTTCCAGCATTGTAAGGCAGTAGTAATTCATATCTGACAACACACACACACACACACACACACACACACACACACACACACACACACACACACACACACACACACACACACACACACACACACACACACACACACACACACACACACACACACACACACACACACACACACACACACACACACACACACACACACACACACACACACACACACACACACACACACACACACACACACACACACACACACACACACACACACACACACACACACACACACACACACACACACACACACACACACACACAGTTCGTTACTGATATCCAAACTTTTACAAACTTAATAGTGATGATATAGTGTTATAAATGTAGACATAGTATCATAAATAGTCTTTTCAATAAATAAAAAGTGGTAATTATGTTTGGCCAGAAGTGTCTGTGGAACAGTGGCTAAAGGACAACTTTGTTTAAGTGTACATATGTGAACAGCTCTGTTACCTTCATGCCTTGCAGAGAACAACTGATGCCTAAAGGCGTATAATCACTGTGTTTGAGACTGGTGACACGTCGCTTGGATTGATGAATTTGCAGTGCCATAACATAAAGTTATGGTCATAACATAAAGTTATGGTCCTGCTAAACTTCCTTTGCTATAGTCAAAAATTGTGTTGGCAGTCACCTTTTCCACTCTTAGGAACCAGTTGATGAACCAGCTCAGTTATCTTATGGCAGCCATTGGGCTTGACACAGATGCTGCAATCCAGCCATGAGTTCAAAGACACCCCGCTCCAACAATGCAGTGCATGTGAACAATTGCCTGATGTTGAGTAGGCATATGGGTTTCATTCAGATTATTGCAGGCAAACACAGAGCTGTTAAAAACAGTTAGTATAAACTCATGGTTTGCGATAATGCTATCTATACATTTACAGTTCTCTAATTCCCATGTCAATTTCTTGCACTAAACTACATATTTGAGCCTTTATTTTAATTAGATTTGTATTAAGTTTTACTACATGTTTCTAAAGAAAATTAATCAGGTTCTTAATTTTGTTTATTTTAGATATGTATCTTTTAATTTACAGTTTTTTCATAGCTGAAAATTTTTTAATTTTAGAAAGTACCTGTCTCAGCAGTGTACAAACTGGGTTTTCTTTTTTTTTATTACTTTAAAGCACATAAAATGGCTTTTGCAAGACTTTAATATGAAGAAATGGAAGTAATTTAAAGATATGTTCTACTGGTAAAAATAAAAAGAATAAAGCTTATGTAAATACTAATACAGAACGCTTTGTTTTTGAGTAATGGCTAGCAAAAAATTTCATAATTTTCTGCGTCAATGGAAAAATGATGTTAGTCGAAAATTCTTGAGACACAAATTTTAGGATGAAATTGGTGTTTTTATATGATTTTTGACCTGAGTATTTTAAAAAGTGGTCAACAGAACTGTATCTCTAGTAGTCTCCAAGAAGACTATAAAGCCTAAAAAACTGAAGTAAACAACACAATTTTGTAGGTTTGCCACAAATTTGCTTTGTTAAATTTCTAATTTAAAAAATGAAAAGTTGAAAAAAAATTAGGAAAGCATTTAATTCTGAGAAAATTTATGTAAATAAAGTTAATTGAACACAAGTAAAAGCTTAAGATATTTGAATTTTATTTTTAAAATCTCAACATTTTCTACCATGTTTTGGTTTGTTTTGTTCTAAATGAAAGTAAAATTTCCTAAACTTTTGTTTTCAATTGACTCTACTTAATACATTTTGTTAGTAGTAAACACTGTATAAACTTTGTTTCAAATTAATCTTGTCAACTAGTAGCACTAGTGCTAATAATGGATGTAGTTTTCTGCAGTAATTTTTAAACTTTAAATCGTGTTTTCTGTTTGTACAGTAGCATATATAGAAATAATGGGTTCTTCCTATTGAAGTTTGTTGAAAATTTTATTTACCCAACATGTACAGTACTTCCATAGACATATTTGTGTAAATCATTTTCTATTAAACTTTTGTGGTTTCTGAATATCATCTGCATTTTCCACTTGTGTATATAGTCAGGTGCTAAACTGAACAAAATAATACTTACGTTTGCCTTAAAATAAATAGACACCAAGTGAAATGTAAAAGATGCGACTGGGAATATGTTGTTTATTGTTGTAATTGAATAGGGCTCACTTGAGGCAGAAAAACGAACCAATTATATTGTGATGTCATTCTATGTCTTGCCACTTAAAATAGGCTCTAAAAGAGGATAGTTGCTAATTAACTTTTATAATGTTGAAAGGCATGTGTTTGCCTACATTTCGATTACTAGTAGTCTTTTGTCAATTACTTGTTGTCTATTGAAGTACATACTAACAGTTTTGCTAGAAACATTTGATTTTAAAAACATGGTAAGAATTAATCAGAATGAAAATTTTTTGTTTATAATTATTGTGTTTATAATAAACCTTAGATACTTTACAATAATTAGTTAAACAGATTAATCCAGTTGGTAATTAATTATAATAAAAATCACATTTATAATGTATGTGTTGTCATATGACATGATAATTTACTGTATTTTGTTTTCATGTTGCTTTCAAGTTCATAATAATTTAGATAGGACAGTGTCTATTATGAGATTGTCTGTGTTTTTAAATGAATAGAGATAGGAAGCTGAAAGAAAATGTTTTTAGAAGTTCTGGTTTGTTACTTTACAAACGCCATCTTCCCGTGAAGTAAATGTTACTGAATAGCGGTAACATCCTATGATTCTATTACCTACTGTTTTGTCAATTAATGTTAATTATTGAATAGTTTTAAGCATTGATTGAGACCTTGTCGAGGAACAGTGAAGTATACTATATTTAATCAGTCATAAATAAATGTATGGTTGTGTGTTTTACAAACAACCTCTTGAATGGCTGCTTTGTTCTCAGAGAGTAGTTGAGTTGAATTTATGTAATTATTTGTTGGAAATAAAATAACCATAAATGACTGTCACAGTATTATGAAGCATAATGAGACTTCTGTAAATAAAACATTATAAATAAACCCAATGTAATAGTTGGAAAAATCAGTTAAGAATATCTAAAACTATGTTTTTTGATTTATCTTTGCTTTTAATAATAATCGATAAATTTGTAAGTACAGTATATTGAATACATATGTTTTATTTTAATTGTACTTTCTTTCGAATTAAAGTTTTGTTAACTACATACTGTTAAATTTTGTGTTCTCACTCCATTTTGTTTTTAAAGCAGGCCATCTGAGAATTAAAAATTGGTTTCTGCAAAATTTTAGTTACTTGAGTTTAAATGTGTGGTCAGAATTCTTTGGTGACAGTATAGCCAGCTGTTTACCATTATGAGTAGCTTACAATGAACTTAAAGCAGAAAATAAATTTATATTGTTATGTGTAAATAGCCTTGTTAGTTTCCTTAGAGAGTGCTGTGATGGAGGTTGTATGAATGGGAACAAACCCCACATTTGAAAATGATAAAAAATTAATGTAGAAATAGAAGAAAAAATTAAGATAAAAAAGATATGTACTATATTAGCTTAGTCTAGTATCTTACATAGGTAATTTCCTGGTGTACATAAATGATAAATGCTAGTTTATTGTTTCTTAAAATATATAAATGATATATGCTTGTTATTATCTCTTGAAACAAGTAATGTAATA
Source organism: Magicicada septendecula (assembly GCA_034769895.1). Lineage (NCBI taxonomy): Eukaryota > Metazoa > Arthropoda > Insecta > Hemiptera > Cicadidae > Magicicada > Magicicada septendecula. The sequence continues at coordinate 60,010,180 of CM068376.1, forward strand.
CGTGGCTGCCATTAGTCAAGGCCTTGGTTAATTTAATGATAGCGGTTTCCTTCTACAGTAGAACTTGGCTAATTCGAACGTGCATAATTCGAATTTGTGGATAATTTGAACTTTTACCGTGGTCCCTTGAATATCCTATGTAAAACCGTGCAAAAACATCGTCTGTAATTCAAACTTTTTTTGGTCAATTCGAAATAAAAATTTTGCTCAAACTACAAAAAATCGCCTGCAGTATGGGCTAGACCACGTAACAATAGAGACACGACTGGAAACAGACAAGCAGGCATCGCCCTTTGTGAACAGACGCTTGTCCTTTGTGTCAAATTCGTGGAATTGGCACCAGTATCTCGCGATGACATGTGACTGGCTCGTGTAACGGTACCGCCCGCCATTGTCCCTTGTTCCACGCCTCATCAGTCAGCCACCCTCACTGTTGCTTTCAGTTCAGTCTGCCTGCATTCGTGGAAGTGTTAAGTCTTTTTTAGTTTCTACTGTGCGAGCTGTGTCCTATAGTGAGACCGTTCCTTTCTTTATACAGTAGACCTACTGTATATTATACAGACTGGTGTGTTTTAGTGACGCTTATTGTGCAGTTTTATTGTGTTGTGTGTTCATCATGGCCCTTTCAAAATCAACACGGACCCAATACAAATCGTTGACATTTGCCGAAAAAGTTGCCGTTATTCGGGAAGTGGAAAAGGGACAAAAAAGAAATCTGAAATTGCTAAGGAATTCGGGATACCACCAAATACACTCTTAATGTATCAAAAAAGTAAAGAGAAGGTTTTGAATAGTGTGTGTAAAGCCAGCGACAAAGATAGGAAAAGAGCGCAAGGACCAGAAAATCCTGACGTGGATGAATGTGTAGTGAAGTGGTTTAAGCAAGCAAGGGACAAAAAAATTCCAGTCAGTGGGCCCCTTGTCACAGCCAAAGCTGAGGAATTCGCATCTAGCTTAGGGAAAAATGTTTTTAAGGCCAGCACTGGTTGGCTCGATGGTTTTAAAGAAAGGAATGGCATGTCTTTCAAAACTGTTTGTGGGGAAAGCGGATCTGTTGACGTGGAAGCTGCAAATTCATGGAAAGACGATTTGTTGCAAATGATTTCTGATAGAGACGCTAAAGACATTTTTAACGCAGATGAGACGGCCTTATTCTTCAAATGCACCCCCGACAAAACGCTTGCTTTTAAAGGAGAAAGTTGTAGTGGCGGCAAACACACCAAGGAGCGCATAACACTTTTAGTTGGAGCAAACATGGATGGCCCGCAAAAACTGCCTTTGCTAATGATAGGGAAGTCAGCCAACCCATGTTGTTTCAAAAATGTAAAAATAAAACCAGTTGAATATGAATCAAACAATAAAGCTTGTCTGACAGGTGAAATTTTCGAAAGATGGCTTTTGAAAATCAACAGGAAATTTTGGAATCAAAACAGAAGAATCGTCTTGTTTATTGACAAATGTACAGCACACAACGCTATTCCTATGACGGAAAATGTAAAGGTTGTATTTTCCCCCCCAAACATGACTTCAGTAGTTCAATCTATGGACCAAGGTGTAATAAAAAATTTTAAGCATTTTTACAGACGGCTTGTGGTCCAAAATATTCTGTCAGGTGCTTATTTAGATGAGCACGAAAATATCAAGATTAACATCCTTCAAGCTGCCCGCAAGTGCAACAGTGCTTGGGACCAAGTTACGCAAAAAACATTTGCTAATTGCTTTCATAAAGTTGGTTTCTGCCACGTTGAAGGTGAAGAGGAGAATAAAGCTGCTAGAGAAGTCGTAGCCACTGCGGATAACTGGGAAGATGTTGGACATGACGCAGGTATTCGTTACGAAGAGTTTGTAAACATGGATGACGACTTGGCAGTGTGTGGTGAACAGACAGATGCGGAGATCGTGGCTGATGTTATGAACAAAACAAATGATGGTGCATCTTCAGATGAAGAAGGGGAAGAGCTAGAACTTCCAGAGATACCGATTCCAACGGCTTCACAGGCATCAAATTACATTCAAGACTTGAGACGGTTTGTTGAAGGACAGCAGAACGTAAGTGATGCTATTTTCCAAGCACTTAATAAACTTGAAGAGTTTACTACAACTCAGTGTATTAACTGCAAATGCAATCAAAAGTTTCTAGCTTTTTTAAAAAAACTGTAAATGCTATATTTTGTACTGAAACATGTCTATACGTTTGTAATACATACGTATAAGGAAATTTGTTAATAATATAACATATTGCTTTACTGAATTTCGGTTTTTGATTTGATTTTTCTACCCTTATTAAAACTTTCCTAATTCGAATTTTTGGATAATTCGAATTTTTTACTGGTCCCTTCAGCTTCAAATTAGCCAAGTTCTACTATAGTATGTGCAATATTGTTTTGTTCTGTTTTGGTTTTGGATTTTTTAACTGCAGTTAATCTTGTAGTTCTAATAATATAATGGATTGTTTATTGAAAACATGATGGGGGCAAAAATTGAAAATAATGTGGGATTATAGATTATAAAACACTGTGCTTGCATTTATGCAGGCAGTATAATACAGTGAATTCTGTTTACTAAAAAAGTGTTAATCAACCAAATTTTCTGTTAGTACATTTGGGATTCTTGTTTCAGTTAGTAGGAGTAAAGTGTTAAACTTCAGGTAGGTAACCATGATTTCTCACAAACGTTGCATAGTTGCAAAAAGATTGATATCAATTTTTATAGGATATGGTATAATTTTTGTGGAAATTTACAGTGTGCATCGATTATTTCAACTCATTCATAATCTCATTAATCCTAAGGGGATCATAAGAACCTTGATGATGGTCTTTCATTAGACCATATTTCATTTGTCAGTCACCAAAATTGCAACCATGATTTACCTACTGTGATTTCTGCTATGAAAATTCTTTTCCACAGTGCTTTCAGGAATCTCATATGTCTGGTTACCATGTGGATCCCAAACCAGTGCTAAGTCTTATTAGTTCAGATACTAATAGATATCATCCAACTTTTGTAATATATATCATCAGTAATATCATCAGTATAGTAATATTTTGCCATGAACATTAATATAAATAACAGTGCTAACTGTACAATATTGTTAAGTTAAAGTTTTTGTATGTATATGTTAAATAAAGGAATAAGGAATAAATGTAACAACAAGGAATGACATACATAAGTTGTTATATTGAATGAATAGTGTAGTAAATCATATTACTACTATGGTATGTGTTGATGCAACAGATGTATAACTATGAAATAAAACAACTTCTTAAGGACATGAACTTAGTAGATGATATAAAATTCAACTTAAATGGGCATGACACATGAAAAGAATTGACAGTTATGGAGTGCCCATAAAAGTAACAGAATAACAACTGAAAGTCATTAGAAGTAGATGGGGTGAGATATCGTATACTCATGAAGTAATGAATGTGACAAACTGTAAGGAATTGGTCTCAGTAAAAGTAATGAATGTAACAAACTGTAAGGAATTGGTCTCAGTAAAAGCAGAAACTAAGTAGTAGTATATTGTTTTATTGAAGTGTTAGTGAGTGGTCTCAAAGATTTCTACTAGTAATTTTGTACAAACCACTATGTTATCTTTGGTATTGACGAGCGCTAACATTGATGACCTGAAGATTGTTTGACTGCCGAAAGCGCTTGTCAATACCAAAGATAACGTAGTGGTTTGTACAAAATTACAAGGAGAAATAAGTAGTAGTAGCTGAAAGATCATGGTCAGTAGAGCTGTAGCATTATGGTCTTTGTCATCCTTTACGGCTTAGGCTAGTCCAGTCTCATTGGAATTAATCCAACCATCGTTTAAAGGGTCTTCCCACACTTCTCGTCCCCCTTGGATGATAAGTCAAGGGCTCTTCTTGAAAATCTAGTTGGATCCATTCTCTCTACGTGTAACAACCACTCTGTTTTGTACCGGGAGATTTTCTTATTTAAGCTTTCAGCTATGCTTAGCTCTATTCTAATATGATCATTTCTGATAAGATCTCTCCTGGTACAACGCATTACAGCCCTCAAGAACCTCATTTCAGCTCCTTGTATTCTAGATGTATCTTTGGCCTTTCTAATCCAAGTATGGCCTTTCTAGTTGAGGTATGGTCATTACCTTATAATATTTCAATTGTGTGTCTTTCCTTGTTTTCTTCTTTAAGTGTTTAATGATACACCCACAAAGCGACTGGAAGAGACTAATTTTGCTTTCAACCTCCTTATCATCTTGATATGTAATTCTACACTGTAGATACTTGAAATGTGGCAACTGTTCTATTGCCGAGTCCTGTATGACAATCTTTGTTCTAATATGATTGTTATTGCCAAAGAAAAAGCCATAAATTTTGTTTTAGATAAGGAAATGGTTAGGTAATCTGTAATAATATGAGTAAGATAAAATGACGACCTTTGGAGGTCATTTTCATTCTCTTGGATGATCACAAGATCGTCTCCATACATTAAAATATTTAAATACAATCCTTTCCCTAAGTATATTCCTTTGGGGGCATCCAATTTCCATTTCCTTATAGCATTATCTACATAGGTATTAAATAAAACAGGAGAAAGATTGCAACCGAACGCCTTGGGTTATTCTAATGGGCTCTGGTAATCTTTTAGTTTTTATCCGTATCTGCGTTCCATTATATAAACTTCTAATTACCTATTAAAGGAATATGGTATCCTCTTCTCTGCATTATCCTCCATAATGTTGCTCTGTCCAATCTGTCAAATGCTTTTTCGAGGTCCATAAATGAAAGATATGTCTGCAGTAAATTCAATTCTTTTTTCCACTATTTGTTTTAACTTAAAGATATTACCAACTGTGGACCTTCCCCTCCAAACCCCATGTTGTTCTTCTAATATCAGACTCGCAGCAATCCTTGATAACCTGTCATTTATTACGTTAGAATAAATTTTATAAGTTGTAATTAATAAACTGATTCCTCTATAATTCCTGAATATACTTCTAATTCTGTAGCATTATGCAAAGAAGATAAAAGGTCTAAAGCTGTGGAGGGAATTAAATGATTAGTCTTTGTGTGTCATAATAGTTATATACTGTAGGTAGCACACATATGCAACGATTATTTATGTGTTACAAAGATGTCTATTGATGTTAATTGTAATTGTATAAAATTTACTTAGAAGTGATGAGTACAAATTATATATTCGTGTTCAAGAAAAACTAATTAAGTAATATTTTTGTATCATCCCTCAGGTTGGTATTTAAATAATGAAACACATACACATTTATCAGTCAAATTTAATGCATTTACTAAATTTCCGTTAACTGTCATTAATATCAGTTCTCTTTGATCCTTAACATATTATGATCATTGATTATTTTAAAACATGATTTCTCTCAATAGACATTTATATACTAAGGTCTCTATATATCAAGGTTCAATTTAATTTATATCCAAGCATGACTAATACTTATATCATATTACAACATATTCTATTTCCAAATGGATTCATTTTTAAGTTACTTATTTTTTGCGTACCGTATCACTTATTATATGATATATAATTACCTTAATATCCACTTTAGCGATACACAGTTTCGTCACTGATGACGTGTTTCGGGACTAAGTCCCATCCTCAGATACATAATTAATAAATTAAAATATTAAAATCACGACCATGATACTGGTCAAGTCAAAATAAATAAAATAAATTATAAATCGCATGTAATAAGTTTTGCTAACCACGGCTGGAGCTCCCGCATGCGTTCACCCGCAACCGCGATTGTCACGCGACTGGTCAAAGATTAAGACAAACTGATTGCAGTGTCGAACAGGTAATTTGACGCAAAATTTACCTGGTCATTTAATAAACTGTTTTTGGTGTTACTATCTTTTAAAGCTTTATAAATTTCAAATTCCTCCAGACTATCCATCCGTCTACCCTTTTTACAAATATGCAACGCTGTTAAATTTTCTTCGAAGTTCGTATATTTATGTCCGCTTGATATTAAATGTTGTGCAAAGTTGGACTTATTATTACTTGGCTTAGGAATATGTTCTAGAAATCTTTTATAAAAACATCTGCCAGATTGACCGATATAGAACGCATCACAATCATCACATTTTATTTTATATACACCACATTGCTTTTTTAATGGTAATTTGTTTTTGTTTTTGAAATAATTTCCTAAATTATTATTTGTTTTAAATGATAAAATATAGTTATTATCTTTAAGAACGGGTCTTAAAATATTTGGCATAATACCTGTGAAATTAGGCGAATATTTATTGCTATTTGTTTGATAGTGCTAACCTCATTTAAGTAGTCCTCCTTTTCGAGGGGAACATTTAAAAGTCTGTTGACAAGACTGTTAAACACTGCCACTTTTTGTGTAACGGGATGATATGAATCATAGTGTATTACTGTGTCAGTACTAGTGTGTTTTCTAAAGATTTTGTATTTTAAATTATTCCCGTTGTGTAATACAGTGAGGTCTAAAAAATTGATACTTTTGTTGTTTTCGATCTCCATAGTAAATTTTAATTTGTTATGAATTTTGTTTAGGTAATTTTTAAATAATTCTATTTGTCTGGCATTCCCGTTAAAAATAATAAAGGTATCATCTACATCTATTTAAAAATTACCTAAACAAAATTCATAACAAATTAAAATTTACTATGGAGATCGAAAACAACAAAAGTATCAATTTTTTAGACCTCACTGTATTACACAACGGGAATAATTTAAAATACAAAATCTTTAGAAAACACACTAGTACTGACACAGTAATACACTATGATTCATATCATCCCGTTACACAAAAAGTGGCAGTGTTTAACAGTCTTGTCAACAGACTTTTAAATGTTCCCCTCGAAAAGGAGGACTACTTAAATGAGGTTAGCACTATCAGACAAATAGCAATAAATATTCGCCTAATTTCACAGGTATTATGCCAAATATTTTAAGACCCGTTCTTAAAGATAATAACTATATTTTATCATTTAAAACAAATAATAATTTAGGAAATTATTTCAAAAACAAAAACAAATTACCATTAAAAAAGCAATGTGGTGTATATAAAATAAAATGTGATGATTGTGATGCGTTCTATATCGGTCAATCTGGCAGATGTTTTTATAAAAGATTTCTAGAACATATTCCTAAGCCAAGTAATAATAAGTCCAACTTTGCACAACATTTAATATCAAGCGGACATAAATATACGAACTTCGAAGAAAATTTAACAGCGTTGCATATTTGTAAAAAGGGTAGACGGATGGATAGTCTGGAGGAATTTGAAATTTATAAAGCTTTAAAAGATAGTAACACCAAAAACAGTTTATTAAATGACCAGGTAAATTTTGCGTCAAATTACCTGTTCGACACTGCAATCAGTTTGTCTTAATCTTTGACCAGTCGCGTGACAATCGCGGTTGCGGGTGAACGCATGCGGGAGCTCCAGCCGTGGTTAGCAAAACTTATTACATGCGATTTATAATTTATTTTATTTATTTTGACTTGACCAGTATCATGGTCGTGATTTTAATATTTTAATTTATTAATTATGTATCTGAGGATGGGACTTAGTCCCGAAACGCGTCATCAGTGACGAAACTGTGTATCGCTAAAGTGGATATTAAGGTAATTATATATCATTTTTAAGATATGAATTTATTCTTAATTGAAGTGATGTAATCATACTACTTCAAGTTTTAATGTTTACTGCAAGTGTAAGTTCTTCTAGTAGGACAGTTTTATGCGTAGGTTCTTTTAGTAGGTCAGACAGGTGTTTTTGAAAAATAGTAATTAGTACATATAAGTTACTGTTGGTACGATATTCCTGTCTACGGCGTGTGGACCTGCGGTGATCCCATCTACAGCTCCTTAGATCTGCGTCATAAGTGTAGATGCGCATGTAGATTCCCACTCCTTTGCATGATCCTCACCTTGCTGAATCATATTTACTCTTGTAGTATTTGATTGCTTACACTTTTAAATCACTCCACTTTACCTAATAATATCTGGCACCTTCCGACATTACATTAGTATAAGTACCGTTCACTAGTTTATAGCATTTATTCTCATTACGTGAGTTATAGTTTGCACATGACTGATTTCGAACACATGATACGATCCTAATTGTTTTTACAAGTTATAAATTAATAAAACTCTAGTTCTTACTCTTTCAATATGAACTATATTACACACATTATTCGTTCATTTGACTTTATGAAAATGTAGTATAAGTTTATGAATCTTCACAACTACTGTATTTACACATGTTAATTCTACATAAGTCTTAAGTTAACTCTCTGAACTTTCACCACCGACTACTTCCGAATTTAAATAAAAACTCTTAAATGTTTAAGTCAAGACTCCACGGAAATTATGACGGACTCCATCGATACGTTACTACCGACTCCAAAAATTTACTAATAGACTCCACGATCGCGCTTTCGGCTTATTTTATATAGTCAATCCACCGAATTCCCCACTAAGTCTCTTTTCGTCATCCTGCTTTGTTTCCATTGGTTCTAAGTTCCTTTCTTCTGGGAAAATTTACTCCTGGAAACCCACCTACATTGAAAGCTGTTTCTGATAGGTCATCTTCATACCCTACCTTAATTCCTTCTCCTGGTCCAACCCTCCTTCTGCTACGGTAAGTCCGATTTCATGCTCGTAAATCTTTCTGTTGTTTTTTCTATATCCCATTTAGACAGGACAACCCTTAACAGCCTTTTAACACACAGCTGCACGGTTAATGAGTTATCTCACCTCTGCTGTAGCTTTTCTCAGTATTTAACTAGTAACCCTCTCTCTAGCGTTTTTCTATAGTCTCTGGCCAGAACAATTCCTTAATTGTCTCCTAGTGTCCAGCTGCACAGCTGGTAAGTTTATTCACCTCTACTTGTGGCGTTCCTGGTATGTCGTAATTGTACTCCCTTCTGCTGTTTTTTCTACGCCTTTCCACTAGAACAACCCCTAGTCGCTAAGCCTCCAGCTGCCTTGTTAATTGGTTCAATCACCTTCGTTGTATTCTTCTGGGTATGTCCCATTCATACTTATCTCTGGTGTTTTTCCATTCCTTTCAGCAAGAACACTTCCAGCTGCACCGTTGATTAGGTTATTCAACTCTGCTGTGGCGTTCTTGGTACTTCGTTCAGTCACCCTAACTGTATCTTTCTCAGTATTACAATCCTGACTCTTTCTCTGGCTTTTTTCTATGCATTTAGCTAGAACAAGCCCGAATTTCTTCAAGTGACCAGCTGCTCTGTTGGATTTATGATATGTCCATAAACATGCCTGTCGATGTTGGAGGATTTCACACACCTTTGTGCTAACTTCCTCTCGTTGTCATTTCAAAATTTCAAAATCTGACACGCTTTTTTTTCACGTTTTGGTGTTATACGTAGTACTTGATTGCTTAAACTTTGATGTCAATTACCACATTTGTGTAGCATATCAAAGACCAGGCACATGTTTATGTCACGTAGATTATTTGTACACTATAATTTATTTCTGCATTAGCTGTGAATTCTACAGAAATTGTATTGTTATTATTATTACTTTAATTTTTATCTGAAACTATAACATTTACTTTGCTACATAGACAGTTTGCAGCCATTCCATACTCATACTACTGTACTTCTGTATTGTACAGTACTTTGAATATTGTTTATTAAAATCAGGATTATCCATTTAATAAAAACACATTATAAAATTCATTTGGTTAAGCTCTGTCGACTAGTGGCAGATTAAGAACTTCTTTAATTCGATGTTGAAGAATAAATTTGATCATAGGGAAGCATTGAAGGTGACTGTAGTTTTTTTATTATGTTTTGATCCTGTTTAATTATGTTCTCATTTATTAATAAAGCTATAAAATTTTTGTTTAGAAAAAATTGTTTTTTAGTGTTCTTATTTTTATTAAACAGTCTGCCCTCTCCCAACAGACCGACTGTTAGAGCCAGTGAAGTTTCTCCCTCTTTCTTTTTTCGGAATTTTCATTCCATCATATTTACTTCATTCACAATTTTCACTAATTAGTTACCGTACACAATTCCTTCATTAATTAGGTTTTACTAAAATTATATCTTTTTTGCTTTCTTTTGTCTATGTTCCCTTTTGTAATCCAGTTAGCCAAGCAGCCTTTTTTATGGTTTCATATTTTTCAAATTTTCTCCAAATTCGTCTTTTTTACCATTTTGTGTATGTAATTAACAGTAATAATAAGTTTTAAGTAAATATAAATTAACAATTATTTTATATTAACTTAAAACATTAAATCTTCTGAAGATACAAGAGAGTCTTGTGTGAGATGTTTACTAGATATTATAGTGCTTGCATTAGAACATAATAATAATTACCTTATTTTGAAGTACAGTTGTACATTTGATTTTCTCTTCTCCCTTGCTTCTTATACATGTTTCTATGTATACTTATAGTGAATTCTACAGCTGTTGTCATTGATATATGTGGAAAATCCAATAAGGCTTATTTAAGAAAGGTATACCACAAGAAATAATTTAGTCTTATCTAAGTTTATCTAAATTTCCGCACTGTACTGACCAGATGAAATTAATACAGTTTTTAGTTTATAAATTAATGTTAAATAACAGAATACAGAAAATAAGTGTTTCTTGTAATGTGAGTGTGAAATGTTAACTCTATTTTATGTTGGTGTAATGTATGTTTCTCCTGTTTTATTATGATTCCAAAACATCAAGAGAAGGCTTGAATGATGGTTAACGTGCTTAAAAAGAACTAATATTTTCCCCATCCTTGTTAATTAAACTGATTATTGTCAGCTCAAAGAATGGATGCTTGTTTTAGATACGTTAAGAAAATAATTTCAAAACATTCAGGAAATGTTCTGACTGAAGAATACAGACATGTAGGAAAGTTACACCTCATGGTTTCCAATTCCAGATATAGAATCTGTCCACTACTTAGGATTTACCGGTTGTAACATTTATAACATTGGGAGAAGTTTTCCAGTATTTGTTAATGCATTTTAGATGATTGTTATTTGAACTCATTTTTTAAAATTATTTATATCAGTTTATAACATAAGACAACTTAAGTTATATATATTATGAACCTTTATGGTAGAATAATCTCATTATTATGTAAATTATCTTTTTCATCCAAGGCATAGATTATAATTACATATAAAGTGACACTGGTATTTTGCATAGTTTGTTAATTTTCATAGAATTAAGATTCACAACACTTCAAAATGCAAAATTGCAAAATGATGTTTGTTGTTTAGAATAAAATAATATGTAATATGTTAAAAAGTTTTGGAAGAAATTTCTTACCACTGGAGCAGAGAATATTTCAGTTGTGTGTGTGTGTGGTTTTTGCAATACAGAAACAGTTCAAAGTAGGTTAGTAGGCCTGGGTGGAGCATTTATGTACGGTATTTACATATTGCCATGGTTGCTCAATCTTCATGTCATAAAGCTTTTAATGAATTGAGATTCATTGAATGTCTAATGAACCGGATCACTGTGATAACATTAATGGTTAAGCCGAGATACATGAGGCAAATTCAGTTGACTTATGCTTTTAGTAAGCAACTTCTTTTCTATATATATATTTTTTAAATAATAAATTTATGTTAGTGGTTATATTCACAAACAGAAATTAAACTGTTGCACACTTCTATATAGACAATTCCAGATCTATTTATATCTATATTCTATATGGAATTGTCTATATAGTGGTGTGGAACAGTTTAATTTCTGTTATGTGTTTTTACATGACTCAGTTTATAGAATTCTCAATCTACCATTTAATTGGTTGTAGTGCAGCTTTAAAATGTTAGCAGACTTAAGTTTTGTAAACAAGTTAATTTATGAAGAATAGTGAAAACTATTAATGAATCTATGAGAATAAAAAAATACTTTGAAAGAAACTGCATTTCTCGTGTCATTAATAAAATAAATAAGGAACTGAATATATGATGTGCACTGTTTTGATTAGCAATAGAAACTTGAATTTATTTTTAGCCAATAATAAAGAAAGATGTTGTAAATCTTTATTAAAATGTAATTGATGAGATCATACAAGAATTTTGTTGTAGTCAGAGCAAAACAAATCTAGTATAGCACAAGAACATAAGAAGGTGTAATAAAAACTAACTGTTCAAAGGAACTTATAATGTTAAGCTTCAAAGTGCAACAGTAAGGGGAATACTTTGACTTGAGAAATTTTATAAATTAAAGGAGCCAACAAATAATACAAAAATCTTACAATTGGTAATATTGTGGTTAAAAAATTTTGCCTTATAATGTGTTATCTAAGAATAATGGTGAAGAGATGAAATCACTATAGCACTCATCATTTACAAGAGACGTTTAGTTGAACTTGTAGTGATATTATTGGAATCTTGGATACTTTCTAAACATATTTTTCTGCTAATTAGTTTGTCTATAAAATTTCACAAAACAAAAATTGTTAACGTTCATAATTTTCTTTACCTACTGTTATATAGAACCCTATCACCTGTCACAAAAAAAAATCAGCCACTTTAAAATGAAAAGTAATATCCAGTACATAAATTTACTTAATTTAAGGCAGGGTCTATGCAAGAAGGTGAAGAAAAACAATTTCTTTACCAACATTTGTAATAAATTTGCTTTTCTGATGTTATAAATTATCATGTAAAAAGGGTACAATCTTATTTGTTTATACTTTTTCCAGAAGTCATAAAAAAAAACTTAATTTAAATCTATACATACAAGCAAAATTTATACCACATTTTTGCCAAAAAAAGTCAATATTGTTTTATTTGCATTAAAATGGTGTTGATTTGTGTAAAAAAGGAAAGGAATGTTCAATTATAGAGGGAGATAATTTTAGTAAAAATTCTAGAATACATTTGCAATTAACACTTTTTGTATTTGTTGAAATATTGATTTTCTAAATTTTCCAGATATAATAAAAATCATAACTTTCAACACAAATGAGAGAGTTTTAAAACCTGTCAAGCTATATAATAGTTAAAGGGATGATTCTTTTGCAGAACTGTAGAAACTGTCCTGTTGATAGTATATGCAGACCTGCCAAGTCTCACGCATTGAGCGTGAGACACACTCATTCGAGGCCGATCTCATGCTCACACGCACGCGAACTGAAATCTCACGCATTTTATCAATGAAAGACATTAAAATTTTATTTTGAAATTAACTTTATTTTAACTTCTGTTTATTGTGTTTCACAGTCTCTGAATACCGGTCATTTAAATATTGATGTGAAAGATAAGTCCATAGTCGCATAAAAGATTGCGATTGTCACTAACAGATGGCGGGAGCGCCTCTACCGGCTTCGAAGGAAACGCATACGGCCGATTCGACGCGTCACTCATAAGTTGTTTCATGGAAGAACGAAGCGTGTGCAGTCTGTGTTGTCTTCAGATTCAGAAAAGGAGGATGGTCCTTCTCCGGGAGGAACTTCTCCAAAAAGAAATACAAATCCCTGATCTTTTGCGGGAGCTGCTAAATATAAAACCCGCTGCAACGTTGCCTGGCAAGTAAAGTATCCTGTATCTGCACTTTCTGATGATCCATCTGGATCTGCCTTTCGGTGTGATGTGTGTGCACGAACTTTGTCCTGTGAACATCAAGGTGAGGCAGATATCAAAAGACACTTTGACTCCGATGCTCATAAGAAGCTTATGAAATCTAGCAGAAATCAGCCTAAAATATCTGACGTATTCAGCAGACCTAAGGACGATCGATCAATGGAAAAAGTAAGTAGCCTAATGTTTATGTATTTCAGTTATAAATTATTATTTACTGGCATTAGTTAAAAACGTATTTCTTTACCTATCAAAGGCACCAAAAACTTATTTCTTTACCGATCGACCACATTTCGCACTCTAACCTATGAAGTGGACGACGCTACTGTCGGGGAAAAAAGTATGTAGACTCGAGTTTAAAGTCCTAAATCTCGAGAACGGCCTATCTGATTCTGTTCAAATAAATGTTAAACTAAACCTTGTTTATTTATATTTTTTGTGGTATCATTAAAAAAATTTTATGTATCGTCGAAAAATATCTATGAAGTAAAATGTAGAAAAAGTACCGGGTTTTTCACAGTTTCCAACTAAAAGCGAAGTTCAAACAGTTGTAAAAAAACGGCTCATTCGATTGTTTTCAAATTTTTACACAGTATAGATAGGACATTTGTAAATATAATCCTAAATTTTCAGAATTTTATTTTGTTTATTTTATTAGTTGCTGTTAAGTTTCAAAACCCTTACAAAAATCGTAATTTGAGGTGGAAAAAATCCGTTCAAAGCGATACTAACATCTTAAAGACATGAAGAGAACGACTGGAATAAAGCCAAATATTTGTATACATTTAGTACACGTAAACAAAATTTTATTTGTACAAAAGTATTTGTCCCTTTCGTTGGCAGTAGAACGGTGCTGCAGAGCCAACACCCGTTCTTGCGGGGAGACTGCGATGTTGCCACATCTATTTAGCGCCGTCTTCGAACAGCTGACAGACTTTACAGAAAACAGCCAGATCCAATTTTACCATTTCCCATCAGCTTTTTCTCACGAGGGCTTTAGACCTCCAAAGGCAGGTTAAAAATGTTTTTTTTTTATTTTTTATTTTATATTTTATAATTTTTTTATCTTTAATCTTCCATATCAGACAGGTCTCCATCAAAATCGAATTCAATATCACTTTCAGAATCTGAATCATTTTGTAGGTCTATAATTATTGGTTGCACAACCACATTTTATAATAGTTATACCTTATTTTCAGGTTGGTAGAGCAGAAGTGAAAATAGCAACACTTCTTGCATGCCACAACATCCCAATTGCCACTGCTAGTCATTTGAGTCCACTCTTCAAGGACATTTTCCCGGATTCTTCAATAGCTCAGAATTATGCTTCAGGAAGGTATGTAAGAGAATGTGGTTATAAAAATAAATTTATGGAAACATGTGAGCAATAGAAGAGCATGAACCTTGTCACTGATTTACCCTAATTCGTTTATCATTCCTTCTTGCAGATGGAAAACTACATGCATTATGAATGGGGCTATTGGACCATACTTTCATTCTCAGTTGGTGCAACACATGCAGATTCATCCATATTCAGTTCTTGTAGATGGTTCAAATGACACTGGTCTTGAGAAATTAAACCCACTGACTGTATGCATCTTTGATATAAGATCACGGAAAGTTATGAGTCATTTTTTGGACATGTGCACCACCACAGGTACTGGAGCAGCAACAGCAGCCACAATTTATGACAAGATTTCAGAGGTACTAGTGAAAAACAGCATTCCCTGGATTAATTGTGTTGCTTTTGGTGTTGACAATACGAATGCAAATATAGGTGTTAGGAACTCCATCATGTCACGAGTCCTTCTTCAGAATAAGGATACTTACTTCATGGGGTCCCCCTGTCACCTAATACATAATATTGCAAGGAGGGCTGCGGACAAATTTCTTGAGAGAAGTGGGTTTGATGTAGAAGATATGTGTGTTGATCTCTACTATTATTTTGATAAGAGCACTAAGCGCAAATCAAATCTTAAAACATTTTGCTTATTTTGTGACGTTGAATATCACAAAGTAGTCAAACATGTAAACACTAGATGGTTGAGTCTTGAGAGAGCAGTGGAGAGAATCCTTTCCTTATTTGATGGACTGAAGAGTTACTTTTTGTCCAATTCTGAGAGTGAGCCACGTTTTAAAAGACTTAAAACGTTGTTCAATAATCCAATTCTGGAAGTGTATTTGCTCTTTTACAATGCAGTTCTGCCAATGTTCACTATTATTAACAAGTATCTTCAGAGGGAGGATCCATGTATCTTTGCTGCTTATCAATGTTTGCATGAATTTGTGAAAAAAGTTCTAGGTAAAATTCTCCCCCCTGAGAAAGTTAAAGAGGTTGAAGGTTTTGGATTCAAAGATCTCAAAGTTGATATAAGAGAAGATCAACTGGATGATGAGGAAATATTTATTGGGATTGCAACTCGACAAAAACTGACTACTCTGTTTCATGAAGGTAGCATTAGCCCTAAAGACTATGCTGAATTTTTAACTGCAGTTAGGCAGTTTTACCAGGAAGTAATTTCTGAGGCAACCAACAAGTTACCATTGAACGACAACTTGCTGAAACATGCCAGATTTGTTGACTTTTTTGAGAAAAGTTCAGTTCAGTTTAGTGACTTAGAATTTTTTCTCTTGAGGTACCGTAACATTCTTTCACATATCCACCCAGTGACTGAGATAGAACAACTATACGATGAATTTGTGGATTACAAAATTTTAAAACAAGACAGCATCCCTGAAGATGTATGGGAAAGTGCTAAAGTCCAAGATGAGGAGCAAGTAAGTCAGTACATTTACCAAATGGATGTAATTTGGGCATATTTATCTCAGATGAAACTAGCAAATGGAGAATTAAGGTATAAGAGGCTATCTGAGGTTGCAAAATTGGTTTTGATAATTCCACATTCTAATGCTGGCAAAGAACGTGTTTTTTCTATGATACGGAAAAACAAAACAGCTTTTAGACCTTCAATGAACGTGGATGGCACATTATCATCTGTCTTGACCATGAAAATGGCCATCCCTGAGCCATGCCACACATTCGAACCACCAAAAGAAGTGGTGGCTAATGCTAAGAAAGCAACATATCAGTATAATAAAACACATAGCAATAAAGAGTGAGATTTGTATTGTTTGCAATTAAGTGCAACATTTGGTATATATTAACTTGTGTTCTGTTGTTTTCCACAAAACTGATGAATATTGCATAAAAATAATTTGCATTATAATAAAAAGTGGTTTGATAATGATTAATTATGAAATAAATGGATATATAAAATAAATTTGTTGTCTCACTCATTTTCCTTGAATCTCACTCTTCCTGACCAGTGATCTCACTCAGTTACTCTGGGGACCCTTGGCAGCTCTGATATTGTGGTTTTGTGGAAGCAATGCTGTAATGTTTCCAAGACTAATAATACAGTTCATAATTAAATTATTATGAATTAAACTAAAAATTCATAATTGTATTCACAACTCAGTTGTATTAAACTAAAAATACAATTTCTAATTCATAATTTTTTTAATGCTCTTGTATAAACTTATGCATGCTATATATGAAATTATAAACTAAAACATTATGACCATCTTGCAGTTTTTATGATATAAATTTTCTTTTAATCTAAAACTAATTTTCAATCTATTCAGTTTTTTCGGGGATATGACAACTCCTTGTTTATATATTATATAAGAAGTTGGTGAATAAAGACAACAAAAATTAGAAGTGTATTACTTGATACAAAAGAGTTCCTTCGTCATTCCTTCCTTGCCATCCTGCAGTTATATACAACCTTACAGCATATAATTTTGTTTTAATCATTTCATAATTTTCTGTACAAAATAATCATACTATGCACTATATCTCTTCATAGTCCTGTTGGGCTGCTCTCCCAAGTTCATACATTTATTATAGTAACCCTATTTCCACCATTTAGTATAATTCGTATATAATATATAATTTTTGGTTAAAGTTCAAAACAAAGATTGTATAATTGGTCAGAAGATTATACATATTTGTATCATTGTGGACTTGTTGACATTTCATGTCTGGCTGTGAAGACAAAGTGTGTTCGATTCAGTGGGTTAGCCATACGTAGTAAAGACGATTTGATATTTTCTATTTTAGAGTGTCATCATAACTATTCTAATACACAGTGTGATTAAGATTTCTGGTTTATCTAATGGTTTATCATGGTGAAGATATCTAATGTTCATCTTGACATATCAAGTTATTTCACTTTTATACGCTTCTCAGACATCTGAAGCTTATGTCACTATTGCAATCCAGAAAATAAAGTTGTACATATTTAAAAAAATAATGGTTTAGCATAATAAAAAACATACACTTTGTTGTTAGTTCATCATTTCCATAATACATGCAGCTACATTGAAGTTATTATTATCAGTTTGTACATATAAAGTTGTACATAGAAATTGTATTTTGGATATTGTGAAATTTTATTAATTAAATTGTGTATATAAAGCAAGTTAAAAAATTATCCCACAGAAAATGCTAAATCAGATTATTTTTGTTATTACTCGAACATTATAGGCAACAGCCTTATAATAGACATTAATAACTTTTCAGCTGCTAAATGCAGGCAGTACACGTTATTTAAATTGAAAAGAACGTTGAAGTTAAATGAGTGTTACAAGTAACCAGAGACAATTATTTTTGTTCTGTTGGATACACTGGTTTTACCAATTTCTAGTAGACTTTGAAATTTGGAGATGGTTAATCTATTAACTTATTTTCATACATTACATAAAATATCATAAATTTATGTGGAATACATATGTCAGTAATAGCAGCAATAGTGTTTCAGAATAATTTAATAGACCTAAATAGTTATAAAGTGTTATTGAAAGACAAGTATAATTAATCAAATTACCAAGAGTTATAGCGTACTTTTATATAAAAAAATTATGTCATTATCTGATGTCAGCCATGTGTCACTGTGTTTGTTCACATCCGTCAACTGCAAGGACTAAATGTTTGTTTTATTTTCATGTAGTTGTAAACTGAACAATCTCTGCATTCCCTCTGCTTTTATTTGCAGCCTGCATTGTAACAAACATTTTGTTAACTGGGAAGAATATCCGCTGCATTTAACTCTATGTATTTTAAATAGGCCTACTAGCCAGTTTTATGAGGTAACATAAAACATAAAAATCCATCATTCTTCCAGATGCTTAAGTTTTAAAGCATTCCGTAATGCTAGTATTTCACAATATTTTTTAATATCTACTTTTTACAATAGTATTTCAGTTTATTTAGTATTCTATTCTGTTAAACAAACTGCAACAGATTGTAGGGTACAAATAGAAAAAAAAAAACAATCTCTATGAAAAGTTTTCTATGTTAGAAATTTTATTTCTGATAATCTCTTATCCTTTGGTTTTTGTGTGTATGTAATAGTTCAGATTCACTACTGACATACATACTTGAATTGTCTTATTTTAATGGCAATTATCAATATAATGTTTGTTAGTTATCGTCCATAAGTGCTAGTAATACTAAATCTTAAAAAATTCAGTTACGTTTTCAACCAAAAGTTTAAATATTTTTTATGGTACTTGTGTGTGTTCTTCTCATTACACTGTAATTACGTACAGTGTGTGCAATTATGTAATTGTATACAAAACAAAAAGAAGAAAAGGATGGATCTGTAAATGTAAAGTGGATTGTGAATAGAATCAGATGGTTACAGTCACTTATTATGTAAACAGAATGATATAAAGTATGTAAAAATATTTCCAATTTTAGAAATTTTCCATAATTGTGTCATAGAGTTGATACTTTATGTTATATTTTTGTTTTTATTCTATTTTTTCCTATGTTAGTATCACATATTTTTTAAGACCTATTCTTAGCCACAGTAAAAGACAATTTTCACTTTTATGGGTTTAAAATATAACGCTTGTTGGGTTTGTGCCTTAAGTTGATGAAATCTGAACGTGTTAACATTTTGGAAAGTATATAGGTGACAAGGTTTTGGTTGCTGGTGTATTGCCAAGGAGTATGGGTTTAATAGAGAGTATATGTGTAACAAGATCATGAACAGTCAAACCAGTTTAGAAGGACATAGTTTCCACAGGCATGTGTGTCTAATCAAGTAGTGAAATCAATCAATATATAACTTAGACTTTACAATAACTTGTAAAGATAAAAGCATGTTAATAAAAGCGTGTTTTATTAACTGTCATTTGTATCTGTCAGAGGATATAATTTGATCATTTTGAAATTCAATTCTTAGTCATTTCATGTAAAAAGAAAACACTGATCTAAATGAAAACTGTAATGTTGTACAGTGAAAAGATTTGTTTCATCTCAACTTTAATTGTTTTATATTTTTAGTATATTTATCCCAGTATGGTCAGTAAGTTGTGTTAGCTTTACCAAATGAAGTTCTAGTAAAGGTCATTGTTTGTTATCATGGAAAAATAAGAAGTATGTTGTATACATAGTAATCTCGCATTCTGTTCACCTTGTTTTTGTGTACTCAATGAGAAAATCGGGTGAGAATGTAAAAATTGATGTATATAAGATTATAACTGAATAAAACATGCTGAAATTAACTTACTATAAAACTTAATTGGCCTTGGTATGGAAATAAATATGAATTAGATGATGATTAAGTGGTTTATTTATTTGCAAATATAAGAAAAATAAGCAAATAAACATGACACGTAACTATACGTAAATGTGTGCAGTTGATGTTTACTTTAGCAGAAACTTGCTGTTCATTGTAGAAAAATTCCTTTGAGAGGTGAATATGTTTCTGCCCTTTTTCAAATAATAACATTTGCATGACATTCACAGTTTTGGAGTTTGTAATTATAAATATAACCAAGATTTTTTTTTACCTGGTTTATTTCGAACATTATTCATTAATTTGTTCAACGTGTAGATAAATTGCATTATCACATAATAAATAAACACTTGATTTCATTGTTCATGCAGCTCTTATCTGGCAGTGTTACAGAACTAGGTTAGGCAGGCTTTCATACTATTCACACCCATATTCTTCACAAAGCTATACAATGTTCTTTCATTACTTGTGTCAAGAAGTGTTATATTGATGTAGAAAAATGAAGAACGTTAACAGGGGAAGTTGAGAGATAGGGTGAAATGTTGTAAGGGTAGATTGAGAGGGAAGAAGATGAGATTTAAATAATTAGGATAGTGTATAGTCATGTTAAGTCATTTCTTCCTGGTGAACCATTATATAGTATTGACCAAAGAAAGACAGAGAGTATGAAACTCCTATCAGTTTTAAACCTGTTAATTATCATATTAATGTATGTAACTGTGCTTGTAGTAGAATCGAATAGAGAGTCTTGGTTAATACTGTCAGATACTCTGCAAGCAGAGTACCTTCTAGTAATACTTTTTGTGACTTAACTAATTATACCCTGTTTTATATTTTAAAGGTAAATAAAATAATATTGTATTTTGTGTTACTGTATTTTAATTTTAAATTTATTATTTAAAATATTTATCTGATTATGTTGTTGAGTGTTTTTCTCATAAGACTTTACATACGTCTTAGAAATTATAAGACGTCATTTTGTGGGTGGGTACTAAATGGAAACAATTAATAAATATTATGAAGATTGCAAAAATTTGAAAATAAAAATTACTGCATTCTAAATTTTAACCCCTGTACTGTACTTTCCCTCTCTATCTCTGTCGCATGCACATGCAAGGTGTGAGTGCATTATGCTGATGGTGAAGACATTAAGTAAATAGTAATGAAATGAGTATTACCTATAAAGGTTGGTTTTTATATGACACCATTATATGTCCACTATTCTCTTTTTTATTGTTTTGTAAATGATGTATTATTTAACCATATTATACATATATATATATATAATATATATATAATATTTTTATTTATATATATATATATATGCTAATAAAAATGAATTTATATTATACATTTAAAGGAATGTAAGTTATTCCTTAAGTAAAGTGCTAAAAATTCTGAACCCAAAATTATAACAGTTGTTTACAATAATTGCAGACATATTTAAGTTAGATTTGAACCACTTAAAAATTATGTTTACTATTTTTCAAGTATAAGTTATTACTTCAGTTAACTGAAGTAAGTAAGTTAATACTTCAGTTTGTTTATTAAACTTTCATTGAATTAAAACTCTGTGCAGAATAACTTTTATGAAAGCTTGTAGTTCCTAGTAGTGAATGTTACTGGCGTATGTATGGCTGCTTAGTTTGAAAGTTTTATATCACTAAAAATGACACTTTTACATTTAAATGTATATCTGATGCCAGTTTATGGAAAGGTGATAATCTGTGATAAAAATGTAACATGGTAACTTGGTTTGAATTTTCACTTTGTAAAAGGTCCAAGTGAGAATGAATCAAGCTACAAAACCTAGATACCACAGGACTTCCTCAAAAAAAAAAAAAATCATTGTCAGTTTGAAAAAGTAGCTGAAACTGTAGTTCATTTAGAAGATATGTGACACAGTGGGGAAGACAGGGAAATATACTGCTTGAAACACAACTTAAAAATTTACTCACCTAAAAGTTAGAGTTAGAGAGATTTTTAAACTTTTACAATGTCAAAGTTGTTATTCTTCATTGGCCTAAAATTTTTAAAATTTTTTACCATAAACCAAAAAATAGAGATTAAATAAATGTTACATTTCAACAAATTACTGAGCTTTAAAACAAGTAATTATATTTTCTTTTTTGACAGTAGTCATAAATACATCGTTATTACTTCAGTTTGTAACTTAATATTTAGTAAGCAAATAGAATACTTAATTTTTGTCTATAATCTTCATGGTTATTAACAAAAATATTTGTAATATTGGTTATGATGTTTTTTTAATTATGTCATGAAAAAATTGGCCTGTGAAAAATGCTTGTTGCTATAGGTAGGCTAAAGTGAATGAGATTATGAGAATATAAATTTAGTTTTTATAGAATTTTGAAGTCTCTATGTTCAAGACATAAACGTGAATGTTGAGCGCTGTGTTGTGTAATGTAAAATGGTGCAGTTGCTTTATATTTAGGCCTTGCAGTCCAGCAGGCAATTACATTTTAATAATTACTACTATTAAAAATTGTGTTTTATTTTATATTGTGTACTTATTAATCATTAAAGCAATCACATGTCTTGCTAAACATCCTTAGTTAATTATTTATCTTTAAACGCAGTTATGATTGTGTGTCATTTGTGAATCCCAACATATAATAAGTGTGATGTACAGTAATATACATTTCAGTTCAAATATACATAGGCAGTTCATTATATGCATGAACTTATAAACCACATCAATCCAACTGCTGAAACAGAAATTTGCCTGTGAATGGCATAATAAAGCCATCAAATGAACATGAATGTAAAACCCATGTACACGATGTATTTCCGTATTTTTTCCACTATGTCGAGTGACTCTGAATGAAGTATAGTACAGTTCAAGTATGAATGACTAATGGTCAACTAAAACATAACGTTAACACATTTGTACATAGAAAATATTAGGAAAATTTGTATAATGTTGAAATCTAATTTTATATGGTAGGATTTCACTGTGTTAAGTATTTTAATCATACAGTAACCATCGTTATGTTTTAGAAACACACATTTCAATCACTATCTATAAGCATCTTCAGGTTAACAGAATTAATCTAGCCTCTGATAATCATAAAACAAATGTCTTCATGTGCACAGAAGCACATCGTCATTCACAAAATAAGTTGCCAGAAAAATTAAATTTTTGTTGACAATATGCTTCTGTATTTGCAAAGGGCAAAGGTGTGGGTTGCTTTTTTTAATTTAAAAAGAATGATGAGTGTTCAATTAAATGCTCTCCAACAGGTTATTTTATCATACAATAAACTGTTTATCTTAATTACTCATGTGAGCATATGTAGGGAAGTTCTAGCAGTGTTGTATAAAATTGGATTTGAGCATGTGGAATTGTAGGCCAAAAATCAAATAGTAGGGTATAATTATTAATAAAAAGTGTAATATAAGGAAGAAGCAGTGTAGTTTCATACTTGTATGGACAGGAGAATCGTGTACCAATTTTTGCAAGGGCTAAAATTTGGTCATGAGTTCTTTCGCACGTATTTTTGTTTATATGTTTTAAGGTTCAAAACAGTCAAATTTGAGCATTGTATACACACACATACGATGTATATATCAGTTGTTATTTATGTACATCAGTTATCACTAAACGCATGTACTGTACTTCCATGTTCCTTAAGGAAATGGAAGTATGGTGATGGCAAAAAAAATAGTGGTCAAGATTATTGCAGATTCTGATTGTACTACACTCAAAACATGAAAAAAGCCATTTTTCGAAAAGTGTCTGTGTGTGTGTCTGTCTGTCTATAGTTTTTTCTATGGCAAACGATAACAGCCGCAAATTCAAACAGAATCAAATAATTTTTTGCATACCACCCTGAATTGTAGATTTCTCAAGACCTATTGTTTTTGGTGAAGATCGGTTAAGGGGAAGGGGTAGTTTACCTGCAACGTTTTTTGTTTTAAAAATGGTATTTTCTATGGAAAACGATAACAGCCCCAAATTGAAACAGAATCAAATAATGTTTAGCATACAGCCCTGAATTGTAGAGTTCTCAAGGCCTATTGTTTTTGGTGAAGATCGGTTAAGGGGAAGGGGTAGTTTACCTGCAATGTTTTATGTTTTAACATGGGTAATTTTTTCTATGACGAATGATAACTGCCGTAAATTCAATCAGAATCAAATAATGTTTTGCATACCTTCGTGAGCTATAGAGAACTCAATGTCTGTTGATTTTGGTGAAGATCGGTTAAGGGAAAGGGGTAGTTTACCTGCCACATTTTATGTTTTAACAAGAGTAATTGTTTCTATGACGAACGATAACTGCCGCACATTTAAACAGAATCAAATAATTTTGTGCATACCTTCCTCAATTGTAGATATCTCAAGGTCTGTTGATTTTGTTGAAGATCGGTTAAGGGAAAGGGGTAGTTTACTAGCAACATTTTATGTTGTAACAAGAGAACGTTTTTCATGAAGAACGATAACTACCGTAAATTCAAACAGAATCAAATAATTTTTTACATATGTGCCTGAGTTGTAAAGCACTCAAGGCCTATTGATTTTGGTGAAGGTCGGTTAAGGGAAAGGGGTAGTTTACCTGCCACTTTTAATGTTTTAACAAGAGTAATTGTTCTATGACGAACGATAACAGCCGAAAATTCAAACAGAATCAAACAAAGTTTCGCATACAGCCCTGAATTGTAGAGTTCTCAAGACGTATTGTTTTTGGTGAAGATTGGTTAAGGGAAAGGGGTCGTTTACCTGCAACGTTTTATGTTTTAACAAGGGTAATTTTTTTCTATGACGAACGATAACTGCCGTAAATTCAAACAGAATCAAATACTTTTTTGCACACCTTCCTGAATTATAGAGTACTCAAGACCTGTTGATTTTGGTGAAGATGGGTTAAGAGAAAAGGGTAGTTTACCTGCAAAATTTTATGTTTTAAAAGGGTAATTTTATTTTTATGACGAATGATAACTGCCGCATATTCAAAGAGAATCAAATAATTTTTTGTATACGTTCCTGAAGTTGTAAGTACTCAAGCTCTCTTGATTTTGGTGAAGATCAGTTAAGGGAAAGGGGTAGTTTACCTGCAACATTTTATGTTGTAACAAGAGAAATTTTTTCATGACGAACGATAACTGCCGTAAATTCAAACAGAATCAAATAATTTTTTACATATGTGCCTGAGTTGTAGAAGACTCAAGGCCTATTGATTTTGGTGATGATCGGTTACGGGGAAAGGGCAGTTTACCAGAAACATTTTTTGTTGTAACAAGAGTAAAGTACTTAATTTTGATAAATAAAGTATCCTGATAAGAAGATCTTAATAATCCACTATAGAAACGTAGATGAAATATCTATAACTGAAGAGGCTAGTTGAACGGGGTGGGGTAATTTTCTATAAATGAAAATTATAGTTGAATGGGGAGGGGATAATTTTTATATGTGTACTACGTTATCGGCAACATAGTAGTAGTTTGTTGTTAAAATTCCTTCCTGGGCTGTTTGGCAGTAGTCCAATGTTTTCTGCAAAACCAGACGTTTCCGCAGTGCCGTCGACTGCCATCATCAGTGAAAATCGAGTGCGATAACGTGTGGTGGTATACGTTAGTGATCACAGTACTGTGGTTAAGGCTGAAACAATAAGTGGAAAGAAGTAGTTTCTATGGCAACATTTCATTTCGTAAATGATTTTAAATATAAATCTTAGGACATGGAAGTCATGTATGGTTCTCCATACCGATACTTTTTATTGGTACACACCCTTTTCCTGAGGTATTAAATTATTAATGATATTTAATTATGAACAACTTAAGGTATATTCAGTGTATTCATTAACATTAACATCATACTTGTGGGACATGATTCAGGTGTTACTCTGTATGCTTATTGTCAGCCATGTTTTGTCATTGTCTAGTTATATTTCATCAAAAATTTTGCAGAAGTGTCCTTATGTCTATTTCAAAAAACTATGCCTAAATGTGGTCAATGATGATTATATAAATTAGCACCTGAAACATGTGTTTAAAGTAAGCATGAATAATCTTGAATTGGACACTTCAATTGGATGTTCAATACCATTAGTTTTATATATTTTTATTGTTTTGGTGTTGATGGCATTCTGAATGTTACTGCATTTTCTCCTCCATTTGATTCTGTGTTTGAGTATCTACTCTGATGTTTTTTGTTGAGCGTGTGTAATTCCTGGTGTAAATTATATGGGACGTTTTCAGCACATCATCGTGTTGACCTACGTAATGGATCAATGTGATGATGGAGTCCACGATTTTTTCTCTCAGATATGTTAGGAATGACGCCCAAAATGTTCAGTTTTTGGATTAGGCTTGTAGGACTGTAGTGTGATGTGCTTGCTCACTCTGTGCATGCGTGCACTGTGCGTCCGTGTGCATCCGTGTGTGTGTGTGTGTGTGTGTGTGTGTGTGTGTGTGTGTGTGTGTGTGTGTGTGAGAGAGAGAGAGAGAGAGAGAGAGAGAGAGAGAGAGAGAGAGAGAGCTTTAATGCAGTTTCTTTTATTGACATATTAAATTATCAACATTATTTATTCTGTAAAGTCAAAACATATAGTTCAATTTGAAATATGTTTTTAGTATTAAACTGATGTTCATTGTCAACCATATATTTGCTTGACTCATAAAAACTCACACACACACAGTGTGTCTGCAGTTTTATGTTAACTGATTGTAAACAATTTTAGACTTTAGATTATGCAGAATTTGAATTTACCTTTCACTATCTTTGCATAAACACTTTGACTTTAATGCAGAAACAATGTTTTGTAACAATTACAAAAACATTATATGCCTAAACTGTTCTGTGCA
This sequence comes from Magicicada septendecula, assembly GCA_034769895.1. Taxonomy (NCBI): domain Eukaryota; kingdom Metazoa; phylum Arthropoda; class Insecta; order Hemiptera; family Cicadidae; genus Magicicada; species Magicicada septendecula. The sequence goes on from CM068376.1 coordinate 60,037,150, forward strand.
AATGAATGGGGAACGCATTGTGCAAGAATATTATTATGCGTACTGGGTACTCACCTGTATGTTGGGTCTGAGCCTTGAGATACTTGACATGAATAATTTATGTAAATAAGTGTATATACTTTTCTTGTTATACTTTTATCAAGTTTCTTTAATTGGGAATGTCGTGTTAGCACAAATAATTGTATGTTCTGATTGTGTTGGTTACAGTTACTGTGAGACAGAGCAATATACTGGTGACGTGCTGCTGTTGCCCTTTAATGAATAATAAACTTAATTATTCTTATCAGGACAGGAACTGATAAAAAGATTCTTCTAAACTGTCTTTGTTTTTATGATAAACGAGAATATAGTGTTCCCATAATTGTAGAACAAAGTTGTACTTTCATGAAGTGAAAATGTTAAATATACTGGTAGGTTTGTGCTTTTTCATACTTATTAAGGCAGATGCCAATATAATTGGATCTATGAATTGGTTAAAAATATTTACTAATTTGAAGTATAGGCTAGAAGTTTGTATTTATTATGTAAATTTTGTACATTAATGATTTCATGTATCATTGATTTTGCTCTATGTGCAAATTTTTAATTTATATTATAATATATGAAGCATACTGTAAAAAATATTTAGATATAATGAACATTTGGCTGAAAAACAGGAAATATCTGAAGTAGCTGAAGGTAAAAATCATTATTAGGATGTGTTTCATGGTAAAAAACAAACACATTTGTGTTTATTATATTTGTTTTAATCACTTATTTTTAATGTGTATGTGTGTGTTTTCTTTTTTAAAAAATTATTTTGTCACAGATGCAAAACCATTGTGACAGCTGTGCAGTGTAGCTCTATTTTGTTATGTAACAGTCACATGATGTTTTTATAGTGCACAAAAAGTTGTCTTAGTGAGTTTTCCTTAAGTGCAAAGAAAACTATTGAGTTCACTGTGTGCAAGAAAGCCATAGTGTGTCTTTTGTAAATGGAGGTAAAGTAATTAATGGTGTATAAAATAATTCTATAAGTGACATATTTAAAAAATAATAATTTTATTTACATTAAAACTATTAATTTTAATTATATAAATACATATTTATATTAAAACTATCTCAAATATTTTAATAATATTGGCAAATAATATTTGTGAGTAATTGGCAAATACATTTTTTTTGGCTGATTAATGTTTTAAACAAAACTAAGGAAACATTTTAGTTTTAAAACTTTTAATTCTCAGGAACCAACTTTTTTAAAGTAAAAAATGTAACCATGCTGCTAATTGCAACTAATTAAACACACACATACACACACAATTTGCTGAACATATAATATTTTTTTTTGTATATTTTCATTAGGTTTTTGTCAGGATATTAATCGGTCATGCAGATGTGTATATTGCAAATCTCATCTACTCTGTGTGCGGACGTGCTTGCGTGCGCGACATATTGAAGATGTTATCTGAGCAGTCAGATTTGTTGACTAAGTTGACACTCTTACAAATTGAAAGTGTAAGAGTGTGTGTTAAAATATAGTTTACCTCAAATTTGATTTTAATAAAAGTATAGAAATTTTTATTTAGAATAGCATTATGAAAAAAATTGATTGTGCTAATAAAAAGAGAAGAGAGAGAGAGAGAGAGAGAGAGAGAGAGAGAGAGAGAGAGAGAGAGAAGTGGACTGTTTTGAGGTAATTACATTGCAAAATGTTTGCAATATGATTTTTTATTATACTTTATTCATATTTTAGAATTTAGGTTGTTTTTTAGGATTAATATTGAAGTTATTCTTAATATATGCATTAAGATTTTGCCAGAAGTTAACACATGGGATTTTGCCAAAATATAGCAACAGAAACAATCCCCTGGGCCAGGAGACAATTAAAACACAGACAACTACTTGAGAAACTAACAGTATGTACATTTGAAAACGGTAGAAATGTGGAAAAGCCTGGTTCAGTTCAAAATTACTAGTAATTTGGCAATTGTCAGGTGATAACGCGGAAGTAATTGAACTGCTTATAAACTATCTGATTTTTATTATTGCTCAATACAAGGAATGTTGTCTGACATTGGTCAAGTACACACATTTATGATTTAGTTACTAACACATTATAATTTGGGACTAGTCTGTAAAAATTAACATTCATGCAGCTTTTCTCTTGTTACTAATTTAAGTAGGTGATTGCTTAAAGGTCATGCTTTGTTGCACTAGAAGATGATCAAATATACTGTCTTTGTATGACTTATTTCTACATATAAATGTACGGGCATTCAAAACAACTTGAACTTGTATTACCCTCATGTTGCACCTCCTAATTGATACAGTCAGACATGAACAGATGCATTATAGCTTAATTAAGAAAGTTGTGTTAGTGGTTATAATCACAAACAGAATTATCTCTGTTGCACACATCTGTAGACAAATTATTCCGATTAGCGCTTTCAAGGTTCTCAGCTCATCGTCAGATCGGAGAAGCTTGAAAGCGCTAATCGGAATAATTTTTCTATAGTGGTGTGCAACAGTGATAATTCTGTTTGTAATTTATAGCTGGAGCAACACACACACACACACACACACACACACACACACACACACACACACACACACACACACACACACACACACACACACACACACACACACACACACACACACACACACACACACACACACACACACACACACACACACACAGTACTCGGCGATGCAGGAGTACATGGTTACTTTGTGATTGTGAGAGTCAAGCCTGACAGTACACAGGAAGCTTGTTGGTAGAATATGTTTTGTGAGGCTGTATCAACTTTACCATTGTCTAGTATTCGGAAGACAGATACAACATTGTTTTATTTTGTATAAGTAGAATTTCTTACAATGATCAACCAAGCTGACTGTAAAACCACTAAATTGATAATTCACCGTACATGTGCCTAATGTTAGCAAAGGAGTTTCGCAAGGTTAACCACTCATTTCTCATTTGTTTTCTTTACATTACTTTTTTTTATATTCAGTTCCATGAACTTTCCCTTTATTTTCTCATATATGTTCTGGTAGTCGTTTCTTTTTATAAAATGCAGTCATGCATGTACTGCACTTAAAAACTGAACCCTTGTTTTACATATTATTCAGATTTGTAATTATAATATTTTACAGGTTGATTATAAACCTTAAGTGTAGTCAAAAAATAGTAAAGTATTATATGGGAAAAAATAAAGGGCAACTTTATACAACTAGATGAAAAATATTGATAGGTTGGAAGAAGATTATTACTATGTAATTTAGCATTACTATATTTTTGTGTTCATTACAAGTCAGAAGTGGTTAATTGTTTGTAAAATAACAAATACAATTTTTGCCTTTAGTTTTTTAGTCCACATTTCATCCATAATTTCAACTATACTTTGCAAAACTGCCTTTCCTATATGGGAATAATCGGTACCAATGAGATGACACGATTCTAGAGACGTCTGAGTGTAGTAGTTATAAATACCATATACAGATCCAGTAACTAGTTGATAAAGTAAATATGGTGCTAACAATCTTGAAGTAGTAGATTTTGCATAACACTGATATGTTGTTCATGTACAGTGATAATTTCTTAATATAGTTTTCCTCCATTGGCAATATCTAACAGTATTGTTTGTTTTGTAAAATGAAGTGAATATAAGACTTTACTTCTCTATTGTGTTATGTTAAAAGTTTATCTTAATATTATGATATTAATATACTTAATATTATTATAAATGAATCTACACTTGTGAAGCTACACTTACTTGAAAAATAATATAATTAATAAAAATAAACATATTCCAAGATTCTTACCTTTACGGGGTCCAGGATTCTTCACTCGAACTCGTGACCTATAAGTGTGATTAGGGTTCATGTTTTTTAAGAAATTCGACTCTCATTGCATTTGTTAACTGTCTCAACTTTATTTAACATTCTTTTTAGTATTCTCTTTTTTGTGAATAAAATAATAGTATAACTTCTCTTTTGTATAACTTTCAGAATTTAGATCAAACAGATTTTAGTTTATTTTCTTCTTATAATTAGCGTAACTATTTAATTAGAGTAAATAAAGGCAACCCAGCACCCGCTCATTTATTCTTACCATTCACACATTTTACCCCATTTACTTTAGAGTTCTTTTTTAATTTGTTATATGGATTTAATTAATTTTGAAACAGTTACTTTCCTGTTGTCTCCCTGCAGAGCACGTGTTGAAGTTAGTCCGTTTTTTGTTCCCTTACATGTCCAAATTATGAACTTAGTTGAATCACATTTTTAGCACTTTTATTAAACTTTAGGCTCGAGAGCCTGTTTACACTGAACCGTAGTCTGACCTTCCACTGTTATTTGAATATCGTATTACATTCTTATTGAATTTCTGCTGGTTGATCTACATTATTGCGCAGATTTTAGGCGAACTGCGCCCCCACGCAACTTGCGGTTTTGAGTTTTGAAGCCGACTGACGCTTTCTTCGACGTTTTCAAGATGGCCAGAATCCTCCTGTGTGCGGCTACTTGACTCGTGATAGGCTGGGCGAGCGTCACGTGATATCTCATTAGACGAGAGCATTTTATCATAGACTCGCAGCCGGCGACCAGGGAAATCGTACGTGATATTCACTCTGTCAGAACGGCCATCCGTGCGCTCGGGCACATTCCAATGTTCCAGGATTCGTCGCCTGTGGCCTGGCTTATTGTACAAATCGACAACTGGGTGTTTCAAAAGCACACTCTGCTTATTACAACTGAAACCTTGTCTGGGCGATTTCCCATCATTACCATTTATACCAGAATAAAAAATAAACCCCAAACTTCTGTACCGTTACACACTTAAGGTGTTTTTAGTGTACTGGAGACCTGTTTAGAACATCAAGCATTCTGCTTACTGCTCGATGCTTGAAACATGTTTCAAGTAATCCAAAAACATCTTGATTGTATATTCATATGATATTAAGTCATTAATACATCAAGAAGAGGAACTGTACAGATTTTATTAAAAGAAAAAATTAAACAGATTTACACATTACATTGTGTTAATTCACAGGCTTTTGTCTTTTGTGTAAGCATTGTTGTGCAGTTTATGTAAACACTATTATCAGATTATGCATGTAAAGTGTTATTACTGGTTGTATATAATATGCAATAATTATTGTAGTAATAGTTTGGACTGTAACTACATATCGTATCATCATCATCATCATCATATAAGGTGTGTCTGCCTCCAGCTTTCCTGTTCAACTCTGTTCTGTCAGAATGTTCAGCTTCTCCACTGCCTCATCCATCTTGTTTGTCCAAAGTTTTTTGGGCATGGGACTCCAGTCAATTACTTTTGCACCCATTGCTTCCTAAATAGGCTATTGTCTTATCTCTAATTAATCGTGTCCTTTCTTACTACCATTTATGTACAGACTTCCATGGGTAATGGGTAACCTACAGTATATGTTATTGTAAGACTCAATATGATGATGAGGAGTTGAATACACTTTTAATGAACATTAATGGAATGGGTGTAGAAAAGTTCTAAATGATTATAGTCAGTGAATGACTATACCCATTTGGTCTTTGTTGGGAAGCAATTCTACAATGGAAAGAGAAAGTAGTTTACCATGTGATTACAAGAGCTGTTGACACATTACCAGCTGTAAAGAATCATTACCCTTTGAAATATTTATTTTCTATATAAAACTATTTCATAGAATAAACTATTTCTTTATGGAAATAAAACTATTTATACTGTATGTTCCTGGCCACGTCAAAAATTAGTGACTTTGTTTTCGGTTAAACTTTAATTAGTTATATTTTCAAATGTTTGAAGGAAACAATAATAGCATAATTAAAATTTTGTAATTTTAATTGCATAGGCTGAGTTAAAAGCAAACAAAGCGTTCAAACAGTTATTTTTGTGCTAAAAAATTGTTAGAATCAACAACGCTATATCCTATATTTCAGAAATTGCTCATTAACAAGAGTTATTAAATGAACCACATGAACGATAGTAGAATGTGTCAAGAAAAATTGAATTAGCTTCTTCTCCTTTCTACTGGCAAAGGATGTAGATTTCATAATTGAGGGTCAGCAAGTGTATAATAAATTATACATTTATTATACTTCTGATTCAATAACTACAGTGTACGGTATAATGAATCCATCTAAATAATTTCTTTCTCAAAATAACGGGAAGACTTCATTTGTTGCCGATGAGGAGCTAAAGAACTGGAAATCTATAACCTACTATTATGAAACTCCGACTCATCAAAGTACTGTCTCAAAGTTGCATGAAGTAATAATATAGAAATAGTTGTTATATAAAAATGTCTTTAAAAGAACATCTTTTCCCCTTCCTAATGCTACATATGTAGTTTTAAAATTCATTGAATGGATTATATTAGTAGTAATATAGATATATATTCTTGGATTTCGTTGTCCATAACATGTCTGTTACTTAACTGAATATAATTCTTTCACTAAGACTAGGAACACAAAACTTTATGGGTAAAAAGGTAAAAGTTTTACCTTATAACCTGAACCTGTTTTCATTTTTAAAAGCTTCTTTTGACCTCTGAAAACCGAAGACTTCATCAACAATAATAAATGCATACAACTAAATAAAGACCCAACAGAAAACTATCTTAAACAAACAATACAACTAATAAAAACAACTAAAAACATTTTCAACAATAAAAACACAGACATATATACAAATAATAATCCAGAACCACCTAAAATGAATAGCCTAATAAAAATACACAAATTAAACAACCCAATACGTCCATTAATCAACTTCAAAAAAGCTCCTACATACAAAATAGCAAAAATAATAGAGCACAAAAACTAAAAAGTAACCATCTAACAAATAACCATCATAACATAAAAAATACATACGAATTAATAGACAAACTAAAAATAATAAATATAAATGAAAATACATTTTTCACATCATATGATATCACAAACATGTACACCAACATCCCAGTAGAAGAAACAATAGACAATAATAAACAAACTTAAAGAACAAAATGAAAACAAACAATATATAACCGAAATAAAAAATAGCTCCAACTAATACTAAAACAAAATTACTTTTAATGTAATAGCAAAATTTATCAACAGCAAGAAGGTTTAGCAATGGGATCACCATTGTCAAGCATAATAGCAGAAATATTCCTACAACACATAGACACCAAAATACAAAATATTATAAAACAAAAATGACACAACTAACAAAACTATTTAAAAACACAGATAACACATACACCACAATCACACACAATAAAACCAATTTGAAGTACCAGAAGCCAACAGGAAGCCACAATAATAATAGTCAACCAACACATATGTACTTCACCAGACACAAAAACCGGAAGGCTGAGGATGGGTACAAGATGGTACCCGAAACATGTTCCTAATAAGGAAAAAAATATCTTGAGGTAAATTCATTATAAATATTAACTGTATTATATACATCAACAAACGGACTGTAGCAGAAAGTGATTGAATATATATATATATATATATATATATATATATATATTACATTTAATATTTATAAATAAATTTACTTCAAGATATACCTTTTTTTTTCCTTATTAGGAACATGTTTCGGGTACTATCTTGTACCCATCCTCAGCCTTCCGGTTTATTTGTCTGGTGAAGTACATATGTGTTGTTGGTTGACTATTATTATTGTGGCTTCCTGTTGGCTTCTGGTATTTCAAATTGGTTTTATTGTGTGTGATTGTGGTGTATGTGTTAGTTTTTTGTGTATTTTCAATGTTGAGTGCTTTGAATATTGTGTCATGTTTTGTATTGATTTGTATTTGTTCAGGTATTAGTTTGTTTTCTGTTTTATGTTTGTATATTTGTAAATTTTCCCAAATGTTCATTATGGTGCCTTTGTGTGGTATATGTTTTATTAGTGTTACATTGGTTATGTCTGGGAATTCATGTCCTGTGTTTATTGCATGTGTGGCTAAATTGGATTTATATATTTCTGGTTTTTTGTATGCATTTAGGTGTTCAAAATAACGTTTTTTCAGCTGTTTTTTTGTTTGTCCTATGTAACATTTATTGCAATCTTGGCATTCAATTTTGTATATGCCGTTAGTTGTAGTATTATATTTGTTGTGTGAGCTATTTAGATTTTGTAATTTATTTTTATTAGTTTTGTATGCTATTTTTATATCTGTGTTTTTAAATAGTTTTGTTAGTTTTGTCATTTTATTATTTATATATGTGAATGTGGCCCATTTTTTGTTGTTGTTATTATTTATGTGTTGTTCAGTTTGATTAATTCTTAATTGTTCAGTTTTTATTTTGTATTTTGATCATAGTATTTTTATTGTATCCATTTTCATAACCAATTTGGTATATTATATTTCTTTCTTTGTCAGTTTCTTGTTTGTTTAGGGGAATTTTGTACATTCTGTTAAATAGCGAATGAAATGCTGCCATTTTATGTTGTGGTGGGTGTTCAGAATGGTTAGGTATAATGATGTTAGTGGAAGTTGGTTTTCTATATATCGCATATTGTATGTGGTTGTTGTATCTTGTGATGGTTATGTCTAAATAGTTGATTTTGTTATGTTTTTCTTTTTCTTCTGTGAATTGTATTTTGGGATGTATGTTATTGATTTGTTTCAGTATGTTCTCTGTATTTGTGTTTTTGTTATTTGATACATATAGCCCATCATCTACATATCTTATCCATATGCCATTTGGGTTATATGATTTTATGATATTTTGTATTTTGGTGTCTATGTGTTGTAGGAATATTTCTGCTATTATGCTTGATAATGGTGATCCCATTGCTAAACCTTCTTTCTGTTGATAAATTTTGCTATTAAATTCAAAGTAATTTTGTTTTAGTATTAGTTGGAGGCTATTTTTTATTTCGGTTATATATTGTTTGTTTTCATTTTGTTCTTTAAGTTTGTTTATTATTATGTCAATTGTTTCTTCTACTGGGACGTTGGTGTACATATTTGTTATGTCATATGATGTGAAAAATGTATTTTCATTTATATTTATTATTTTTAGTTTGTCTATTAATTCGTATGTATTTTTTATGTTGTGATGGTTATTTGTTAGATGGTTACTTTTTAGTTTTTGTGCTATTATTTTTGCTATTTTGTATGTAGGAGCTTTTTTGAAATTGATTAATGGATGTATTGGGTTGTTTAATTTGTGTATTTTTATTAGGCTATTCATTTTAGGTGGTTCTGGATTATTATTTATATATATGTCTGTGTTTTTATTGTTGAAAGTGTTTTTAGTTGTTTTTATTAGTTGTATTGTTTGTTTAAGATAGTTTTCTGTTGGGTTTTTATCTAGTTGTACGCATTTATTATTGTTGATGAAGTCTTCGGTTTTTTTGATGTAGTCTGCTTTATCAATGATTACTGTTGCATGACTTTTGTCTGCTTTAGTTATTATTAAATTATTGTTCTTTACTTTATTTTTAATTTCTTTTATTGTTTTATTGTTTTTCTTTTGACCACCCACCACAACATAAAATGGCAGCATTTCATTCGCTATTTAACAGAATGTACAAAATTCCCCTAAACAAACAAGAAACTGACAAAGAAAGAAATATAATATACCAAATTGGTTATGAAAATGGATATAATAAAAATACTATGATCAAAATAGAAAATAAAATCAAATACAAAATAAAAACTGAACAATTAAGAATTAATCAAACTGAACAACACATAAATAATAACAACAACAAAAAATGGGCCACATTCACATATATAAATAATAAAATGACAAAACTAACAAAACTATTTAAAAACACAGATATAAAAATAGTATACAAAACTAATAAAAATAAATTACAAAATCTAAATAGCTCACACAACAAAGATAATACTACAACTAACGGCATATACAAAATTGAATGCCAAGGTTGCAATAAATGTTACATAGAACAAACAAAAAAACAGCTGAAAAAACGTTATTTTGAACACCTAAATGCATACAAAAAACCAGAAATATATAAATCCAATTTAGCCACACATGCAATAAACACAGGACATGAATTCCCAGACATAACCAATGTAACACTAATAAAACATATACCACACAAAGGCACCATAATGAACATTTGGGAAAATTTACAAATATACAAACATAAAACAGAAAACAAACTAATACCTGAACAAATACAAATCAATACAAAACATGACACAATATTCAAAGCACTCAACATTGAAAATACACAAAAAACTAACACATACACCACAATCACACACAATAAAACCAATTTGAAATATCAGAAGCCAACAGGAAGCCACAATAATAATAGTCAACCAACAACACATATGTACTTCACCAGACAAAAAAACCGGAAGGCCGAGGATGGGTACAAGATAGTACCCGAAACATGTTCCTAATAAGGAAAAAAAAGGTATATCGTGAAGTAAATTTATTTATAAATATTAAATGTATTATATACATCAAGAAACGGACTGTAGCAGAAAGTGATTGAATATATATATATATATATATTACAACATGACAAATTTGTTGTATTTTTTATTTAAATTTGTGGAGCCCCACGATTTTGGAGCGCCAATTACAACAAGACAAATACATCGATTCAAGTTAATTTAACTTGTGTAGCCTCATGCTGTTGGGAAACAATTATTTATACAACACAAGTTAACCAATTTAAATGCATTTACATATTGTGTATTGTATTCATGGGTGTAATCGTAATAAGAAGATGATACGTTATTTACATTTAAAATCGTTCCATTATTTATTTATTTAAACAACATCTCTCATATCGGATATTAAACAATAACTCATTATTAAATCGTTTGTACGAAGTCTTCATACATAACTTATTGCTAACAAATTACATACATAAGTTATATACAACTCTTATTATCTAATTGTAATTACTTTAAAATGTTTATTTTCTTTCGGCTTACTCATGGTGTGTTCATATTTTTGCAATTGCTGATTCATTATCTTCAAAAAATGAATTTACTTCTATTCAAACTTCTTTTATATTACTTTGTTTTACTTTCTACTGCATATGCATTTTTTTCTTTATCATCAAAGACTTTACTAATTACGTTAATTCAAAAATTACTTATTTCTCTTATCATTTACGTTACTAATTACTAAATTTGATACAAGAAATATTATTCTAATTTTTACTGCTTTTACATTTATTTATTTTAATATTGGTTGAATGTCTTCCATTCAAGCTTTAATTATTGTCTTTCAACTGTCTGTAATTAAATGTTTTTTATCACCTCATTTGACATGGTTATTCATCTGTACGTCCTCCGTGTCCTTCTAGTCGTGTTCTCTGCATGTGCTTCTGGTTGTGTCCTCCGTGTGTGCTGATTAATAGTCGTCTCGTCTCACGTCATATGCTGCCTGTGTGTCCATAGACCTCATCGTTATGTATTTTGCAGCTCTGGCTGTATAGGTAGTTGATCCGGTGACTCTTACGATAATTGTGAACTTGTGTCGTCGACTGACATAGCCTCCTGCGGCAATGGTTGAATCGAGAAGAAGAAACTTTATTAGCGTGACCTGGTATTTATAGTCAGGTCGTGCAAAAATTCCTGTCTGAACACTTTTCAACTTGTCAGATTCTGTTGAGGCGTTACTACCCCCATTCTGGTTCAATTCACTATTTTCGCCTATTTTCACGAATTACAAAGTTTGTTTCACCTCACTTGATGCTCAATCGATCACTAATTTTTATGTGATTACTATATGTAAATTGCACTTCTTTATGGTATTCACAAAAAGAGTTATTCATTTTTTATGTATAGTAATTGCACTTTTCGTCACCTCTGTATGGTTTTTTAACATTTTATTTATTTATAATCTCTACACACTTTGGTGTCTTTTGTTTTATCCTATCTTACATAGTTTTCTTATAATTAACAATAAACATATAACTATTCTACTTGAAAAGTGTTGGTTACATTTCAGGTACGGACAGGTTTCACACACACTAACAAAATATGCACGTACACAATGCTAGCGACAGGTGTGTCGAAACTGCATGTCCATGTATGAATTCTGTACTCCCTATTTTTACTGTGATTCAGCTTGTGCAATCTCATTCATGTTTATTAATTTATATTTATTCATTTTTATTATTTATTTTATTTATTTGGGCAATACACAGTATCATTACTGTTTGTACTGTTCCAATATATATAGTTTTTTAATTACTGAAGTACCAATAATAAACAGTAATTATCAGATAGGGTGACATAAAGAGATTCTATCAAGTTTTTCCCTATTTAATTTTATCTTAGGTATATTATATTTTATTTTATCTTAATTTTTCCTTAAGGGTTGGTGGTAAATTTAATTCTAGATGTCTCTATATTGTTACGGCATCACAGAACAATCTACGTGTTTATCGAACGTTCCAGAGAGATCCAGAAAGTAAGCGTGTGGTGTACGTGGTTGTAGACGCATTTGCTAGACGATGCGAGAATTCACACGGCCGCTCTTACTGTGTCACGGCCGCAAGCAATTACGTCGTAGTTTAAAGGTAATACATAGTATGTGGAATCATCTAGATTTTCAGCGGCTATAAATACCAGTACTCAACGACGTTCAATTCAGTATAGTGGCGATATATATTTACATTGCAGTTCGAGAGTTATTCTCGGGCGATATTACTGTGTGCGTTCAAATGGTTATTAGTAAAGTGTTGTGTTTTATAATCGGGCGGTATATTGTAATAAAATTGTGTTTAATATTAGTGACATTTTATTGCGCGTGAACAATTTTTATTTGATTGGTTGTAAGAGACAGTGTTGTTAATTACGAACTGTTTAACTGTGAAAATTAAAGCTGGCGATTAGTGACTTAATTGGTGTCTTGTATTTTGTTACCACTGTACCTACGACGATCAAGTAGACCGTCGTAACAGTGGTGTCAGAACTGGGATAGAACGGTTAACAGTGGAAACAGTGGACACTTTGTACAAGACGAGTGTAATTCATAATTATTCAGAAAACAATGGATGCCAGTCAGATGATGGAAAATTTCCAGGCGCTGCTGTTGCAGACAGAGCAACAATGGCGACAGGAGGCGGAAGAGCAGAAAAACGACAGGATGAAAAACACAGACAGGAGGCGGAAGAAGCAGAAAGATGACAAAAAGAAGAACGAAGACAAGAAAGAGAAGAAGCAGAAAAATGACAGGATGAAAAACGCAGGCAGGAAAGAGAAGAGACAGAGGAACGATGATGACAGGAGGCAGAGGAACGGAAGCATGAAACAGAAGACATCAAAGCATTAATACAGGAGCAGAAACAGATTCAAGAACATAGTACCGCAGAATTGGGTCTCCTACGAGGTGAGCTTAATAAACAAATTACTAAAATATCAGAGGTACAAGAATCAATGACATTTAAAATAGCTGAAGTAGAAAAATCTGTCTCAAATGTTGAGGAATCGATGTCTCATAAAATAGCTGAAGTAGAAAAATCAGTCACGAGTGTGGAAAAAGCTATGTCAACAAAAATAGAAGACTCGATTACAAATATAAAAAAGCAGATTAAAAATGAAGTCGAGCAGTGCCTGAAGTTACAACCAAAACAACTTTGTGAACAGACTGTACCAATGATAAAGACAGAAAAAGACGCAGAAAATAAGTTAATAGAGAAAGTCACTTTGCCTGCAGTAGGGACAGTTCATGTCAAAGCTCCAACCTTTGATGGAAGCAGTCACTGGGCAATGTACCTCCGCCAATTTGAAGCTGCTGCATGCGCAAATAATTGGACAGAGAAAGACAAGGCTGTTTCACTCGTTCTTGCATTAAAAGTGAACCCCTCATTTTTTTATTAGTTTTTTATGGTTTTTTTTTTAAGGAGTGGCTACTAGATAGATATTTAGAACTAGGCAGAAGGCCTAGAAGAAGCATAAAATGTGTGGGTTCCAGTGAGACGGGACTTGCAATTAAAACTCTCTATTAGCAAACAAATAACAACTCTTTATTAATTTTCATAATTTCTACAATTTTCATAGTTTTATGTTGCTATCTCTCAAATCTATTTGTATTTAAATCATATTCATATGTCATAAATGCATAATTGTTTAAATAGCACACCCCCAAAATAGTATCACAGACAATAATTCTTTCAACATTTTAAAGATATATATATATATTCCATCACTTTCTACTACAGTTCGTTTCTTGATATCTTATATAAAGTATTTAAAATTTATAATTATATTACCTCAAGATGTTCTTTTCCTTATTTGGAACATGTTTCGAGAGTTCCTGTTCTCTCATCTACAGCCTTCGCCATCTTGTTTCTGGTTAAGTATTTGTGTGTTGGCTGCTGGATATTATTAAGGTAGTTTGTTGGTCTTTGGTCTTTTAAAGTTGTATTATTGTGTGTGGTTGTTGTATGTTTTTGTAAATACAAACAAATAAAAATAAACAAATACAAATCAATACAAAACATGACACAATATTCAAAGCACTCAATATCGAAAATACACAAAATACAAAAAACATATACCACAACCACACACAATAATACAACTTTAAAAGACCGAAGACCAACAAACTACCTTAATAACATCCAGCAGCCAACACACAAATACTTAACCAGAAACAAGATGGCAAAGGCTGAAGATGAGAGAACAGGAACTCTCGAAACATGTTCCAAATGAGGAAAAGAACATCTTGAGGTAATATAATTGTAAATTTTAAATACTATATATATATATATATATATATATATATATATATATCTATTATCCATTCTCATAACACATAACATAGCATGAAAATCATACAAAATGCACAAAAATAACAAATATAAATCCCCGATATTTATTTTATAAATAGAAAAGCCTTGCGGCCCGCCTGTGTATTTTGATCGCCAGACCATTTAGAAATTTCAAATGGCTGCCACCAACCCTGCTAGTGTTATTAAAGCGACCATGTATAAGGTGAAAATGCCTATAGCCAGCATGTATAGCTTACTCAGAAATACCACAAACATAGTTTTAAAATGCTGTAACAATTCTATATAATTTTATCAATTGTACATTTATAAATTTGAAGGACAATCTGAATGGCCCATAATAGCAAAATACAATTACAAGTTAAAGTGTTAGTACAGTTTGTATAATTCTGCAAAAATTGTAAAAATTGTTTATTTTATAAAATATAGACAATTTAAAGAAAATCGGAATTGACCATAAGAATGAAAAAATATCAAATGCAAATTGCCCGTGCCGCCTGTACTATTACAGATACATTCAGAAATTTAAAATAATCTGGCTTAACCATAATAAAAAGAAAATCTAATTGTAACTTGTCGGTACAGCCTGTATAAGTTTACAAAATTGAAAACTTTATAATTCTGAGAAAATTCTGGTTTGACTCATGATAGCAAAATACAATAACAAGGTTAACGTGTCATCACAGCCTGTATGAGTTTCATAAAATTGCAGAAGCTTTAATTTTCTTAAGATATAAAATTTTAGAGAAATCTGATTTGAACATAACAGCCAGAAAATACAATCATAAATGGAAGTGTCAGTACCGCCTGTACAACTTTATAAAAATAGTAAACTTTTAATGCTATTAATATGTATATGTATATATATATATATATTGCAACACATCTTTTTATGATTTCTTTCATTATGGATTATGAGTTTTACATGGACCTGGTTAGGGTATACCATGCCAACACTTACCTGCAGTATATGGTACTTTTCTGCTTTGCCGGCTATTAGGTGTGGGATTTGGGCTTATTAGGTATCAGGTAACGAGTTGGGACGATGTGTTTCCAAAAGAATTATTTTAGGAAGCTGAGTTGTATAAATTGTGAATAAATGAAAACTACCTTTTTAGTCTATCATTCCAATGATTATAATTGTCACCCTCAAGGTGCTTATCTTTAAACAAATCATAATAATAAAAAGAATTTCAAATATTTAACACGATTTACGGCGGGTTCCACTAATTTATATTCTTTCTTGAATATTACTTTACACATATTTTCTCTAGTGATATATTGTTATAATGCTTACGTCTAACAATCACATATTAAAATCATATATCTTAGTACATCATTTATAAGTTCCTGAAAATAAGACATACAATACACAGTATATACACAAAACATATAACATGGAAATATACACACATATATGGGCAGTTTCACACTGTCTGCCTGTAATTATAATTCATTTATAAAAATCATTTTGTTATATTGAATTTAATTATTTAATAAAATGGAAATACTGAATTGATTTCATTCTATGAAATCCGTAACCCTGTTCTTTATACATGAGAAAATAAAATACGAACTTTTTAAATGAATATAACAAGGGTTATATTTATCGTTATCTCTATGGTAATTATTATTAATATAAACACTTTTATTAAGGGTAACTCCCTTTTAATTATTCTACTCTTCAGCCTGCTTGGCTATCAACAATAATTAATATGAAACAATAAAATTTGTGACATCTAATATCTTGATAAACACTCTTAGAGCTTCTCTGCACTCTCCCTTAATTTATCACATTTAATTTATCAAATATAATTCTTTATACAGTGCACAATCTCATGAAAACATTTGCTTAGAGTCTTTCTGCACTCTTATTAACATATTATTATAATAATCACACATTATCTAAATGTTCTGTCTTTTTGAATGAATGTCTCTATATGATATACAGTACAACATTTAAAAGTGTCTTTAGGCTTTAGTCATACCGCCTATATAAAAAAATGTTTATCAATTATTTAAAACTGTTCAATTTCGCTTATAGCGGCTTTTCATTTACTTTTTGTGTTTTACAACATTATTATTAACCCTGAACCATATCAGGTCACCTGTTTTGATGATTTCATGTTACACAGATGTACACGGGTCTCAGGCGTCGGCGTTGAGTACAGCTATTCCTCTCGAAACCTCCGTCAGCGTCGCTTAGCGGTGTATGAACAGCTAGGCTAGGCGTCGTTCCTTTATCGTCATGGACACAGCGTCTCTGGCCTCGGGTATAGTCTGATGTCCGTAGTACGTAGTTGTAGTAACTCAGGTGTCTGCCGGTCTCATTGAAGCGTCTTCTGCAGCGTATCGTTCCGTGTGTACGACTTAACGAATACTTTATGAATGAGCCAGATGCTCGTTTTGGCTCACTGTTTATAGGGCAAAGCCACGTGTGCAAATGAGTTTCTATCGGCGAATACCTCACCAATCCTTTATTTATTTAGGTAACAAAGTTGTTTGTTAGACGTGTCTTGAACACAGTTATTAGCTATGTATACACGCGATCTTTAATTAGCACCGCGAAAGGTGTGAAATAGTAAAACGCTTATAGTTCACGACACTCTCACTATATCGTTATGTGTTTGGTGTCTAAATAAAGCTACATTTCCGCACTATTCACTGGTCAACCTAGTTCTTCTTAATCTTTTGTCATTTTTTTATTATTTAAGTTTTAAAACACTTCTGACATGTGCCGACAAAATTATACATATTTATGCAGGTGGACTGTTATCTGTTTTGTTTTCTATATAAAATCTTATCTGTACCCTTCTAAATGTACAATTGTAGCAGATAACGCTTATTATGCGTACTCCAGTTAGAACGATAAACATTGATAACAATGTTTCGTTATAACACTCCCCCACTTGCTTTAAAAAAAATTGTTTGTGCTTTACAGAACAACATATTTTTTTTTTTTTTTTTTATCTATGTTTAGTACATACACAGTCAGTTATATTACATGTTTATTAGAAAGAATATAAAATATTTTCTTAAAGTAACAATCACATATGGGTATTATTGGATATAATGACGCAGAGATGACGCATGGTACTTTCCAACGTCCTTTTGCTTCACTGGGTCATATACCATGTAGGTGTGTGGTCCTAGACGACTCCTTAGTTCATATGGGCCACAGAATAATCTGAAGAATTTCTTGGAAGTGTTTAATATACTACTTCCCACAGGATTTGTCTTTATCAATACCTTATCACCAATCTGGAATCTTGTCAATCGGTGAATTCTATTATACCGGTCTCTCCTTTTACCTGCTTGATGATATAACTGTCGTTCAGCTCTGTTTATTTTTATTTGAATTGGCAAATCTACATTATAATTTTCCGGTTTATTAATCATGTTGTGCCAGAATCTTTTAGGTATTTTATTCTCACTTAATTCTAACGGTGTGTATCCTGTAGCTTCACTATAATTGTGATTCATTGCATCTTCGAAAAATTGTAGATAGTCAGGCCATTTACTCTGTTGATTGTAGCAATATAACCTCATGTACTTGCCTAACTCTCTATTTATTCTTTCAGCAAGATTAGTTTGTGGATGCCTTATGGATGTAAGTACAGGTTTTATACCTTGTCTTGTCAATGCGTCCTTCCATAATTTATTACCAAACTGCTTACCTTGATCTGTCAACACTTTATCCATTTTTCCATACTTTGGTATATACTTCTGGGTGATGACGTTCAGAACAGATTTCATGGTGGGTCTTCGTACAGCATATAACTTTACTAGCTTGGTAAACACATCTACCGTCACAATTATATGGCGGTACCCACGACTTGATCGCGGGAGTGGTCCAAGGAAATCAAGTGCAACTATATCCCCCTTCTTCTTAGTTCTGATACTCCCCATTTCAACGCAAGTGTTTAAATTCGGATGTTTGGCTGTTTGACAATCATGGCATTTCCTAACAATTATTTTAATTTTTCTGAACATATTATTACAGGTGAAGGCTTCTTTCATAGTTAAATAGCACTTCAATGGAGATGCATGAGCTAGACTACGATGACATGGCATAATTAATTGCTGTAACATGTCATGAGATAGCACAACTTTCCAATCATAATTAATAAGCTTAAATAAAATTCCATCTTTCACACAATAATTTATAGGTAACGGATTATTTTTTATATTCTGTAATCGCTGATCTTTATCTTGCTCTCTAGCGAGATTACGTAGTAATTCTTGTACTTCTCTCTCGGGTTTGTATGTTATGTTGCTAAGTACCCTGACATCTTGTGGTTT
Organism: Magicicada septendecula; assembly: GCA_034769895.1. Classification (NCBI taxonomy): domain Eukaryota; kingdom Metazoa; phylum Arthropoda; class Insecta; order Hemiptera; family Cicadidae; genus Magicicada; species Magicicada septendecula. The sequence continues at coordinate 60,056,195 of CM068376.1, forward strand.
AGCTTCATGTGTTTCTTCTTCAATTTTCATGGTCTTCCTGACATTACTCTGCACCAACTCGCTGATGACTTGTATCTTGGTATCTTGTCGATGCGTAATTTTTTCGAGTTTCTGGTCCAGTGTGTCGGCCATAGATTTAAAATTTTGTTGTAGTCTTTTTCGCTGCTCTTCGAAATTTTCATTCATCACCACCGCTTGTTGTTTTAGAGACTCTTTAACTTTACCTTCTAAGGTCTCCATTCGTTCCATAATTTCTACCTTACTTTCAGCATTATACGCGTATAGTTTCTGAATTTCTGACGTGCTTGCTTCCAATCTTCTCATAGTTTCAGCACCACTAGTTTTTATTTCTTCAAACCTTTTTACGTTTTCAGCGTTGCTGGCTTCTAACTTCTTCATTATGTCGGCTAAACTGACCTCTTGTTTATGTGCCATGTTTAATTTTAATTTGGTGAACCGATTTTAAAATATTTATTATTAATTTGTATATTATTAATTATTTGGATTATTATTAAATACTGTATTGGTAGTCATTTATTCATCAACATACAACCATTATCTTGGGCGCCTGTAGTATCAGTTTCTGATAACCACAATATTTATCTAAGCTCCCCTTTGTTTACTCTACTGATAACGCTAACTGTACGTTCTTATCAGCTACATTCAACATATAAATGCACGTTTTATAATAATTACACATCAACTCTAAATATTCGTTCTACGTGAATTTATATTTATTTAACTTCTTACTAATTATTAATTTTTTTCGTATTATGTTTTTTTTTTTAATTTATTTAATCGTGCCCCACGTTGGAAGCGACATTTTCTTTTGCAACACATCTTTTTATGATTTCTTTCATTATGGATTATGAGTTTTACATGGACCTGGTTAGGGTATACCATGCCAACACTTACCTGCAGTATATGGTACTTTTCTGCTTTGCCGGCTATTAGGTGTGGGATTTGGGCTTATTAGGTATCAGGTAACGAGTTGGGACGATGTGTTTCCAAAAGAATTATTTTAGGAAGCTGAGTTGTATAAATTGTGAATAAATGAAAACTACCTTTTTAGTCTATCATTCCAATGATTATAATTGTCACCCTCAAGGTGCTTATCTTTAAACAAATCATAATAATAAAAAGAATTTCAAATATTTAACACGATTTACGGCGGGTTCCACTAATTTATATTCTTTCTTGAATATTACTTTACACATATTTTCTCTAGTGATATATTGTTATAATGCTTATGTCTAACAATCACATATTAAAATCATATATCTTAGTACATCATTTATAAGTTCCTGAAAATAAGACATACAATACACAGTATATACACAAAACATATAACATGGAAATATACACACATATATGGGCAGTTTCACACTGTCTGCCTGTAATTATAATTCATTTATAAAAATCATTTTGTTATATTGAATTTAATTATTTAATAAAATGGAAATACTGAATTGATTTCATTCTATGAAATCCGTAACCCTGTTCTTTATACATGAGAAAATAAAATACGAACTTTTTAAATGAATATAACAAGGGTTATATTTATCGTTATCTCTGGTAATTATTATTAATATAAACACTTTTATTAAGGGTAACTCCCTTTTAATTATTCTACTCTTCAGCCTGCTTGGCTATCAACAATAATTAATATGAAACAATAAAATTTGTGACATCTAATATCTTGATAAACACTCTTAGAGCTTCTCTGCACTCTCCCTTAATTTATCACATTTAATTTATCAAATATAATTCTTTATACAGTGCACAATCTCATGAAAACATTTGCTTAGAGTCTTTCTGCACTCTTATTAACATATTATTATAATAATCACACATTATCTAAATGTTCTGTCTTTTTGAATGAATGTCTCTATATGATATACAGTACAACATTTAAAAGTGTCTTTAGGCTTTAGTCATACCGCCTATATAAAAAAATGTTTATCAATTATTTAAAACTGTTCAATTTCGCTTATAGCGGCTTTTCATTTACTTTTTGTGTTTTACAACATTATTATTAACCCTGAACCATATCAGGTCACCTGTTTTGATGATTTCATGTTACACAGATGTACACGGGTCTCAGGCGTCGGCGTTGAGTACAGCTATTCCTCTCGAAACCTCCGTCAGCGTCGCTTAGCGGTGTATGAACAGCTAGGCTAGGCGTCGTTCCTTTATCGTCATGGACACAGCGTCTCTGGCCTCGGGTATAGTCTGATGTCCGTAGTACGTAGTTGTAGTAACTCAGGTGTCTGCCGGTCTCATTGAAGCGTCTTCTGCAGCGTATCGTTCCGTGTGTACGACTTAACGAATACTTTATGAATGAGCCAGATGCTCGTTTTGGCTCACTGTTTATAGGGCAAAGCCACGTGTGCAAATGAGTTTCTATCGGCGAATACCTCACCAATCTTTTATTTATTTAGGTAACAAAGTTGTTTGTTAGACGTGTCTTGAACACAGTTATTAGCTATGTATACACGCGATCTTTAATTAGCACCGCGAAAGGTGTGAAATAGTAAAACGCTTATAGTTCACGACACTCTCACTATATCGTTATGTGTTTGGTGTCTAAATAAAGCTACATTTCCGCACTATTCACTGGTCAACCTAGTTCTTCTTAATCTTTTGTCATTTTTTTATTATTTAAGTTTTAAAACACTTCTGACATGTGCCGACAAAATTATACATATTTATGCAGGTGGACTGTTATCTGTTTTGTTTTCTATATAAAATCTTATCTGTACCCTTCTAAATGTACAATTGTAGCAGATAACGCTTATTATGCGTACTCCAGTTAGAACGATAAACATTGATAACAATGTTTCGTTATAATATATATATATATATATATATAAATTTAAAGAGATGCTGAATTGACCCGGCCGCTGGGGTGTTCCAGCACATGCCTGACCCGAAAAAGGATGACATGTCAGAAGCTTGCATGAAATGGCACCAACAGGTGCCCACCCCTTGGTTTGTGAAATTTATAAAAGTAACTAGACCTGAAGCAGAATAATAAAAAATCCCAGCCCTTGTAGGAAAAGAAGGTGATTAAGTGCAAAAAACCGTGATAAAAAAAAACCAAACCCATTACTTAATTTAAAAAAAAAACTCCCCCCCCACAACTTTTGCATCCATTATAAAGCATAAAATTAATGCACACTGGACACCTCCCGCGGGCGGGTCTACAATTATACTTGTACTAACTGTATTATTAAACTCATGTTACATCGAAACTGTCCAGCCGGCACACACCCGATTAAACGGTCTAACAGTATAAAAGTCAATCGAACTGTATGTTACATGCGCAGAACATAATGTTTCCTGCCGAGGCCAGGTGAGAGTAAAAAAAGTTTAAATATCACCTCATTCTGATCCATGTGGTCACAGGGTTATGGCTTACAGTGGTGTCTCCCTCGGCAGCGGCAGAACTAAAGTTTAAGTTGTTCAGGACATGGTGAAGTTGTAGGTACACCACGCTCTGGTCAAATCTCCGTCTACCTCGGGACCCCTGGACATTAGTAACAATTAGTTGACTGACCACAAAACCATAACACACACATGTCATATACGAAGCGTGTATGACAGAATCACGCCCTGGCCGCACCTGACCATTCAACACAGTTCATCAAAATTTAGGTGACACATTCTCTCTTTTATTTTTCAATTAATATAATTATATCTCACTCTTGATTTGGCTCAAATTATAAGGCACACTCACAGGCATATACAGCGTTAACATATCACAACAGGTAGCAAATTCATCCGCCATGTGCTCGCACAGTCAATTCACCAAAATCTCGCAAAATACATAATTCTTTATTACGCCCATTAGATATGGACAATTGGTAATTACCAACTACTAAGTATAGGCTGTTTTAGAGTTTAAAATAAATTAAATACTGCACAATAACCAATACATTTCCGGTCACCACCACGTGCTCACACAGACAATCCAACAAAGTCCCCCAATTCCACAAAATTACATAATTTCTTACATATCTTTTTCATATCCAATTACTAATTACCAAATACAAGTAACAGGCTGTATTCTTATTTAAATAAATCAAATATGTAACAATAACTATACATTTCCGGTCGCCACGCCACGTGCATTCATATCAGAGAAATCTGTTCACATCGAAATTAATTATAGAATGAATTTAAACTTTTTGCAACCAAATTAATAATATATCTTTAAAGTACTTACCGGAAGGTCTTAGGGCATTTACTCAGCCATTAAAGAGAAGAAAACCCACAATTTAGAAAAGCTCTGCCGCCGGGAAGAGAGACCTGTTTTCGTTACTGAAGCAAGCTGGCGACTAACTACTCAATGTGCACCGAACCCGCAACCTAATTGTCGCGCCGCTAGATAGCGTCAGCATGCCTTAACTGCCGAAACATGGCAATACAGATCGCGTTGACACGTAACAATTTCGCGGCAGACATTAATAATTTATAAATAGCTATCGAATTTTTATTTAAACCAAAAGCTGGTTCAGCAAAAACCGGCACAAAAGGACCTGGGGCAGAATTACTACAGAAAGTGCCACCTGACAGCCAAAACACCTATGCCGAATTGATAAAAGCTCTAGAATTACGCTACAGTGATAAACATTTGCAATAGGTGTACTACGCTCAGTTGAGAACAAGACGACAACATTCTGGGGAGAGTCTTCAAGAGTTTGAAGCAAGTATCGACAAATTGATTAGATTAGCCTATCCTGAAGCACCAGAAGACTTCCGAATAAGGTTTGCGGTGCAGACATTTATTGATGGCATCGGAGATTGTGAACTTCAACAAGTGTTACGAATGGCAAGACACCGAAATAGCTCGGAAGCTCTTGTTCACGTCCTGCTACATAAATGGGTTTGTGCCATCACGTTGCAGTCAGAAGATCCCTGTATCACATTGCCCTTATGATGGGTGCAGATAAACAATGTTGTCGGACAAACAATTCAAAAGTTCAAGAGAGTCGCAACGATTTGAAAAAGACAGATGACCAAAATGTTACAACTGTGGAAAACGTGGTCATCTATAGGTAGACTGTTGGTAGGAGAAGATACCTAGAGAAGAAAGTGATCGCACCACATGGAGAAGTAAAGCCCCAGAACAGCACACAGTTTCCACGCTACATAAGACCAGTGGAAACTTGGTTGTTAATGGATTTGCGGAAGTTAAACCAACATCATTTACAGTTGACACGGGCGCAACAGTGTCCATTGTACGCCCTGACTTAGTCAGCAACCGCTAGCCTCTAATTAGCTCTTGTACAATACAGACTGTGATTGGAAGCCCCGTCAAGGTGCTAGGAAAGGTAGACGTACGTGTACGCCTGGGTCTTCTCGAGTTTAGCCACCAAATGCTCATTGCAGACATTGTCGATGAAGTGATTCTTGGCACGGACATTATGAATGCCTACGGATTCGTTGTGGACTTAAGAGAGAATGTCCTGAAGGTTGGCCAAGAGAAGATGTACTTTGCATGGCTAAAATGACAGGGTCTACCAACCATTCGATTAAGCGAATGGCATTAGTCGAAGAAAAAGTCAACAGGTCTGGTCAAGAGGAACCCTCCCTATTGCAGGCAGAAATGGAGGAAGAACTAGCAGAGGACATACAAATAAGTGTAACGACAAGAGAAGTGATTGGAAAGCCAACTATGGGTGTCGAGACACAAGTCTTGCTTGTTCCTGAGCTGATAGAAGCGCCCGAGGGCAAAGTGGCTGAAGATGAGGTTACGCAAGAGATGGTTGACGAGAACCAAACAAACTTGGATCAGCCAGTGGTATTTAGGTCATCAGTACATGACGCAATGGGAGTGATTCCAGCAAAACTAGTGGTTGAGCGGAAGACTCGCATTTCTGCGACCGTGATGTTCGGATCATACGAGACTGAATTCGAAGAACCGGAGAATTATCTTTCGCAAGGACGTCCACCTAGATCATCTGTTCGAGTATTACTTCAGAGACGGTTTGCCAGTTCGGGACGACAGGCTTATGGAGGGGGCAGTGTTATGACATCACAGAACAATCTATGTGTTTATCGAACGTACCAGAGAGATCCAGAATATAAGCATGTGGTGTACATGCTTGTAGACGTATTTGCTAGACGATGCGAGAATTCACGTGGCTGCTCTCACTGTTTCATGGCCGCAAGCAATTATGTCATAGTTTAAAGGTAATACGTAGTATGTGGAATCGTCTAGATTTTCGGTGGCTATAAATACAAGTACTCAACGATGTTCAATTCAGTATAGTGGTGATATATTTACATTGCAGTTTGTGAGTTATTCTCGGGCGATATTACTGTGCGTGTTCAAGTGGTTATTAGTAAAATGTTGTGTTTTATAATCGGGCGGTATATTGGAATACAATTGTGTTTAATATTAGTGACATTTTATTGCGTGCGAACAATTTTTATTTGATTGGTTGTAAGAGACAAGTTGTTAATTACAAACTGTTTAACTGTGAAAATTAAAGCGGGTGATTAGTGACTTAATTGGTGTCTTGTATTTTGTTTCCACTGTACCTACGACGATCAAGTAGACCATCGTAACAATATGTTTTTATTTTTTAGCTATAGAGACGGATTGGTTCTCATATTTATAAGTATGGGAGGACCTTCAGATTAAACATATAGGAGTTATACAAGGTAGAGAATTGTCTTGCAAAAATCTGCTAAATTTTAAATTGAAACTTGTATGATTTCTTTATGTATTATATCTTTACCAGTTCAAACACTGCATTCTTTGTACTGTGCACATGTGCATAGCAGATTAAAGTGGAATATGTATGCTGGGGTGGGATGTATAAAGTAACTTAAAGTGCTGTTGGGACAGTTCAAAGATTATTTGTAAGATTGATTTAGGAAAAGGCATTTACAGCTGTGTTTTCTAAGTTATAATTATTATAATTCGTTGATCCTTATTCATATACAACGTTTTCAAGGTATTTTATATCACACGTGGCAGCATTGGGGTCACTGAAAATGTTTCCAGGAAAAAATTAAGGAATTTTTGCGATTAGGGTATCATGACCTTGTATAATTTTTTTACTTTAAATTTTGTTACTAAAATTGTGTAATACTTGTAAATTGTTTGAGGACATTATAAATCAAATTTATAATAATGTATTTTTGTGAAGTTTGATCAACTTGTTATTATACAATACTTAGGTGTGTGGAGTAATTTTTGGGCATTCAAAGATTATAATATTAATGTAGGCATCCAGCTTTTCAAGTTGTAAATAAGATCCTTTTTTATGTGTAATAATAGTACAGTTAGTATAGTTTGTAAAGTTTATTTATAAATTAGTCTGTATTTTATTGTTAGCAAAAGTTTTGCATGGTTGCCACCTTAGGAAACACTGTGTTTTTATGTGTTTTTTTATTTGTATATGTCAGTGGAGGAATCTCTATTAAAGCAGAAGTCTTACAGGCCATAGATTTTCTTCATAAATAATTTCTGAAGATTAGCAGTTTTTAAGATTTTGGAATATTTTTTTTTCTATTTATGGAATTGAGACTGGGGTAAGCCCATCTATCAATTTCCATCTCATAACTTAATGTACAAGGTGTAACTTAATGTCCTCCCCTTGAAGACACATGAGAAATTGAGGATTCGTCCCATATAATTTCATAAAATAGATTTTATAAATTCTTTGCCTCTCAAGGTTTTTGACATTTACTGGCGCGCGCGCGCGCGCGCGTGTGTGTGTGTCAGAGAGAGATAAGGTTTTTAATCCTGAAAATATGAACGTTATTTACCAAATGTCGAGTGATTGTCATTATTAAGAAAACTCGAAATTTATTAATGTACACGTATTGTAATTTATTTTACTTCTACAGTTATTTATAAATGTTACAAACAACGTTTATAACTAAGGCATTTAACGTTTAGTTAAATGATTATGAAATTTTACTGAATCTTTGTAATAACTCTTGAAGGGGGGTTATTATAAATCCCCCATAGTTATGTCACTGTGTGTGTGTTTTCATAATATTGTCAAATGTATATTTAACATACTACTTTTCTTTGTACTAACTGTGGATTATGTAGTTTAAAATATAGCAGAGTAGTGTAGTGGTCTTCATTCACTGCAAATCTGCTGTGGATTTACCTCATGGTCATGGGAGTTCGACTCTACCTTGTTTCTGCTGAGGGAAGGCAGTAACATAGCAGTATCTGCTCATGAGCGTGCGAGCACACACACTCACACAACATACAAAACTTATCTTCCTTCATTGCCCAAGTGGTATGCTCTACAATATGCCCCTTAAAAAAGGACGAATATATGAAAGCAAGTGTCTGGGTGTTGGGGCCCAGAAAACTACCAGAAATACTAGAAAATTTACTATAAATAAACCTTTTTCATGTGGCTTTTTAATTATATGGAAGCATTATATACCCAAGAATTACTGACATCGATTATTCTGGGTATTTGATTGTGTGTGTGTGTTGAGAGACAGAGGGAGAGAGAAATTTATAATGGACTCACACACACATTTATAAAGTAAACCATTGTAGAGTAACATATTTATTGTTTATAATCATAATATATTTAAAATACCTCTTTTTTATACAGGACTCAAAAACGTCAGGTGCACTTAAGAAGTCTAGTCGTTATCGCAGTAGATCACTCTCAGCTTCCTCAACAGATTCTTACAGTTCAGGTTAGTACTTTCACATTTTAATTATAGTTGTCCAATTTAAAACAAGACAAAAATCAGCTGTAGCAGCTAAAATATTTGCAGAACATATTGCAAACAATATTTATAATGTATGTTTGTTGTGTATATTTATAATTTATATACAGTCCGTTTCTAGATGTATATAATACATTTAATATTTATAATGAATTTACCTCAAGATATTTTTTTCCTTATTAGGAACATGTTTCGGGTGGGTACAAGATGGTACCTGAAACATGTTCCTAATAAGGTAAAAAATATCTTGAGGTAAATTCATTATAAATATTAAATGTAATATATATATATATATTATTATATGTCTGTTAAGTAATCAAAGACGTTTATTTGTATCACATATGTTCTGCTATTGTCCTATCAGGTTGAGAAGGTATTATGCGTTTATGGAAATAATGAAACTGTAATCTTATATTGTATTTACTTTTAACATAAGAAGAACAAGTTTGTTCTAAATTGGGATTCTGTTCATTGCTGCTGCATTGTTTTTGTTGCCTCTTGGATAATCAAACATTCTTTAATTCCCGTGTTGGTATGATATCTATTCAGTGCTAGTAATGCTGAGAATCCTGCATTATACGAACAATAATTTCTACACAGGCTTATAGAAATCATTTACGTGCTTATGTTATTTAATTTGAGTTATTAAGCTGACAGTTATCAAGAATATGACATTAAGTTTTATTATTGTTTTTGTTTTAAAATGACAATGTATGTGACAAGTAAACACTACAAATGGATAAGGTGCTTTTTGTATAAATATAGGGAATTCTTTTCACTTTCATCAAGTTGGTGAGTGCTTAGTATTATTGAGTAGTTTAGGTGTTTTTTATTTAGTAAGTTTGTATGCTGAATTATAATGTTTTCATTCATTCTGTCTCCAGAGTTTCAGTTCTGTAAAATTATATTTCTATTTGGTGTAATGTGTCTAACAAAAAGGCCTATAAAATTTTATTTATAGTTCTTGCTGAAAAATTATTCTTATATTGTACCTTTGTATAGTTTTTATTGTGATTTCTATAGTTGTATGTTGCATCTTCAACCTATTTGTATTAGAATAATTATGAATTAAAAATATAAAACAAATAGAATTTTTATGTGATAAGACGCAATACAGGCCCACCACCAACTTCAGGAACCACAGTAATCATGTGTTTTTGAAAAGTGTATATTAGTTTATCTTTTGCATAGTGTTGTGTTTTTCACAGAATGACAGTAGAAAATAGATATGGTCATTTGGAACAAAGTTTTGTTATTAGTCTGTTGATTAAAAAAATCCACAATATCAGTTTTATTTTTTGTATACTTAGATAGCACGTATGGTTCTGTACTTGATTGCAAAGATCTCGGTCTTTAGTAAATTTAATTCTTTATTGTTTCTGCCTGGAAATGAGCAACACAAGTACAAAGCTTTGGTCACATTGGACTGATCACCACACATCACAAACACAGTAAACCATCAGTTTTCTAGCAGTGGAACGTGCAGAGGTGTTTGATCCATGTGAATTTCTTATGGTTATTGTTTGAATTGCCACTTTAAATATTCACTATTATAGTACTTTTATGTAACAAAAAGTACAGGATTTAGTCTCCTGACAGTTTAAATATTTCTGTAAATCTGTAAAATGTGAGTTATTGTGATTTAAATAAAAAGAATATCAATGTGAAACAAATACAATGAATAATTTGCTATAAAATAAAAGTCAATATAAAATAAATAAAAAAATTGATGTACAATTTATACATCCATGTGTAAGTTTTTAAAATATCGGTATGGAGAACCATACATGACTTCCATGTTCTAAGATTTATATTTAAAATCATATTCGAAATGAAATATTTCTATAGAAACTACGTCTTTCTACTTATTGCTTCAGTATTAACCACAATACTGTGGTCACTAACGTATACCACCTCACGTTTTCGCACTCGATTTTCACTGATGATGGCAGTCGATGCCACTGCCGAAAAGTCTGGTTTTGCAGAAAACATTGGACTACGGCTAAACAGCCCGTGAAACAATTTTAACAGAAAACTACTTCTTTGTTGCCGATAACATAGTACACATATAAAAAATTCTCCCCTCCACCTTCAACTATAAATTTTAATAATAGAAAATTACCCCCACCCCGTTCACTTAACCTCTTCACTTATAGATATTTCATCTACGTTTCTACAGTGGATTATTATGAGCTTCTTATCAGGATACTTTATTTATAAAAATTAAGTACTTTACTCTTGTTAAATCATAAAATGTTTCAGGTAAACTACCCCTTTCTCGTAACCGATCTTCTCCAAAATCAACAGACCTTCCGTCCTCTACAATTCAGGGAAGCATGCAAAAAAATATTTGATTCTGTTTGAATGTACGGCAGTTATCGTTCGTCATGGAAACATTTCTCTTGTTACAACATAAAATGTTGCAGGTAAACTACACCTTCCCTTAACCGATCTTCAACAAAATCAACAGACCTTGAGTCCTCTTTAGTCCAAAAAGGTATGCAAAAACCTAGTTGATTCTGTTTGAATTTACGGCAGTTATCGTTCATCATATAAAAAATTACCCTTGTTAAAACATAAAAGGTTGCTGGTAAACTACCCCTTTCCCTTAACCGATCTTCACCAACACCAATAGGTATTGAGAACTCTACAATACAGGGCTGTATACAAAACATCATTTGATTCTGTTCTAATTTGCGGCTGTTATCGTTTCCTATAGAAAAAAATTACCCTTGATAAAAAACCGTTGCAGGTAAACTACCCCTTTCCCTTAACCGATCTTCACGAAAAATGACAGGTCTTGGGTACTCTACAATTCAGGCCTGTATGCAAACAATTATTTGATTCTGTTTGAATTTGCGGCTGTTATCGTTTGCCATAGAAAACACCCTTGATAAAACATAAAATGTTGCTGGTAAACTACCCTATTCCATTAACCGATCTTCACCAAAAACAACAGGTCTTGAGAACTCTACAATTCAGGGCTGCATGCAAAACATTAGTTGATTCTCTTTGAATTTACGGCAGTTATCGTTCGTCATAGAAAAAATACCCTTGTTAAAACATAAAACGTTGCAGGTAAACTACCCCTTTCCCTTAACCGATCTTCAACAAAATCAACAGACCTTGAGTTCTGTATAGTTCAAAAAGGTATGCAGAAGAGTAGTTGATTCTGTTTTAATGTACGGCAGTTATCGTTCGTCAAAAAAAAAAATTACCCTTGATAAAACATAAAATGTTGCTGGTAAACAACCCTATTCCCTTAACCGATCTTCATCAAAACCAACAGGTCTTGAGAACTCTACATTTCAGGGCTGTATGCAAAATATTATATGATTCTGTGTGAATTTGCGGCTGTTATCGTTTGCCATATAAAATACCTTTGATAAAACAAAAAACTTGTCTGGTAAACTACCCCTTTCCCTTAACCGATCTTCACCAAAAACAATAGGTCTTTAGTACTCAACAAAACAGGGCTGTATGCAAAAACGTATTTGATTCTGTTTGAGTTTGCGGCTCTTATCGTTTGCCATAGAAAATACCCTTTTAAAACAAAACGTTGCAGGTAAACTACCCCTTTCCCATAACCGATCTTCACCAACACCAAAAGATATTGAGAACTCTACAATACAGGGCTGTATGCAAAACATCATTTGATTCTGTTTGAATTTGCGGCTGTTATCGTTTACCATAGAAAAAAATTACCCTTGATAAAAAACCGTTGCAGGTAAACTACCCCTTTCCCTTAACCGATCTTCACCAAAAACGATAGGTCTTGAGTTCTGTATAATTCAAAAAGGTATGCAGAAGAGTAGTTGATTCTGTTTTAATGTACGGCAGTTATCGTTCGTCAAAAAAAAAAATTACCCTTGATAAAACATAAAATGTTGCTGGTAAACAACCCTATTCCCTTAACCGATCTTCATCAAAACCAACAGGTCTTGAGAACTCTACATTTCAGGGCTGTATGCAAAATATTATATGATTTTGTTTGAATTTGCGGCTGTTATCGTTTGCCATACAAAATACCCTTGATAAAACAAAAAACGTGGCAGGTAAACTACCCCTTTCCCTTAAACGATCTTCACCAAAAACAATAGGTCTTTAGTACTCAAGAAATCAGGGCAGTATGCAAAACATTATTTTATTCTGTTTGAATTTGCGGCTGTTATCGTTTGCCATAGAAAATACCCTTGTTAAAACATAAAACGTTGCCGGTAAACTACCCCTTTCCCTTAACCGATCTTTACCAAAATCAACAGATCTTGAGAACTCTACAATTCAGGGCTGTATGCGAAATGTTATTTGATTCTGTTTGAATTTGCGGCTGTTATCATTTGCCAAACAAGCAAAATTACCCTTGATAAAAAAAACCGTTGCAGGTAAACTACCCCTTTCCCTCAACCGATCTTCACCAAAAACAATAGGTCGCGAGTACTCTACAAATCAGGGCTGCATGCAAAAAATTATTTGATTCTGTTTGAATTTGCGGCTGTTATCGTTTGCTAAAAAAAAAAATCTAAGACAGACAGACACACACACAGACACTTTTCGAAAAACGACTTTTTTTCATGTTTTGAGTGTAGTACAATCAGAATCTGCAGTAATCTCAAACACGATTTTTTTTGCCATCACCATACTTCCATTTCCTTAAGGAACATGGAAGTAAAATCAGTTTGGTATAATGCAGAGATGAGCAACCGGTGCAAGTTTAACTTCATCCAATTACCTGTGGTGAGGAAAAATTGCTTTACAAAAATGAAAGCAGTTTTCTTAAAGAAGATAAAAAGTTTCAATAAAGTTGCATACTCAAAACACTCAAGGCAATCGCAGGTTAAATTTTTTTATAGTGAGCACATTTTTATTTGGGAGAATTTTCAAGTTAAGACTTCTCCAAGAAATAAAAAACAATAATAATGATAATAATTTATTGTTACAACTGTGTAAAGCAGTGAAAGTGTTCTCTTAAATGACATTCCCAAACACAGGGCAGCTAATTTTTGTTGTAAGCAAGACTTATTAACAACAGCTAAGGAGATTGTTTTATTGCTGAAGATACAAGAAATTAAATACATAATTGCCATGTGTAGTTTTGGTTATATATGAGTAATTATTTACAGCTTCATATACAGGAAGCAGCTCAGATGAAGATGACATATCGCCTCGAGAAAAAATACAGAAGACCACAAAAGGTTTTGCTGATTTCTGTGTTCGAAATATCGGTCAACATGCTTTTGGGCGACGTGAGATAGAGATTGCTGAACAAGGTAATATGCTTTATTGAATGTTATGAAATGTACCTTAACTTTTCTGATGATGGTAGTTACTTTTCTAATAAAATATATGTCAAAAGTTATGAACAAAATAAAAATATTCCAAGTGTAAACAAACAGAAGTGTTCATGTAGTAATCAGTTAAAAATTAATAATAACATGGAAACCAGAGTCTTTAATAAATGTGTGTGTGTGTGTGTGTGTGTGTGTTTTCATAAATTTTTAAATGAAATGTTGCGTTAAAATTTTCAATATTGTGATTCAAGAACAACAAAAGTTAATATTAAACAAAATTTGTTCTTAGTTAAACATTTTGTCAGATCTTAATGGCATTGATGGGAAATTAAAATATTCAATTTTTCATTGGATTTACAATGTTTATTAAATCAGTTTATTTGATCAAAAGTGTTTGTTTGTTTGCATATGCTAGGTGCATGTGTACACATAATTTTTCAAATTGACAACTTTAACTAATCGTATTTTTAGGGGTTCTTATTCAATATGTGTGACCAATTTATGAGCTTGTTCTGTGTAAAAATGATCAGCGAAGATCAAGAACATTTTTTTTTCGATTTCCTAAGCATTTATCAGTACACATCATTAAAATGTGCTTACAGTTTGACTCCAAAATGCCATCTCAGTTTTCTGTGTAAGTGGATTTTCAGTATTCATCTGTGTGCTTTCTTGGAAAATCAAACAAGAACTCGTCTAAACTTCAGAGAATATTTCAGCTTAGTAGGTACTGTGACATTTCTGTAGAATTATTTTCTGGTAATTCGATTGTGGAGTGTTAGTCATATGCGTATTAGAATACTTCAGTTCTTAGATAAATATTTTTTACTTCTTTCCTCTGACAGGCAATTTACTTTGGGCTTATTAATTACTATACTATGATTTACGACTGTTTTGATGCTCTAACAATGAACGTGCATTTCAGAGTGACGATAAATGATAAGAGAAAGTTTCAACACATACAAAAAAATGGCAGTCTTCTACAAAGTTTTAATAAATTATATATTTTATAGAATGCATCATTACTAGAGTATTAACAGTAATAGGTTATTGTATTAACAGTAAGTAATATTTATTGTACTATTATTTACCCATTAAATGATGTGAATCCAAAGATTAAAAAGTGTGTTTTGTTGTCTTGAATAAAAACAAAAGAAAAAATTTTACTTAGTGCAGAGGGCTCATGAGATATTTGTCTTTAGTTAGTGAAATAAGTGTAGTTTTATATATGATTTGGCTATGCATACCTGAAACAAAAATTATGTAGACTTTTATTTTACACACAGAAATGCCAGGTATTATGGCACTTAGGAAACGAGCAGGAGATGATAAGCCATTGAAGAATGCCAGAATTGTAGGATGCACCCACATCAATGCACAAACAGCTGTAAGTATTAAATATACCAAATCAACAAAATACACAATGTTTCTACTTGTACAGATTGGGAATTGTCTTCAGGTAGGGAAAAGCTTAATACATAAACTATAAAATGTGATTCATCTACACAGTAATAATTTGTAGTGTGTAGAAATGTCTTCCTTCTTGTCAGTATTTGTAATAGCAATATTTTATTTTGTAATGAGTTTTGTTATGTGTACATGTCTGTTTGAGCCAACGCATATTTTCATATGAAGTTACAATTATTTTTTTATAGATTGTTATAATTAACTATTATCACTATAAAACAGTGATACGTCATCTATGATTAACAGTATTAGTTGATTATGACTGGTGTCCAGAAATATGAAGGTAGCTGTTGAACCTGAAAATCAGAAAGTTATTTTCTTCACATTCATCTCAGTACAAAAACATGTTCTGTAAACATTGTTAAGTAATTCTGTTAGTTGCATTCAATGTAAAATAACATGTTATATTATCAAAAATACTAAGTGCAATTAGACAAGTAAGGCATATTAGCTGTGTGTGTGTGTGTGTGTGTGTGTGTGTGTGTGTGTGTGTGTGTGTGTGTGTGTGTGTGTGTGTGTGTGTGAGAGAGAGAGAGAGAGAGAGAGAGAGAGAGAGAGAGAGAGAGAGAGAGAGAGAGAGAGAGAGAGAGTCAGAGAGATTGTCACTTTTCTAGAGCAGAATGTGATAGGAGAAGAAGAATAGTATTTTCACGAAACTCCTTTTTACATAAGACTCCTTTATATCTTTGACCCCCTCAGGTCTATCTTATATCTTTATAAACTACATTTTTAACTACGTGTTTTTCACGACCTCAGTTTCTTAATCCGACCTATTTGAGTATTAAGACCAGAGTTCCTAGTTGTACTCTTCTGGCATCCCTATTGATCAGTTCCCATAAAGTGTTGTACTCCACACATATAATTTTGATGATTTCTTGTTGATTTTTGAAATAAAATGTCTGTAAATATTAATGCCAACCAGTATTTTACATTAATGTATCACTTTTCTGGATTAAAGTGCTATTACCCAATACTGTTCTAGTCCTCAACATCATCCTGGTCAGTTTATTTTCTGAGTGGCTAAATGAGGTTCATCCCTCATCTTGTGGAAGGATATCTTTAACAAAGTAAGGATACTTTACTTTATGTTAAAGTAAGGAGACTATACGTTTGTCTAAATTGTAAAGACAGCTGCAATCAGAAGTTAGCATTTGCAGCCAAGTGTAATCTTTATGTCCTGATAGTTATGGTGATGGTGAGAATAATATCAGTTTTACCTGCTCTTGTATTTTGACTCCATTTCATTACTGAGTCATGTAATAACATTTTTTTCTTATACGTCTGAATGTACCTGCTTAGGTGTCCAGAACATTAAGTGTTGTGCTTCAACTACGTCACTGCAAACTCAGTGCTGTGGATCATATTCCCTTCAAAACCCATAATTTATAAGTCTTTCCTATGCTCAAGTCCACCACCTTTCTGAACTGTATTGTCTAACAGTTGTCTTGTTTGTTCTCAGCCACCTTATCATTCCAATTCACTATCTCTCTATGTCCTTATACATAACTACATTAACAAAAATCGTAACCTTTGTTTATGTCTGTAAAACAAATGATAGTATTGTCTGCACTATCATCTAACAAGACGTAATGTATTACTCACTGTCGTATAATTTGATGACTATTATTGAATGGATGTATGTTAACATTTAATGAACATTTACAACATCTTTTTATTATCAGGTAACATTTTGGACATAATGAAGTTTCAGAAATAGGTGATTCTTTATAAATCTCTAAATTATTTGCTAAACACTCATGCATGTGTGTATGTGTTAATTAATAGAAATTTTGACTTATTATTTTATTATTTTGAATGAGTGTTGTGAATAGTTAATAATAATGCATGTAATAATACTAGAAAAATTGATGAAGTAATAAACGTTTTTAGGTCTTGATTGAAACGCTTGCTGAACTTGGTGCTCAGGTCAGATGGTCAGCATGTAATATATACTCAACACAGGTAAATGAAATTTTATATGTTACTTCTTTTATGTTGTATGTGACACTGAATTGATACAATACTTGAGCACACTGTAGAAAGTGTGGATCATGTAGTTGACAAAAAGATGTAGAAATTTAAAATAGTTTGTGTTGAGAAAAGTGAAGGGGAAAAATGGAGAGTGGATAGTGGGGTTTTAAGATATGGTAATAACAGTGGGGATTGAGTTTAATAATAGTTTATTTGGAAATTAAAAGTTAATATAACGAAACCTAAGGTATTAGCTGAATAGAGAAGAGAAAGAAAGCACATTTTAAGATAGATAATAGTAAAGTTTAGTTTCTTAAAAAGTACAGTTATGGAAGACAACATATGTCCAATACAAGTGAAGAGAAGAATAGCTCCTGAAATATACGCTTTTATGAATAGGACAAGTTTGTTTATAAAATAGCATACAGTATTACAGAGATAAGAGGAGCATTCTTGGTGTGGAGTATATTGTTTTAAGGAAACGAAAGCTAGGTTCAGCAACACATGAGGGAAAATAGCAGATATGTGGGTAATGGTAGAAATAATAGTTGGGATAGAAGGAAAATGAAGTTACACGTACTAAGGTAAGTAAAGGAGGAAATGGAGTTACTTCAAGAAATGAAATTTAGGAGGACCAAATTTGTTATATCACAAGACATAATGAATTTATCATGAATAGTCAGAAAGGGAAGGTCTTAGGGAGGAAAAAATGAGAACGACTTAGGAAAACGTATTTGGAATATAGTGAAACTTGCCTAATTCAAAACTGAAGGGAGTAGCAAAAAAGATGAATTATCAAAAAATTTGAATTAGGAAAATAAATCCAAAAGTTTAAATAAGAGTAGAAAAATCAAAAGCCAAAAATTTAGTTAAACAGTATGCTGTTATTTTATTGAAAATTATTCCTTTGTATATAATATAATGTTATATTATATATGTAATGTTCAGTACACATGTACAGTTTTCTGAAAAAGCTAGACTTATTTTGCATTCTGAAGCACAGAGTGAACCGAAAGCAACAATAAGAGTGGCTGACTGATGTGGCTGGAACAAGAGACAGTGATGGACATGCACATGACATATACCGTTACACGAACTGGTAACGGCTTAGCCAATTGCATGAATTTGACACAAGCATCTGTTACAAAGATAATGGGTTATGCCGACTTATATATTTCCAGTCATGTCTCTTAATGTTATGGTCTAGCTCACACTGCAGCTGTTTTTCATAGTCAAACCAAATATTTAGTTCAGTATTATAGATGATGTTTTTGCTTGTTTTTACATAGGATATTCAAGGGACTAAGGTAAAAGTTCAAATTATCCATGTTTGAATTAGCCAAGTTTTACTATATATTGAGATAACAGTTGGGAACCTCAAAGTGAAATGAATATCAGAAGTCGTTCAGCTCATTATAGCATTTAGATCATGATGGTGAAAACATTTTACCATGTAAACATTGTAAGGTATGAAAAACAGAGAACTGAAATTGTAGATCCATTTGAATTGTTAGTATTGTATGGTAAAATTTACTTTTAGTTTTTCTTCCCACAGAGAGAGAGAGAGAGAGAGAGAGAGAGAGAGAGAGAGAGAGAGAATATTAATCACTTGATATATTATTTGTACATTAATGCTTTGAATACTGGGAATAATGTACTTAACTTATATTATTTAAAAATTGAGGCACCATTTGTTTAAGTAGGAGCAGATATTATATGTTGTTTTAAAAATAACTCATATTCCAAGTTATTTAAGTTATGTGAATGATTTGAGCTTTACTAGAATTTCAGGATTGCTTTTATAACCTGACCTAAAACCTATTTGTAAGGTAAACTTTTTTCTGTTGTACTAGTTCGTAATGTGTTCAAAGACTTTTCAAATTTCTGTTTACCTATAAATGTTTTTAATTTGAGCGTTCATTTTTAAATAAATTTTTAAAACTGTTCTGCATCGGACAATACTTATTAAACGATTTTTTGAAGATATGATCTGAACCCTCAAATCATGAAGTCATGTTTGTCATTGCTTTCAAAAACAATGTTTTGGCATGGTGTGCTTTAAAATAAATTATTTAATAATTATATTTATGCAGTTACAAGAAACACTTAGCGTTTGTTTAGAATTAATGTTTTTTTGTTTGGAATAATAAAATCTTTTATCACGATATTAATTGATGACTCGTTGGGCACTTGGTGAAACATATTAATACAAAGGTTTTGTAAAATATATAAAAACACTTGGTAAGTTTCACAAATTTTTTAATTAACTCTGACAGCTGTTTCGACTAACTTAAGCCATTGTCAAAGAGCGAGTGAATGAAATTACTGAACACAGGATGTTAGAGTAGTGTAGGTGGTAAACATCTGTTTAGGGCGTATCTGGAACATCTGTGTTGTGATGGCGAGGGGTGGGGAGTGTGTGCATGAGACAAGGGAAGGTCTGGTGTCTTTAAAAACTAAATACAATCATGAATGCAAAATATAAAATTAACTGAACTAAATATAAACTGAATGCAAAATTTAAAATAATGATGAACATTCAAAATAATATAAAATAAACTAAACTAAATAACAGATTTTAATAAAGGGGATACACAAAATTCAGTCTGTTCATTGGTTAAATTTTTGTTATTTTTTATTGCTTTTTTAATTTCTAAAATTTCTAACAAATCCATTTTTCTACCTTTTTGTATGTTGTGGAGTAGTGTTATGTTTTTTGTGTCTATAAAGTGATTGTGTTGTAAGCAATGATCTGCAAAACCTGTATTAGATGTATTGGTTAAAATCGCCTTCTTATGTTCAGAAATGCGATGTTTCAGAGCACGGCCACATTGTCCGATATAAATAGCATCACATTCTGCACAGTGTATTTCATAAACTCCATTTTATGAAAATAAAATGATAAAGAAAAATCTAATACACTGGAGAAAAATGGAGTTTATGAAATACACTGTGCAGAATGTGATGCTATTTATATCGGACAATGTGGCCGTGCTCTGAAACATCGCATTTCTGAACATAAGAAGGCGATTTTAACCAATACATCTAATACAGGTTTTACAGATCATTGCTTACAACACAATCACTTTATAGACACAAAAAACATAACACTACTCCACAACATACAAAAAGGTAGAAAAATGGATTTGTTAGAAATTTTAGAAATTAAAAAAGCAATAAAAAATAACAAAAATTTAACCAATGAACAGACTGAATTTTGTGTATCCCCTTTATTAAAATCTGTTATTTAGTTTAGTTTATTTTATATTATTTTGAATGTTCATCATTATTTTAAATTTTGCATTCAGTTTATATTTAGTTCAGTTAATTTTATATTTTGCATTCATGATTGTATATAGTTTTTAAAGACACCAGACCTTCCCTTGTCTCATGCACACACTCCCCACCCCTCGCCATCACAACACAGATGTTCCAGATACGCCCTAAACAGATGTTTACCACCTACACTACTCTAACATCCTGTGTTCAGTAATTTCATTCACTCGCTCTTTGACAATGGCTTAAGTTAGTCGAAACAGCTGTCAGAGTTAATTAAAAAATTTGTGAAACTTACCAAGTGTTTTTATATATTTTACAAAATCTTTTATTGTTTTTCAATACTGCTATAACTCATTATGAAACATCTAAGTATTAGATAATAAATAACTATGTATACATACCTGGTAGACAATTTTACAAATTTTTTTACTTTAAAGTTCTGATAACAAAGAACAAATGAATAAGTGACAGGTGAACAGTATATGTATGCCAGGAATTAAATTTAAATTGTGTTCTGCATAAAATGAAATTGTTTACATAAACTGTAAAATATTATAAATATGTCGATAACATTTATTAAATTGTTTCACAATATTCTTTTTTCAAGCTGGATTGAGACTGACAATTATTTAGACACCAAGACTATTTTTGAGGAGTATGTGATTGTTACTGAAATTAGAACATTGCACCAGTGAGCTGTGTGTGTGTGTGTGTGTGTGTGTGTGTGTGTGTGTGTGTGTGTGTGTGTGTGTGTGTGTGTGTGTGTGTGTGTGTTAACAGCATATTCTTTCTCCTGGGCTTTGGTATATGTTTGGTGTAAGATGGCCTATAAAACATCACATAATATATAATAACATGGTGGATACCTGTGTTGTGAGAATAATTAAAACATTGAAGTTATTGGATTTAAAGAAAATGTTAAAGGTTATTGAAATATAAAAGTTCATGAATTTAAAATGAAGACAACACAAATGATGGGGACAAATTCATTATTCATTTTGTTATAGGTGCAAAGTAGGTTATGATTCAGTTCTTATAGTCTATGAAATTTGTTAATAAATGGAGTTATGCCTTTAAAAGTTTTCGGCTCACATTATTTTCACAAAACTGGCAGGCTTAGGTAGCTAGCTGACCATTGTTTGCACAGATGACCCAAAAATGTAGTACAGATTTTATTGCAGGAAAATATATATTGTTACACCCTGTATTATTATACAGGTATAAAAAATTAAAAAGGAAAATTTGTAATTTTAGAATGCTATTTCTCTTAAACTTGCAAGTAGTTCCATATTGTAGGCATCGTTAGAGCTACAATTGTCAAAAATAATAAAATAAATTGAGTAAGTCAGAAGAGTGTAATCTCTTATCAATGGCAAGAATGTCTGTAAACTTGAAACTGTGTTTGTGGTTAAATACTTTCTTGGGGCAGATGACACCTGTTAACAAGGTAATTTGTGACATACATACTTCACAAATTTAACCTGTCAATTAATTGCACCATTTTGAAACTGTGCCAGTGTTTTCTTTATGAATGTCTGCCTTTGTGTTATCTAGTTTTCTGATATTGTAACACTTTCTCCTTAAGCACTGTTTATTAGAGCAGAAATATGAGTCTGGCTGCCTTTTAGTTCTTCACAAAAGTGAAACTGTTAGTGTGCAGAGAATTAAACTGTTAAAAAAAAAGTAATAATTTTTGTATCTAAAGCAGACAATTTATTCTTAAGCCCATGTTAATATAAAACCATTATTTTTAATTAAATTTTTTGCACTGCAAAAGAAATATTATAGGAAAGCTTTGTTTGTTTTGCAATAGTGTTCTACAAAATAAACACTTTCAACCGTATTAAACTAAATCTTTGAATTTTTGTTGACAAAAAAGTAACACATGGTTTACAACTGTTCCAACTCGCTCTGTGCAAATTATGGTAGGGTATCAGTGAACCTTTTATCAACCCTTAAAGATTTTCTAATTCACACACACACACACACACACACACACACACACACACACACACACACACACACACACACACACACACACACACACACACACACACACACACACACACACACACACACACACACACACACACACACACACACACACACAGAATATAGTGTGCAATGGTATTATGTATCAATTGTGTAAGCATATAAATGGTCATGGTGACTAAATGAATCATCCAGATTGTTTTTGTAACAAGTAAAAAGGAAATTAAATTAAATTTCATGAAGCAAGTTAAAAAGTTACAAACATGATTTACCAACCACTTACTAAACATTTTTATTTCATTATTTTTTTTTAAATTTGTACAGAATATATTGTTCATTTTGTTTTATTGCTTTGTTCTTATCTATCCATTATATTAGTTAATTAGTACATATACTAATTTCTAATTACATCTATTTTCTTGTCTAGAATGAGGTAGCTGCAGCACTTGCTGAAGCAGGTTGGTAAAGTAGTATTAATGTAGTATTTGATACATCACACTAATGTTTATTTATGGCAATGCTACTTGTTTACTGATGATCATTGAATGAATATGTGTAGCTGAGATTTGTTATTAAAAGATTTGTAAAATGATAAATTATATTACCCGATGGCTACATATTTTTGCAGAAACTTCGAAATTTAAAGCGTGCACAAGTAACAAAATTTTAAATGCTGGTAACATATTCCAATATTAGAAGATATTGTTTTGACACACGAAAAATATAGTTTATGCAGTGGAAAGGGAACAGTAGTTGTTTGAGTTTCACTTGTACAATCATCTGTACTGTTATAACATGTGATTCTGAATTCTTTTGAAATTTAACCACATTTACATTTACCTTTATGTGAGATGCTGATAAGTTGGAAATAAAAGGTTTTAAATAGTTTTTATTTTGGGGTCTGGAAATGTTTATATTTGCTTATAAGATCTCATTATTTAATTTATGAAAATTAAGTTAAAAACCTTTGTATAGGGTAAATAGAGATATCCTAAATGTTAATGAAAATGAGAAATTAAAAAAAATGTTGTTTTGTTTTAATCGTTTATCAAACATTATAATGCTTAAGTTTATTTTGTAAATAAAAGTGATAAATTATTGAATTGAGTCAGAAGCAACTTCAGTTCATTTAGACTTTCGTCTGCTAGCAGGAAATGTCACACACACATGTGACATTTGTTTTTGTTATAGACGTTTTTGTTTCTGTTTTTGTTGTCAGTTTACTACTTTGGGATCATGTAAGACCATCTAATGGCATTGCCAAACGTCATTACTGTTGTTAGTGAATACATAACAATTATATTCTCAGGCATAAAATTTATGTTTAACGTCAGAATAAAATTGAAAAATTATTATACCCCACCATAAATTGCTTTACACTTTAATAGTGTAATAAATAATGATATTACATAAATATATATTTGAGTAATTGCAGAAGAAATGAAAGCAAATGTACAAATATTTTGTTGTAATTATGTATGAGAAATAATATATATTTCATAGTAGCAGACAATGCAGACTATTTACAAACGCAAAGTAGAAATAATATTAAGCATAAGGACGAAAAGTAATTTTTTCAAATCTTATCATTGTTATTATATTGTTATGGCGTCCTGGTATCCTGGCGCTTCAGGATAGGCCAGTCTAATTAGTCTGTCGATACTTGGTTCAAACTCTTCCAGACTCTCACTGGAATGCTGTTGCCTTGCTCTCAATAGAGTGCAGTACACATCTTGCAGATGTGTATCATCATACCGTAATTCTAGTGCTTTTATCAATTCGGCATAGGTGTTCTGGCTGTCAGGTGGCACTTTCTGTAGTAACTCTGCGGCAGGTCCTTTTAAAGCAAGAACGAGTGAAACTGCCGTCTCTTTATCTGTCCAATTATTTGCACATGCGGCGGCTTCAAATTGCCTAAGGTGCATCGCCCAGGGAGTGGTTCCCGTCAAAGGTTGGAGCCTTGGCATAAACTGCCCCAACCGCATGCAAAGTGACTTTCTCTGTTGTCTTTTCTGTCTTTGTCATTGGTACAGTCTGTTCAGAAATTTGTTTTGGTTGTATCTTCATGAACTGATCAACTTAACTCTTAATCTGCTCTTGTTAATTTGCAATTGAATCTTCTATTTTTGTTGACATAGCTTTTCCCACACTTGAGACAGATTTTTCAGCTATTTTTTTGACACCGTTTCTTCAGATATTCTAGTATTTGGATACTAGGGTATACTTGGGTATTGAGCTCACCTTGTAATTCACCCAAGTCACTACGTAGGAGACCCAATTCTGCGGTAGTATGGTCTTGCATCTGTTTCTGCATAGCTTCCAAAAGAGCTTCTGTTATCTGCTTGTCATCCTTCAGATGCCAAAATTAGTGCTTTCTGCTGTTCTTGTGTTTCCAGCAGGAGGGTTTTCTGTCTCTCTTCTGCTTTCTCATATTGTCGTTTTTCTCCTACTTCTCTTTCCTCACATCGTTCTTCGTTTTGTTGTTCCTGTGTCTGCCACAGCAGCACTTGGAAAGCTTCCATCATCTGACTGGTATCCATGTTTACAGATTAATTACGAATTACACTAGTCTTGTACAGTGTCCACTGTTTCCGCTGTATACGGTTCTGTCACACTTCTGACCCACTGATACGACGGTCTCACTGATCGTCATATGATACAGTGGAAAAAAAATACAAGACACCAATGAAATCACTAATAACCATCTTTAATTATCACAATTAATCAACGTGTACAATAATTCCAGTTAGATTTGTCCACACACAATAATAATGTCAGATGATAGACTTCCACATAATTTAATACACAATAACACTTCACTCAATACTTTGACAAACACTTGATCCATGCTAAGGAAAATCATCCACGTAACTGACTTGACAATGCCAGATGCTCTTGCTTTTATAGGTCTCGTAGAGGTCCAGTATAGCTTGCCTTCCTTACTGCCTCCTCCTCCTCCTATGGCGCTACAGCCCAAGTCGGGCCCTGGCCTCCACCAATCTCTGCCTCCAATCCACTCTATCCTGCAACCCTCCTCCAGTTTCTTATACCCATGTCCCTCCCATCCTCTGCAATGCCATCTTCCCACCTCTTCCTCGGTCTGGCTCTAGGTCTCATGTTCCCTCCCATGTACCCAGCAAAGCCCTCTTGGGGTTCCGGCCATCCTCCATTCTCATAACATGTCCAGCCCAACGCAATATTTGTAGTCTTATAAATTTTGAGACTGATATCTCGTTGTATATTTGATACAGTTCATTGTTGTATCTCAGTCTCCGTGAGCCATTTTCTTGTATTGGACCTATAATGCGTCTGAGGATTTTCCTTTCAAAGGTGTCTACTATGTCGGCTGTTTTCTGTGTGATTGTCCATGCCTCACACCCATAGCATAGCACCGGTCTGATGAAAGTCCTATATATTTTCCATAGCACCGGTCTGATGAAAGTCCTGTATATTTTCATTTTTGTTTCCCTGTGCACATCCCCAGACCTAAATGATGGCAACCCTCCTTACTGCACGCCAGCTTATTGCATATCTCAAGTGTTCTTGAACACACTAGAACCTACGTGTGCGCGGCCTTGACTGAGGCAACACCTGCCACACTAGATGGCAGGATGGGGTGAGGACTCTCTAAGCTATTCTAGGTGGTTCCATTCGTAACAATGTTGTCAGCTGTATGATAGGTGTTTTGTAACATGAATTTAGCTGTTCCTTGCCAGCACCATCAGTTGGTGGTATATTCCACTATCTTTCCACTTGTACCAGTCAGATTTACTGTTATGTATTCTCTCATCTTGTATACTACTGATTCACGTAATACTCTCGATAGCACTGTATTTTTTCAGCCAATTTGTCTTGATTGTGTGAAGTAGTAATCAAGCTGGACACTCACATGAGCACTTCACTGTTAACCATTCTGTGCTTCGTGTTCCCGTTATTGTATTTAAATCCAGTATGCTGTATAACATATTTACTGTTATGGACAAGGCCTCTCAGCAGTTGTATTTCATAGCCGTGTTTTTCCTTTTTTCTTTTCAATCATTTGTCAGTATTCTCCCTAAGTAGGTCTACTTGCAGTTCTGTACTCATTTCATTTCACACATCCTATTATGTTTGCACATTAATGTCCCCTATTCCAATCATAAATTAAGTATCTATTTGTGTTTGTTTTTCAGTTTCAAATGAAATAAAAAAGAAGTGGCAAAAGTGGGTGTGAAACAGTCAACAATGGACATAAACCTTATGTACGCGCGTGCGCGCGCGTGGGTGTGTGTGTGTGTGTGTGATGGGGGTTATGTTAATTGAAGTTTATTGTGAGTAACAAAATTGTCCTTTTCTAAGCAAGTATACTGCACATCTGACAATCAGTATTAAGTGTAAGTGTTCCAACACATACGCGAACAATAAAATATCCAAAAGATTAATAAATATTGGCTAAGTGGCACCGCTTAGCTATCAGTAGTAACCTAATGGTTTCGCACTTTATAATTGCTATGTTATCCAGTTACACTTTACTTTTTCTTTTATTATTATGTCAGATATTGTTTACATGTACATGTGCATATATACATATATTTGTACACATGGTATATCATTAAAAGTATTTAGGTGTTATCCCTCTTTAGTGCCATTACTCTGTTTCAGCATGGAGGTACTCAGCAAATTTGTCTGTCTAGTTCAGTTTTCTACTAGCATTTCAACTTAATTCTAGTAGAATTTTGTTAGCATAAACAATAGGGCCACGCCCAAACTTTCAATTTTTAATATTTTGGAAACCAGTAAATTTAGGAAAAATCTAAAATAGCCAAAATGTTTGCCGAAATATTAATAATAGGGTGTGCGAATTTTATTTAATATAATTAAACATTAAGGGAGATAATTGATTTTGTTAATAACTTCCTTAGTAATTGAGCTACATAGAAGAGCTTTTAATATGTCATTGTCATAAGAATTTACAACCAAATGTATACTTTAGAATTAGCATAACTTGGCTTGCAGCCAAGATAATCACAATATAAATTGCAACCGGACGTCCGCACCGGCAATGAAAATCCGGTATGTTAAGAATATTAAAAATAATATAAATTCTCAGACTGTGGGAATCAGTTTTATTCTCACGGAATGGGGTGACCACAAAATTTGAGTAGAAGGGAGAGTGTGTCAGCCAATCAAATCATTCAAAGAAATTGGAACGAACGTGGAGTTTTCGGCTGATAGAACGCTCCACTGCCAGTATTCAAGAGGAACACACGTACATCTTCAATCGTCTCAGTAACACACATTTTGTGAAGATACATCTGAGAAGACTCGAGGTGTCAACACGCATTATTACGATCATCTTATTCAAACAGATCAACTGTAACGACTCGTAATAATAGCGACTCTTCAAGATACTCTTTCTTATCATCAAACAAGCGTATCGCGCAATCCATTAACTGTTGGCGTACGCACGCAAGAGATCAACTACACTACAAGAAACTACGTCAAGAGTACGACAGAAGAGGCCGTCTATATCCACTGGTACGAGCAGAGCGACAACCCGTGACGAGACACACACGCCGAAGTGGAACGTGAATCGAACGAGGAGCCTGACGCAGTTGTAGCAGCTAAAACTACAGACGTAAAACCATCACCAGTTGCAGAAGGAGCAGAGTGTTGCTGATTCCCGAACTCATCGCCAAAATCCAGGACGCTCAGTAGATCGTCGTCTCTAGCAGATTGGACCAGGACAGCGAGGGATTCCCGGAGCACCTCTACATCCTCTTCAGAACCAGGGAAGTCAAAATCAAATTATTCACATCTCAAAAGAACAATTTTTCCTTTTTTAAAAATCATTGTAAAACAAATAATTCAGTTGCCATTAAATCAAAGACTAAATTAATAAGTAATATTCAATTGTGATAATCTGTATAGCATGTATGAGTAACTAATAAGCCCTATCTAAGAATTAGATATTAGATAAAAAGAAAAGCGCTATACAAATCTTATTAGAGCATTAATTGATTGCTTATACTGCAGTATACAAGAGTCAAATCACTAGAAATAAAGCCACGTTGAACTAGATTCACGGCTAGTTTATTTCAGAATATTTACAAGAACTTTAGAGTATTTGAAATCATTTTAAAGTCATAATTGCAAATTAAATTAAATTCATTAATTAAATTATTTAAAATTAACTTCTTTGAAATCAAGTAAAATACAATTAATACAATTTGAAATAATAAGCTCTTTTGCTGAAGAATACTAACCAGTCAGAAAATATCATACTAAATTTTATTTACTGTTTTAGTTAGTAAGAATTATTGTAACTGTAAGTTTTTTTATTCTTATGTGTGTTTAGTACAATAAACCCCGATTTTTATTACCCCACACTGTATTTTTATTGTTGTACTACGGAGCCTGCCAAACTCACAAAACTCTTTACAATAATTATAACAAGATTAGTGTTTCGTTGTTGTACACTCGAGTTAACTTGCTTGCGAATTCAAATCCAAAATCCACACGCCCATAGTCGGAAGAATCCGCAAGAACGGACAGCAGGTAGGTGCTCATTAAACACAGAAAACAGTACATGCAACAACGCTGTTCACATTTACATATGTTATAAATGGCGCTCCAAGATCGTGGGGCACGACAAATTTAAATTATATTAAATTTAAATTAAATTCATTGTACGTTAAAACAAATTTTGCTGTTTTAACTAGTAAAACAGCTGGCGTCCAACTCTAAAATCCCCAAAGGGAGTTTTGTGAATTGGTAGTGGTACATCAGTGAAGTGTTTGAAAATATTGTGTAAAGATGGATACCGAAAAAATGTTAGACAACTGTTACAAAAAATGGAGCAAGCAAACGCGGAATTAGTAGCGAATATGAACGCAAAATTTGAACAAATTACAGCCAATGCTGAAATAAATAACGCGGAATTAACGGCTAAAATAGGTGCACAAAAATTAAGTTTAACCAAAGCACTAGAACACAGTAACGCGGATATAAATGTGGAAATAAAACAAAGTAATAAAGAAATGACCGCGAAAATCGAGGAAAGCGTGAAAAACTTAGATGCTAAAGTCACCGAAATCGGAGAAAAAGTTCATACGATAGAAACGAAAATAAACGAACGGTTCAAGGTTTTTGAGACCACGATGCAGAAATCGTTTATTGAACAAGTTACGCGTATGGAGGGCCGATTCAAAGAACACATCGGTAGGTGTGAAAAACAAACTGCCGAGGTTGCGAAAAAAGTAGATACACTCGTAGTAAGAATTCAAGCAGACGCGACGGAAACACAACGGCGTGTTGATAGGCTTGACGCTTCGATAGTAGAGACCCGTTCCAATATAGATTCGAATAAAGAAAGTGTATTGCAAACACTTAATGACGAGCTATTAAAATTACGACAGGAAGTACGTAGGAGATCCGCTCCTAATGTCTTAGTACAGGGACAAACCGATGAGAAGAATCGAGTATACTTCACGGGGGAAAATAATGAAAACCCGATCGAATTCTTATTAACATGTGAGAGGGAAATGGCGAGAGTAGGTTCGCGATGATCAAGATAGAATACAGTGGATAGTAAACGCGATGCGTGATTCTGGGCAAAAATGGTATAATATTGTACGTGATAAAATTACCACATACGCGGAATTCAAACAGAAGTTCGAAAGCCGGTATTGGAATTCACACACACAGAGACTTCTAAGAAACTAACTCGAATACGGACGTTACTAGAGGAAGCACGGTATAACGCCCGAGAATTATATCACTCAGCAAGTAGAGCGCGCTAAGCATTTAACACCAGCGTTTGCGGAGATCGACATTGTCACTAAATTAGCATATCATTTCAACCATAACATACGTGTAGCCGTGTTTACACAAGGGATACGCACGGTTGACGAATTTCTTATTTTAGTGTCACAAAGCGAAACTGTTTTTGATTTAGGCGGGTGGCGATATAACCCGGACTTTCCTTGAAATAACGACGGTCAAAATACACGGGTACCATACCATACCCAACCCGATCAAAGACCCAGTACTAGCGCGACTCCACCTCAGACACCGCCAAAACCACCAAATAAACCCTTTGACCACAAGGACAAGCCAAATATCGGTAGACCGAAAATGCAAAATAAAAGCAACGATGGGACCCCAAAGAGAGCAATTCAGACAGTCGATATATCGAAAAACGATACGACTGCGCAAGAGAGCGAAACACCAAACGTTGGGATCCTATCGAAAAACCAAAATGCCATCAACCTCCAAAAAACTTGGCAAGGGGCGCCTCCAGGGGGGACGCGCCATAAGCCCTGCAAAAATACGCAAATATAAGAAAGTTAGAAATAAGAATAATAAGTTGCGTGAAAAATGTACTTTAGATGAGGTAATGTATAGGCCAGTTAATAAGGTGTTCACACCGGATGATAGGGAACAATTGTTAGACTTAAACACAATACAACAATGCACTCCTAACGTAACGCGTCCGGTAGTACAGGAACAGGGAGAGGGCGTTCCCACGCAAGGAGTTTGGGAAGCCACTAGTGTAATATCCGGGGATAGCGAAGGATTCGATGAATGGCTTGAAGAATATTGTCGAATCACCCATAAAGACCGTTACCAAATATTAGAGGCACTTTGAATGTAAAGTATAGTGTTAAAAATAATGTAAATATTAATAATCATTATTAAAATAAATTAAATGTAATAGATATAATAATAATAATAGTAAATAAGTTGTGAATAAACGACAATTCATTTGTAGCGCGGTAACTAACTAACAAGCACACGCGTACAATAAAACGAGCGCGGCGAAGCTAACCACAATAGCAGGAAACGGTTACATAATGTGACGTAGCACACAGCTGATTTGAAGTGTAGGTCAGTTAGAAGCCGGTCGCTCTGTGAACAAAGTGTAAACAAACCAAGCACATTCCTGCGCGCGCGTGCCGCTGTTGTCTGTCGCTATCAGAGACATTCCTTTCGTAAACGTTGCAATTAAGTACTACCCATGCTACAAACATTTGTTACACAATAATTTTATCCACAATGTCAATATATGTTATTCCATTAGAATTAAGCCATATGATAGAGAATAGTGGTACCAATGTATATGTTAGTAGATAGATAATACAGTGTATAGTTTGTGAAGCATAACCAATGTATATCTAAAAAAGATAATTTAAAGTGAAATTGAAAAAAAAAAAATAGTATATCCTACACTCATTTTTTTTTTAAACGGGTGGGGGTGTATATAACGTCACCAAATCTCATTGATTTGGAGTTATATGTTAAGGGTTACTATATAAATGTTTAAACAAATTTAAAACGTTGAAACTCAATTCTTATTATGTAGCGTGCATCTTAACGCATTGTATAGAGCCACACGGCAATGCCAGCTGCCGCTTACGTAACACACACACACACTATAAACCAATAGGGGCACGCCCAAACTTTCAATTGTTAATATTTTGGAAACCGGTAAATTTAGGAAAAATCTAAAATAGCCAAAATGTTTGCCGAAATATTAATAATAGGGTGTGCGAATTTTATTTAATATAATTAAACATTAAGGGAGATAATTGATTTTGTTAATAACTTCCTTAGTAATTGAGCTACATAGAAGAGCTTTTAATATGTCATTGTCATAAGAATTTACAACCAAATGTATACTTTAGAATTAGCATAACTTGGCTTGCAGCTAAGATAATCACAATATAAATTGCGACCGGACGTCCGCACCAGCAATGAAAATCCGGTATGTTAAGAATATTAAAAATAATATAAATTCTCAGACTGTGGGAATCAGTTTTATTCTCACGGAATGGGGTGACCACAAAATTTGAGTAGAAGGGAGAGTGTGTCAGCCAATCAAATCATTCAAAGAAATTGGAACGAACGCGGAGTTTTCGGCTGATAGAACACTCTACTGCCAGTACTCAAGAGGAACACATGTACATCTTCAATCGTCTCAGTAACACACATTTTGTGAAGATACATCTGAGAAGACTTGAGGTGTCAACACGCATTATTACGATCATCTTATTCAAACAGATCAACTGTAACGACTCGTAATAATAGCGACTCTTCAAGATACTCTTTCTTATCATCAAACAAGCGTATCGCGCAATCCATTAACTGTTGGCGTACGCACGCAAGAGATCAACTACACTACAAGAAACTACTTCAAGAGTATGACAGAAGAGGCCGTCTATATCCACTGGTACGAGCAGAACAACTGAGAGCAGAGCGACAACCCGTGACGAGACACACACGCCGAAGTGGAACGTGAATCGAACGAGGAGCCTGACGCAGTTGTAGCAGCTAAAACTACAGACGTAAAACCATCACCAGTTGCAGAAGGAGCAGAGTGTTGCTGATTCCCGAACTCATCGCCAAAATCCAGGACGCTCAGTAGATCGTCGTCTCTAGCAGATTGGACCAGGACAGCGAGGGATTCCCGGAGCATCTCTACATCCTCTTCAGAACCAGGGTAGTCAAAATCAAATTATTCACATCTCAAAAGAACAATTTTTCCTTTTTTAAAAATCATTGTAAAACAAATAATTCAGTTGCCATTAAATCAAAGACTAAATTAATAAGTAATATTCAATTGTGATAATCTGTATAGCATGTATGAGTAACTAATAAGCCCTATCTAAGAATTAGATATTAGATAAAAAGAAAAGCGCTATACAAATCTTATTAGAGCATTAATTGATTGCTTATACTGCAGTATACAAGAGTCAAATCACTAGAAATAAAGCCACGTTGAACTAGATTCACGGCTAGTTTATTTCAGAATATTTACAAGAACTTTAGAGTATTTGAAATCATTTTAAAGTCATAATTGCAAATTAAATTAAATTCATTAATTAAATTATTTAAAATTAACTTCTTTGAAATCAAGTAAAATACAATTAATACAATTTGAAATAATAAGCTCTTTTGCTGAAGAATACTAACCAGTCAGAAAATATCATACTAAATTTTATTTACTGTTTTAGTTAGTAAGAATTATTGTAACTGTAAGTTTTTTTATTCTTATGTGTGTTTAGTACAATAAACCCCGATTTTTATTACCCCACACTGTATTTTTATTGATGTACTACGGAGCCTGCCAAACTCACAAAACTCTTTACAATAAATATAACAAGATTAGTGTTTCGTTGTTGTACACTCGAGTTAACTTACTTGTGAATTCAAATCCAAAATCCACACGCCCATAGTCGGAAGAATCCGCAAGAACGGACAGCAGGTAGGTGCTCATTAAGCACAGAAAACAGTACACGCAACAACGCTATTCACATTTACATATGTCTGTGGTTCCGACAGACACTCACATAAAATACTATATTGGCACAGATACGTTGATGACATTCTAATACTATACAGAGGGAATAAAAGGCAATGTGAACAGTTACTTACGCACATAAGCAAAATGCATAAAAACATAACCTTCACAGCCGAATACGAACACAACAATACCATAAACTTCTTAGACCTTTCCATCACAAAACTAGAACACAAGCACAAATTCAGTATATACAGAAAACCAACTACAACTGACACACTAATACACAACACCTCCAATCACCCAACACAACACAAACTAGCTGCTTTTAGAACCATGATATATAGACTTAATAACATCCCCTTAGATGAAAAAGACTACAAAGACGAACTAAACACGATAAAATATCTAGCAGAATGTAACGGATATGACAGAACAATAGTCAGTAAACTCCTACACAAAACACAAAACAAACAACAGACAAAGACAGAAAACAAACAAATTCATAACACTAACATACATCAACAAACAAACTGAAAAAATTGCCCACAAATTCAAAAAAGTAGGATACAGAATCGCTTACAAAACTATTAACAAAACAGAACACACACTATCAAAACGCATGCACAAAACACAAAACAAATTCGATCTACCCGGTGTATACAAGCTAAATTGCTCAAATTGCAATAAATTCTATATAGGCCAGACAGGACGTAGATTCAAACAGAGATACATTGAACACAC
Organism: Magicicada septendecula; assembly: GCA_034769895.1. NCBI lineage: Eukaryota > Metazoa > Arthropoda > Insecta > Hemiptera > Cicadidae > Magicicada > Magicicada septendecula. The sequence continues at coordinate 60,090,938 of CM068376.1, forward strand.
AAAGGCACTCCACACCACTACAGAATCCACCTTTGCAAACCACCTCATTGAAGCACAATTTTGCAACACACAAAAGGCCGAAAACTAGACACTCTAGAACAATTAGAAAAATACAAACACACAAAAACAAATAAAAACGACATCCTAAACGAACAGACACAATTCAAATCGCACACATTATTCGAACACATCTCACCACACGCACACAGCATTGATCTTTCAGAAAACTATCCCGTCGCCAACAACAAGACGGACAGCGCTACCTACGGCAGCCTCTGATGAAGCCTTCTAAAGGTGAAAGCCAGTTTAGGCTGTAAGGTAAATCTTTACGATTTTACTTATAAAAAACTTAGTGTTCCGAGTCGTCAAACATTAGTGATATTTAGTTAAGTAACAGACACGTCATGGACAACGAAATCCAGTGCTTTTAAGGTTGCATCAATAACGTACACTACTCTCATTTATACAATGGACGTGTATATTTCATATATTATTTCATTTTGATATTACTTTAAACTTCTTTGCTATTCACCATTTCTCCCAATACTAGTACATTACTATTTCCTTCAATTGTGAGTTAAAAACATTTCTTACAAGCGTTTGTTAAAACAGAAAAACATTATTACCATACTTTTATTCTACGTATTCTACTTGTTTTAATTACTAAATCTAAGTAAGGCGAACCCAGCTTGCCACACTCACTCTCTCATGCCTTTTAATTCCCCATAATTTAATTTAGAGATCTCTGTTATTGAAAGGTTATTGAAATTATTAAAATATTGAAATCGTGTCGACTACTTATCCGGCTTCATTTCTCACCACCACGTGTGACGCTGAATGTATGTCCGAAAATTTTAGTTTACCACATTTTAGATGTTGATTGATGCACTGTACTTATTTCATTCTGATATACTGTTTCACTACTTTTGTCATTTTCTATTAACAATTAAAAGATTTACTTGTGGTCCATGAGTCGTTGGTCTGCCCAACCGGGCTGGACATTGTTAGGTGACTGGGGAGAGCATTAACAAAACGCCCCACTCAACTGTTGCTCAAGACAGAAACACACAGCCTGCTTGCTACAAATTGTTCATCAACACTTATGCCGCGTGGATTTTTATGGTGCCACAGGTGTTAATGATATTCCATTGCCACGAGGCAGTAGACTCAGGTGGGCGGAGTCATCACAGACTTCCATCATCATCCAAACACGTGGTGAACGAAATTTTATAATTTAGACATCTTGTTGGCGTCCCTTCTGCGCGCGTGCTCTTGTTGCGCGTATGAGTGCGTAACACAAAGCTTGATTTCCCAGAACCGTATTGCGTTGTTACTACACCCGCTTACAAGTTATGTCATTGCGTTCGTTGTTTGAATAAAACCTTTTACGTGGGACATACCAAGCTGATACAAATAAATCCATATGAATTAATAAAATATAAAGACCCCCTTTTCTGCCCCATTACAGTTTTTGTGCACATATTTTATGTGAATTGGGTTTACTTATTTCAGCTTAGTAGTTCTTCATTTTGTATTTATTCTTACAGAGTATTTTGAATAGTCCTTATAAAAAAACCTATGGTAAAGGCATGTAAAGAACTAGTTTTCTTCCTGTGAATTGCAGCAGTGTAGAAAACCAAATCATGGTTTCTGTTTAATATAAATATTTTTGTATTGACGGAGTATACTCTGGAAATTATAGTGGTCAGTATTCTGAAATCTCTTTTGTCAAAGTTTATGTCAATTGTCTTGACCTCTATCTGTCAGTATTGTTCTCTGGAATAAAAACTTTGGCGTTGTTTTAATTGCCTATTTGTTTATGAAGGCATGGTTAGATTATGAATCCTCTTTTCAGTTAGATTAAACTTTCTTCCATATCACTTTGTGAACTTACAAATAAATGACCATTAATATAAATTGTCCCTAGTTCGGACGCCGTTGTGCAGCTACAATTTCTTCAAATAAATAATAATTAACCAAAATTATTAAACATGTTCCACACTTCTTACCTTCATTGGGTCCCAGGATTCTTCACGCGACTCGTGACCTATAAGTGTGATTTAGGGTTCTATGGCGTAATAATTACTCTCATTTCATTCGTCAACTACTTCAGCTTTATTTAACATTATTTTTAGTATTCTCTTTTTGTATCTTACTTCCTTTCAGAATTTAAATCAAACAGAATCTAGCATTTTTGCTTCGTATAATTAAAGTAAATATTCAATTAGATTAAATAAAGGCAACCCAGTGCTTTGCTCTTACACACTCTCTTTCACACTTTCCCCCCTCTTTTGATCTAGCGCTTTCTTTGATCACTTAAATTAATTCTTATTTAAATTATGCAGTTACTTCCCTTTGGTTCTGTCCCAGAAGCGTGTTGAAATCAATTCATTTTAATTCACTTGTTTATTCCAAAAGCTGTTGTCACGGGTTAAATTTTGACCACTGATGGTTTGTTAAGGTTTCACTGTTTGTATCACGTTATTATTTATAGTTGAACTCCATTTTTTCGCACTTTTTATTAACTTTTGGCTCGCGAGCCTTTTACGCTGAACCGGCCGGTTTTGATAGGTGACGCTAAGTAACTTTTGTCGACTGAAGATTCTTTACTGTTTATTGACACATTTTTTCGGCCGGTTGGTCTACATTGTTTAATGTATTTTAGGTGGACCGCGCACTAACGCCTCTACGCGGTTCCGAAGTTATATGCCGACTGACGCTTACTGGCTCGTTTTCAATATGGCCAGAATTATCCTGTGTGCGGCAACTTGCGTTTTCATTGGACGAGAGCATAGACTCGCACCCGGCTACCAGAAAAATCGTACATGATCTTCACCCTGTCTGAATGGGCATCTGCGCGCGCTGACACATTCAATGCTCCAGGATTTGTCGCACGTTGCTGGGCTTACAGGACAAACCGACAACTGGGTGTTTCAAAAGTACACACTGCTTATTAAACTGAAACTCTGTCTGGGCGATTCCCCGTTATTACCATTGGTAAACTAATAAAATAAACCCCAAACTTCTGTACCGTTACAATACCCCCCCCCCCCAATGAGAGGTTTTCTGCCGAAACAGAAAAACTCTCTTTGCTAAAACCTAAAAGGACCACCGAGGATATGGTGCCAACAACCCCCCTTAATTCCTTACTAACTCATGGGTAATCTACCCCCTAGTTCGGGGACTATGGCGGTACCCGAATAACATTACTGGACTTCTCCGATCGAGATCCCAACACCATAAAATCAGACAAGCACTCACCGCAGTATCACCAAACCCTATAACATTCAATAAAAATCAATAACTAGCCTTATACCAGACCAGATCCTCAACTGATATATCTCCCCCTTATACGTACTGGAGTGCCTTTAGCAAAGTACTGGGTGCGTACATTCGTGCTTTCCTATCTTAAACATAATACACCTTAACTCAAATAAATATTCCTTATTTTACAAAACCCTAACCTCAAAATAAGCATCATCAATTTCAAGTTAACATAAACAGTTCATCTTTACATCTAAATAAAATTCCCTCATATTACTCAACTTTTAATTGTTTGTCTGGCATTATCATTTCAAGTCAAAAATAAATTATTTAAATTTCAATCATTTATCCAAATAAATCTAAGCTCATTATCAAAAAATTCACATTTTAATTTAATTCCAATCATCTCTTGCAGTTAATTACTTTAATTGCATTTTGTATTCATTAACTTCCTTTATCTTTGTAACCTTTGAATCACTACTAGTTAAAACAATCTACTAGTACCATTTCAATTTTTGTTTTTGAAGTAAATGAAATTAAGTTTCAGAAATATATATATATTTCGACAATTAATAAAAAGAAACAAAATCATTATTACTAGAAATTCAACTGAAACCATAAATTGACTACACAAAATATACTATACGTACAACATCAGGCATCAGCTGATGTCTTATTAACAGGTGAATAACCTTACTCTAAGTATACTGAATACAAGTAGACCAAATACACAAAATTATATAATATAAATCATCAAATGTTCTTGTTACCTCTCAAATCATCACAGTATTGAGTACAGCACTTCAAACCACTAATTCTCATAATTAAATGTTCATTAATAATCATTGAATCACAAAATAAATAGTAACTATTACAGAACAGTAATTGGGTCATCAATAACAAACTCTCTACTCAGGGCAAAGTAAACTTGATTTTACCGTTGTTACGGTCATTAATTCTCACTGATTACTCAGTTACTTCTCCTACGTCTACATCAGTTCATCATATCCCCCCCCCTTTACCCAGTTACAATTAGGTAAATCACCTGCCGGATAAACCGGATCAGGTATTTACCTTGTGCATGGATGCGATATCTATGCCCCTGGCTTGTAACGGCCAGCTCCTTTTCCACACACAATATTTTTTCCTGATGGTGGACTGTAGCACCCATTTGCATCCACAAGAACTGAAGTTTATTTAGGGTATAGACGCTGCCTACACCGTTCTTGTTTCAGCGTTACAAAACATTCAGCATTACTGATGTCCGAGGACACCAGTAATCCTACTAAAAATTACTTATATGCCCTTAACGCGGCACTATCACCCCCTTCGATGGTAGCTGCTGTTCCATAGTTCTGGTGATTCCCTGAATTTAGCCCCCGGTTAATTTCTAAAGTCACCAGTTTTGAAAATAATAACAAGTATGGCTAGGGTACAATATGCCTAACCACACTTGCTACCAATAATCCAAATCCACGGTCAGGGTTTGGTGACGCCGTGACCAAAGTGGGGACGTGAAAGTGGGGAATCACATGTAAAATACATAATACTGTAACGGGACAGAATTGGGTGATGGGTTTTAATTTAATTGTGAATGCGACGCACAAGAGTCACCCACACAGGGCCTCAATTTTAATAATCGACATTCCCGTAGGGAACGCCCATTTGCACGTTTGTCCAGAAAGTCTGTCAACATGCACCATTTTCAGGTGCTCTGGAATGTGCATAAGTGCGTGGCTGCTTGCTCGCACATGTGAATCATCACGTACAAAGCTCGCTGGTCAGTTAGTGTGAATGTACTATACATAGTGTTAACTAATTATTGTGTCACATGATTCTTTTTGGGCCTATCAGAAGCAAGAAGCCGAACTAAAAAACGTTTTGGCCATCTTGAAAGCGTCGGTTTTGGCGGCTGTCGTCTTACAACCGCAGCTTCGGCCGGTTGAACGTGAAAGGCTCGCGGGCCGAAAACTTATTAAAACCTTAAAAATGTGTTAAAAAATTATAATTTAAAGTGATATAAAATGTAACATCAAACAAAAAATGCAGTGAACAGTCTGGACGGACTTAATATATGGAGTGCGACACGTGATTTGAAGGGACGCCGACAGCCAAGTAACAATATTATAAACAAATCAATATATAAAAGAAATAAATTTTATAAAAGCGCTTTATAATATAAAACGTAACATATAAATGTGAGTGTGAGATACAAAAGAATGAGCAGTTGCTGGGTTGCCTTTTTTATAAGTTAAGTTAAGTAATTATTTGTGTTCAGTATAATAAAAGAGAATACTAAATTTTACTTGTACTTGTTAAATGAGGATATGGCCTCAATATTGAAATGTGTTTGGAATGAAATTCTGAAGGAAGTAATTTATGAAAAGAGAATACTAAAAAATATGTTTAATAAAATTTGAATGAGTTAACCAGTGATATGGGAGTAATTATTACAACACATAACCCTAAATCACGTTTATATATCATGAATTCGTGTGACGAACCCTAGACGACACAAGGTAAGCAAAGATAAGTTTGTATTAATTATTGTATGGTGAGGAAAAGAATAATTACATTGGCTCCCGAACTTGGACAGTTTGTGCAAATAAATTTGAGGTATACCAAATTTGATACAAACCACACCTACAAGTGGATATAAGCGTGATTTGGGAGTACGTATAAATTACGTAAAGGTTATGTGATGGGTATACTATGGTTAAGTAATACGTATAAATTGCATACATAAAATGATGTTAGGTTAAGTGAGTAGGAAAACAATAGTAAGTGTGAGTTTTGTTAGTATACGAAAATTTCATAAATATGGAGAATAAAATAAATGAGATTGACGTAATTGTCGTCGAGGAAGCCGAAAATAAATCAATGTGTGAAAACAGAGAAAGTATGTTAACTGAGCTGGCTATTAGAAGCAACTCAGGAATTCAAGCAAGTGAAAGTAATTTTGACGAGTCAAAAATAATGAATGAAGTGGAGGTTCATTCAACTCCTATTTCAATTAATCAAAATAAGAAATCTGATGACGATAATATGTTAACACGGTTGTATAATATGATGTATAACAGTTTAGAAAAACAAGACAGCAATTTTAGTGAATTAAGAAGGGATATTAACATAAGATTTGAGGAACAAAATATTAAATTCAATGTTCAGAATAGTAAATTTGATGAACAAAATAGTAAATTTGATAAAATGATTAGTAACTTTGACGACGTAAATGTCAAATTAAATTAACAAAAAATCAAAGGTGAAAGTAATTTCAGTGAGTTAAAAAACGATATTAATGAAATAAATAAACATTTTGAAAATACAAATGAGATATTTGAAAGTAACTTTAACAAATTAGAACGAAATATTGAGAAAATGGGAGTGTGGAGAATAAATACAAGTGAGTGTAACAAGAACAAAAATAGTGAAGAAATAATTAATAACAAGGTAAGTGGTAATTACAGTAATGAGTCTAATATTGAAGTAAAAAGCGATAGCAGTGATATAATTAAAAATTATATTAGAGAGTAATATGTTAGAGAGTAAGGTGTTTAATATTGAGAGTGATAATGAAGTGTTTGTTGAAGTAGAGTTTAATAACGAAGTGTTAGCGAGTGTGGAAAAGATTGAAAGAAAGTGTGATGAGAGGTTAGGTGGGCAAAGGGCAGATTTTTCCCAAATATACAGTGAAACAGGGTTTTCACTGTGGTGTTATGAGGACAAGGTTTCCTCCGGTAGTTGTGTGGAAGACAAGGTGTCTTTAAATAGTCCCCTAATTTTTTGTAAACCTGGAAAAGCCAGGAAGTGGTGTAGTAAGTTTGTTATGCCCTTTGCATGGAGTGAAGTAGGTCAGTGGTGTTGTGACAGGTATTGTGATGAAAGTGATTATGAGAGAGAGAGAGAATGATAGAGGTATTTAAGTTAAGTACAAGTTATAAGGAGTTGATAGCGAGGTTAGAATTGGAGAAAACAGATGATATGAAAGACTTACCTTGTTGTGACGATAGTGCAGAAAAAAATGATGATAACGATGATAATTATATGGGAAACTTACCTGTGCTTAGATGTGGAGTATTAGTATAGATGATTTTGAAATTGAGAAGTTAAAATGCTTAAGGGTGATAGATAATAATACAGATGGTGACAAGACCAAAACTAATGATGTAGACAGGTTATATGATTTAATAATAATGTGGGATAATCCAGTAGATTATTATGTGGGTTTTACGGAACAATTTGAAAGATTAAAGAATTATTATATAAATAATAATAATGTAATAAGTGTAAGTAAAGATGATAATTGTTATATGAAAATAAAATGGATTTACCTACGATGATGGTGGTTAGAGATAAACAGTGAATGAGCATTTAATTATTTTAGTTTACGGTGATGACCTGGCTAACTTATGAAATGAGGTGTGGTAAACAGAAAAATAATGACAAAAAATTGTAAATAAATTTATAGTGAGAGTAATTGTGTTTGTGTTGTAAAATGTATTTTATGTAAACAATGTGTGTATGTAGTAGAAACTGATTTAATAATAATAAGAATATTTTATCAGACTAAAGAAATAATGAGAGTTTGTAATAAATGAATTGTAATTGTTTTGGAGTAAGGTAATTAAAATAAATTGTGTTTTAAATAACTGATTGAATTAAAATAAATTGTAGATGAATTAATTGATTTAAATGTGGTAGAAATAAATTTTGATAATGAATTTAAATGATGTTTCTGAGATTTGAACTTGATAATAAATAGTAAATGAATAAATGTAAAATGTGTTTAGTTGTGGAGTCATATGATTGTTATAATGTTTCAGAAGATACATGGAGTTATGTACGCTATATTTGTTGTAAGGAATGTTTATATTTTGAATTAATGACAGTAATCATGTGTTTATTAGATTGAATGAGTGACCATATGTAAGTATAAATTTGATAATGGAATTTAAATAAAGTAAAATGTTTATGTTTGAATAATAAATTTTAAATGTGTTTAAAAGGTTTTAAATTATGTGATTAAATTAATTTGAAGTAGTTATGAGTTTTCTAGTGTAATTTTCAATGGGTAACTTAATGTAAAATGTGGAAAAAGATGAAGTTTGGGTGATAATTATTTCAATAAGGCATTGAGTCAGTCAGAGTTAATTTTAAATGGGTGTTAGACAAAATAAGAATTTTGCAATAAAGGTAATACAGAAACAGGTCAGTAGTAGGGACACAGTAGCGAAAGTGCATATATGTAGAGAAGCGAGAGTAATGTAATTGGAGAGTAAATAGGTGGTGGTGAAATTTTGTAGTGAGGGTGGAGGTGTAAGGAGTCCTCAACGCAAGACGTTGTGGCGGGGAGGGACGTTTTAAAGAGGGTTGCTGGTTACCTGGGAGAGGCCAGGAACTAATAAGGGAATTAGTAAGGGAAGGGAACACACATCCTAGGTACAAAGAGGGTATCAGGTATTTAGTAATAAGAGGAGAATGGTTTAAGGTGAGTTGGAGAATTTAATGGAGGTGAATATTATTGAGAGATTGGTGTCACCCTATGTAAATCTGTTAGTAGTTGTTAGCAGGAAGAAGGGGGTAAGGTTAGATCTAAATGCCCATTCAGTAAATCAAATCATTGTGAATGACTGGGAATCACCCGAACAAATTAATGATGAAAATGCATAAGAGAAATTCATAGTTGAAATTTAATAATGAACGTAACAAGTGAAAGAGTTAATAGAATTTGAAACTAGACCTAAAATTGAAATGTTTGTAAATTTTATTCAGATGCAAATTAAATGTTTATTTTAATGTAATGAGACTTGTATTATTTATGAATGTTTATGTTTTAGTATGTGGTACCATGTTAGAGTGTAGGAATTATGAACATGTATTGTGTATTTTACATTGTATAATTTTATGTATTTGTATTAGTTGTATATAGTGTAACTGAAGTAAGGTCATTCACCTGGGAGTGAGGCATCAGCTGATGACTGGTGTGGACTGTAGAATGTGTAATGTAATCAATTCATATGTTCTTTTAGTAATCAAGGTAATTTTATTTTATAATTTTTCTTTCGATTAATTGTCAGAATATATGTTTCTGGAATTTAAATTCATTTACTTATTGAAAAAAAAAGAAAGAAAAAATTTAAATTTTTTGGTGAAGTACAGATTGTGTCGTGTTTTCATGTTCACAATATATTGATGCTTGTGTGTATTGATAATGTATTAATTGATTCATAGTGTTCATATTATATGTTTTGTAAACAAATTTAATGATAATGGAATTTATGATAGAAATAAGTTGTTTATTTTGTTTTGTGTATTATGAGTGTTAGCATGTAGTTATGAGGATTTATAGAGAAAAGTAAATTCCTTTAAAAGATTTTGGAATTTGGAAAGTTGCAATTAAAATGATTAATTGAGAGAGATGATGTAAATTATCTTGAAAGGGAATCTTTGATAAAGGACTTTGATTTATTTCACTATTTGAACAAAATTTAAATAATTTAATTTGATTTGAAACAGTAACGTCAAGCCAACAATTAAAAGTTGAGAAATGGGAATGAACTTTGTTTAGAAGCAAATATAAAATATTTATGTGAATTTTATATTAATAATTAATGGGGAGATAGTGTGTTTAATTTGGTAATGAATATGTGTACGCACCCAGTACTTTGCTAAAGGCAATCCAGTATGTATGTAAGGGGAGATATATCAGTTGAGGATCTGGTTTGAAATAAGGCCAGTTATGGAATTTTATTGAAATGTTACAAGGTGAGGTGGTACTGTGGCGAGTACCTGTCTGACTTTACGGTATTGGGATCTCGAACAGAGAAGTCCAGTAATGTCGTGCAGGTGCAGCCATAGTCGCCGAGCTAGGGGGGTAGTTTACCCATGATGTGTTAAGGAATTAAAGGGGGGTTGTTGGCACCATATCCTCACTGATCCTCTTAGGATTAGCAATGAGAGTTTTTCTGTTTCGGCAGAAAACCTCTCATTGGGGGGGTATTGTAACGGGACAGAATTGGGTGATGGGTTTTAATTTAATTGTGAATGCGACGCACAAGAGTCACCCACACAGGACCTCAATTTTAACAATCAACATTCCCATAGGGAATGCCCATTTGCACGTTTGTCCAGAAAGTCTGTCAACATGCACCGTTTTCAGGTGCTCTGGAATGTGCATAAGTGCGCGGCTGCTTGCTCGCACATGTGATCATCACGTACAAGGTTCAGTTAGTGTGAATGTACTATACATAGTGTTAACTAATTATTGTGTCACGTGATTCCTTTTTGGGCCTATCAGAAGCAAGAAGCCGAACTAAAAAACGTTTTGGCCATCTTGAAAGCGTCGGTTTTGGCGGATGTTGTCTTACAACCGCGGCTTCGGCCGGTTGAACGTGAAAGGCTCGCGGGCCGAAAACTTACTAAAACCTTAAAAATGTGTTAAAAAATTATAATTTAAAGTGATATAAAATGTAACATCAAACAAAAAATGCAGTGAACAGTCTGGACGGACTTAATATACGGAGTGCGACACGTGATTTGAAGGGACGCCGACAGCCAAGTAACAATATTATAAACAAATCAATATATAAAAGAAAGAAATTTTATAAAACCGCTTTATAATATAAAATGTAACATATAAATGTGAGTGTGAGAGACAAAAGAATGAGCAGATGCTTGGTTGCCTTTTTTATAAGTTAAGTTAAGTAATTATTTGTGTTCAGTATAATAAAAGAGAATATTAAATTGTGCTTGTACTTGTTAAATGAGGATATGGCCTCAATATTGAAATGTGTTTGGAATGAAATTCTGAAGGAAGTAATTTATGAAAAGAGAATACTAAAAAATATGTTTAATAAAATTTGAATGAGTTAACCAGTGATATGGGAGTAATTATTACAACACATAACCCTAAATCACGTTTATATATCACGAGTTCGTGTGACGAACCCTAGACGACACAAGGTAAGCAAAGATGAGTTTGTATTAATTATTGTATGGTGAGGAAAAGTATAATTACAATACATGTTTAAAATTCCTACACACTAACATACATAATAAACAGAATACAACATTATCGACAATCAAAATGAACATTATCATTGTTACATTAACATCCACATTTTAAATTCAAATTTTACTAAATATTATGCACCTCACCTACGTTAAATTCTTTCAAATTCATTTACTTTCATTATTAAAACATTTTACTTTCCTTCCATTTCATTATAAAATTCCTACTTACATATGGTCAACTATTTAATCAAATAAAACATGATTACTATCATAAACTCCACAACTAAACACATTCTACGTTTACTCATTTACTATAAAATTCAAATCTGAGCAAAATCATTTGAATTTATTACCAAAGTTCATTTATACAACCTTAAATATTGATTAATTAATTCATCTCCAATTATTTAATTCAATCAGTTTTTCAAAACACAAAGTTACTTTAATCACCTTTTTTCCAACACAATTACAATTCATTTAATTATAAACTTCATAATTACTCTCATTATTTGTTTAAGTCTGATAACATATTATTATTATTATTATTATAAAATCAATTCCCCTTGCATACCTAATTTGTTTACATAAACTACCAAATACAACATAACCTATTACACAAACACAATTAACCTCACTATAAAAGTATATACAATCCACATTGTTATCTGTTATTATTTACCACAAATCATTTCATAATTCAGTCCATTTCAAAACCACTACACTCACATATTTAAATGTTCATTAACAATACTGTTTACCCCCCGTCATCAAACAGCAATCTTATGTTTTTATAACACAATTCACTCTTAATTACTTTCATTTTGTTATGATTATTATAATAACTATTTACTATTTCACATTGTTCCGTTATACCCGCATAACAATCTACTGGACTATCCCACATTATTATCAAATCATATAACCTGTCTACATCATTAATTCTGGTCTTGTTACCGTCAGTATTATTATCTGTCACCCTTAACCTCTCCTCATTTTCAGAATCATCTATTATTAATATCCCACGTTTATGTACAGGTAAGCATTCAATATAATTATCACCATTATCATCATCTGTTGCTGTATCATTCTCATAACAAGGTAAGTCTACAATATTACTAATTCTCTCTCTCTTCATTTTCTTTAATAGTTCTTCGTAACTTCTAATAACATCAAATAATATTATCTCTCTCTCTCTCAGTATGAATAATTCTACCACTCTCTCACAATACCTCTCATCATTACACCATTCCACTTTTTCTCTCTCAATCCACACAAAAGGCAACATAACGTTATCATAAACTGTCCTGGCTCTTCCAGGGAATTTATGATACTGAGAGACACCTCGTCTCTCACATAACTACTGGAGGAAATTTTGTCCTCATAACTCACTATCGGAGTCTCTACCCCACTTAAACAACTGGGAAAATTTGCCTTTCGCCAAACTAACCTCTCATCACACTCTCTCTCATCGCTACTTTCTATTTCCACTAAAACTTTATTGCCACTATTATTATTCACTTTACTCTCTAACACATTTTTAATTATTTCGCTGTTATCACTTTTTATTTTGCTATTACTTGTTAACTCATTACTATAATTGCCACTTACCTTGTTATTATTCGTCATATCGCTACCACTGTCACTTACCTTCTTATTAACTATCTGAGTTACTTTACTTTTAATCTGTTCCTCTACTGATTCTATCACTTGTTCCTTAAATGTATGGAAATGCTCATTTATTTTGTTTACCATCTCACTCTCTATTCCATTTACTCTGGTATTTACTTCATTAATGTCACTACTTATTTTATCAAATTTGTTATTCTGAACTTCAAATTTAATATCGTTAACATCAAAACGTTTATTGATAAGATTAAATAGGTCACTTATTGACAACTCTTTTTCTCTTATTTTAGTCGCTACGGAAGTGGAATTTGCTCCCGCCTCACTAATTATAATTTCATCAAGTTTCTTGTTTTGACTAGCTAACATTGGGGTTAATTGAATTCCCGAATCATTCGTGACATTTAATTCATTTGTAACATTTAATTCGTCTATTTTATTTTCTTGACCCACATTCGGAGTCGAATGGACTCCAAGGCCGCTCATGACAGCTGATTCATTAAAGTCAGTTACGTCAGTTATATTATTTTTGTTATTTCCTGCCATTTTTTAAATTACAAAATTATCATATATCTTAACAATCCTTATTTTACATGCATTCAGTATTATTCAATAGTATAAGCATCACTTATGTATAACATATTATAACATAACATCGTTTTTCATAATTTATACGTACTCTGCCTTAACCTCCAAATCACCTTATACTCATGAGTAAACGTGGTCTGTACAAAATTAAATTTGTAAAAACTGTCCAAGTTCGGCGCGCCATTGTGAAGCTACAAATACTTCAAATAAATAATAATAATAAAATTGTCCCTAGTTCGGACGCCGTTGTGAAGCTACAATTTCTTCAAATAAATAATAATTAACCAAAATTATTAAACATGTTCCACACTTCTTACCTTCATCGGGTCCCAGGATTCTTCACGCGAACTTGTGACCTATAAGTGTGATTTAGGGTTCTATGGCGTAATAATTACTCTCATTTCATTTATCAACTACTTCAACTTTATTTAACATAATTTATACGTACTCTGCCTTAACCTCCAAATCACCTTATACTCATGAGTAAACGTGGTCTGTACAAAATTAAATTTGTAAAAACTGTCCAAGTTCGGCGCGCCATTGTGAAGCTACAAATACTTCAAATAAATAATAATAATAAAATTGTCCCTAGTTCGGACGCCGTTGTGAAGCTACAATTTCTTCAAATAAATAATAATTAACCAAAATTATTAAACATGTTCCACACTTCTTACCTTCATCGGGTCCCAGGATTCTTCACGCGAACTTGTGACCTATAAGTGTGATTTAGGGTTCTATGGCGTAATAATTACTCTCATTTCATTTATCAACTACTTCAACTTTATTTAACATTATTTTTAGTATTCTCTTTTTGCAACTTACTTCTTTTCAGAATTTAAATCAAACAGAATCTAGCATTTTTGCTTCGTATAATTAAAGTAAATATTCAATTAGATTAAATAAAGGCAACCCAGTGCTTTGCTCTTACACACTCTCTTTCACACTTTCCCCCCCCTCTTTTGATCTAGCGCTTTCTTTGATCATTTAAATTCATTCTTATTTAAATTATGCAGTTACTTCCCTTTGGTTCTGTCCCAGATGAGCACGTGTTGAAATCAATTCATTTTAATTCACTTGTTTGTTCCAAAACCTGTTGTCACGGGTTAAATTTTGACACTGATGGTTTGTTAAGGTTTCACTGTTTGTATCACATTATTATTTATAGTTGAACTCCATTTTTTCGCACTTTTTATTAACTTTTGGCTCGCGAGCCTTTTACGCTGAACCGGCCGGTTTCGATAGGTGACGCTAAATAACTTTTGTCGACTGAAGATTCTTTACTGTTTATTGACACATTTTTTCGGCCGGTTGGTCTACATTGTTTAATGTATTTTAGGCGGACCGTGCACTAACGCCTCTGCGCGGTTCCGAAGTTATATGCCGACTGACGCTTACTGGCTCGTTCTCAATATGGCCAGAATTATCCTGTGTGCGGCAATTTGCGTTTTCATTGGACGAGAGCATAGACTCGCACCCGGCTTCCAGAAAAATCGTACGTGATCTTCACCCTGTCTGAATGGGCATCCGCGCGCGCTGACACATTCAATGCTTCAGGATTTGTCGCACGTTGCTGGGCTTACAGGACAAACCGACAACTGGGTGTTTCAAAAGTACACACTGCTTATTAAACTGAAACTCTGTCTGGGTGATTCCCCGTTATTACCATTGGTAAACTAATAAAATAAACCCCAAACTTCTGTACCGTTACAACTTTATCTTCTGAAGGTTATCTTCACTTGATTATGAAGGTATGGTTAATTTATGAATCCTCTTTTCATACATATATACATACATCCTTGGCGCTACAGCCCAGTCTGGGCCCTGGCCTCCAAAAGAAATCTTCCACACTGGTCTCTACTCCCGGCCAATGTCCACCAGTTTGCTGCACCCAGCCTCACTACCTCCTTACCAACCTGGTCCAGCCATCTTGTACGCGGTCTTCCTTTCCTTCTCCTTCCCATCGGCAAATAATTCATAACTCTTTTATGAATCCTCTTTTCAATTAGATTAAACCCTCTATATCACTTTATCTTCTGTTTCTAGTTCCGTTAGTTCTGAAAATAAAATACTTACCTATGCTAGGCTCATGATTCACAAGCATCGATATTGTTGTTCTGTTTAGACTGTTGTCATTATTAATTTCCACTAATAAATGAAATAATAGATTACGTGACTATAATTTAAACTAATTTATTTACTAATCTATGTAACGGGGCAAATAAGGCTGAGGGTTTATTTTTGTTTTGTTTATCTAAATATCACTATTATATTGACGACTCGGAACACTAAGTTTTTTATAAGTAAAAACGTAAAGTTTTACCTTACAGCCTAAACCGGCTTTCACCTATAGAAGGCTTCATCAGAGGCTGTCGTTAGTAGCGTTGTTCTTCTTGTTGTTGGCGACGAGATAATGTTTCGAAAGATCGAAGCTGTGTGTGTGTGGTGAGATGTGTTCGAATAATGCGTGCGATTTGAATTGTGTCTGTTCGTTTAGGATGTCGTTTTTATTTGTTTTTGTGTGTTTGTATATTTCTAATTGTTCTAGAGTGTCTAGTTTTTGGCCTTTTGTGTGTACGTGTAGTATGTTCATGTTATTGTCGATGTTTTTATATGTGTGGTTTGCTTCAATGAGGTGGTTTGCGAAGGTAGATTCTGTAGTGGTGTGGAGTGCTTTTGTGTGTCCAATGTATCTCTGTTTGAAGCTACGTCCTGTCTGGCCTATGTAGAATTTATTGCAATTTGAACAATTTAGTTTATATACACCGGGTAGATCGAATTTGTTTTGTGCTTTGGGCGTGCGTTTTGATAGTGTGTGTTCTGTTTTGTTAGTAGTTTTGTAAGCGATTCTGTATCCTGATTTTTTGAATTTGTGGGCAATTTTTTCTGTTTGTTTGTTGATGTATGTTAGTGTTATGAATTTGTTGTTTTCTGTCTTTGTCTGTTGTTTGTTTTGTGTTTTGTGTAGGAGTTTACTGACTATTGTTCTGTCATAACCGTTAGATTCTGCTAGATGTTTTGTTTATTTTTCATGATAATTGTAATAATCTGGGGCCAACTCGGCTGGGCAACATTTTTTGATCACAAAAGCTTGATTTTTTTTAACACCCTGTGGTTAGCTCAGTGTCAGGCCGAGCGAGGTACAAAAGCAATTATGAGTCTGGGAATGTGTACGAGCGCGCGAGTGTGCTGCCTTTTCACAACGTGAAGTCACGTTCAAGAATTCCTTATCGCCTTATACGAGATGACAGGAAAACCGCGAGACGCTACCCACCAATCACAAAGCAAGTTGCCGGGCGCAGAGGGATGCTTAGCCATTTTGGAAACTTCACTCGGCGTCCAAATCCAGAGCCGAGCGGGTGTGTTAACGTGCGGTTGTGTAAATAGGCCGCGAGCAACTATCAAGTCGGCCGACAAATAAAGAGTGAGTTAATGTAAAACAGCAATAAACATGTGAATAAAAGTTTAAATTTAGAACAGTTTTCATCAATATTTCGGACGTTAAACGGACAAAAAAATGAATGTACGGTAGTGATGCAACACCGGAGAGACCGGCTATGAGGATGAATACCTCTTAAACACATTTATAACTTTCAAATGACAAACCAGTTAGCTAGCTATCTATTAAATTTTGAAAGAGCTCTATTAATTAAAATGGGAATTTAAAGAAATAGTGTGTGTGTGTGTGTGTGTGTGTGTGTGTGTGTTGTGGGGGGGGGGGGCAAAAATTATATGAAGAATAAGCACTGGTTTACATTAAGTAAATTTAAGTTATACCGAATTTAATTTGTAGTTTCAATATTTGTTTTTTCTTTTTAATATGTTGAATTGATAACTTCTTATAAAAGAACATAACAGTATGTTGTATCGTAATTAGATAGGAACACGTGGAGAAGAGGGTGAAGAATATTTTGTGTAAATGGAGAGTAAAACAATATATATGATTTAAATATCGATTTATTTTTGAGTCTGACAAATAAAACTAAATTCATTGAATACAAATCGACTCCAAGTATTTATTTCAGATAACCTAATTTCTGTTCTCCAAATAAACGCTTACACGAACTCTGGGTTAACCTTGGTATAAAATGGTAAGTAAATAGTAAATGAAAAAAGAAAGTAATAAAGAATGTTACATCTACAAGTATCTCAGTTACTCAATATTAGTAATAACGTGTATTCACAAGTGAATTCACGTTGCTGCCACGTTAGAAATGCATTATAAGGTAATAAATACTGCATTTAATATGTCTGTTCAGTCTGCTTGTATCTCATATCAAATAAAAACATTGCTGCCATAGGATGCAACTAATAAAAAATTTGCATCTTACGCATTATCATTTAAATGTATTAGATATATTATAGTACATAGTTTTATAACTACGGAAATGGAAAGAACAGATGTAAATTTTTGCAGGGTTTCCTATTTTTGCTTGGCGTGGAGAGACAGAAGAAGATTTCTGGTGGTGCATAGACAAATGTGTAAATGCGGAAAATTGGCAACCTAACATGATTCTTGATGATGGCGGTGATGCAACTCATCTGATGCTCAAGAAATATCCTGCAATGTTTAAAATGATTAAAGGTAATTTCAGAGGTACACAAGAAAAATTTCAGTTTAATAGTTAATTAATGTTTATATTATTATGATTGAAATGGTATTTGAAGGGAGTGTATTAGATTGCGTTTAGAGTATTCTGTTCCACATCTGTTTTGTTTGTTAGAGTTTATTTCTTTTATTTAAACTTCAACGTATTCGTTTTCTTATAATTTTTCTGACTTAATCCATATAATATATTAATAATGAGCAGATTTATTGCAACATAATTTTCACCCCCCTCTGGTGACTTTTATCGGATTGCTCTCAGATGAATTGTCATGTGGATAGTGAAAAAATTAAATTTTTTTCTATGGGTAGTTGTCCATCACAGGGAAGACAAGATGCAAAAGACAAGACACACTTTGAATTGGAATGGAATCACAACGTCAAACACAATAGTTGAGTGGATGAAAGCAAAATTAGGCCAAATTGGGTATATATTGCACTCGATATTTCACAGAATCATGTTGAAAAGAGCAACATTGGAAATTTCAAGAGAGAAATATATAAACGCAATGCATTATACTTCAAATGTGAAAAAGTACACTACCACTTTACTTTATGTTATCAGAATTGCAGAGTACAATTACAGGATACTTAAATGCCTGACACAATTAAACAACTGTTATTGTTGATAGCAATAATTTATCCAGTAACTTCCATGAGAATAGTAGACAGTATAATAGTGCTGTAAATTTATGTTGTTTACTAACATAAGTTACCACCAGGCCATGACCCTTATTGTTTTTGGATCCATGGTGATGTGCATCACTATATTAGCTCAGCTTACTCAGCGAGCAATCAGAATCTTCATATGGCAATTGTATACTTTAGACCTCAAAAATGCTAATGTTATTTGAATGCAAAGACCTGAAAATAAGATTCTAAAGAATGAGATATTAGACAAAATTGGAGATATTATGACTGTTGTCAATCCATATGCTCTGAGCTGTAAACAAAAGTCAAATGGTAAAAGATGAAGAGGCAGTTAGGCGAGAAACAGACCGGGTACGATGCCATACGATGCGACGACGCAAGTCATTGCATGAAAACTGATGGCCATGTTGCGTTATGAGAGTCCCTTCACCAAGTACGTTGCGATGACTAACGCGTGTCGGCATGCGATGCGATGATGGACGAATTAGCTCGAGTCTCAGTTGGTGTCCGTCATCGCATCATTCACGCACCAGTTGGCGAGCATTGTTCAAGAATCATAATGGATTTACACGAAGAAAAATTAATAATTGAGGTAAATTTATGTGAGTAGATTTTTCCTGTTGTCTTTTTTAATTAACAATTTATGAACTACAGGTACATTATTAATTAAATCTATGATTTTTGTTAAATATAAATTATGATACATGTATTGATAAATACTGCACAACATGCTATATACATTTAAATATTATACATATTTTGATAAATGTTAGACAAATGTGAAAAGTTCTTAAATTTCGGTTTTTAGGTTCAATCAAGACCTATACTTTAGACAAAGGACTAAATGATTTTAAAAAGAATAATAAAAGGGAAGATTCATGGAAATATGTTGCCGTTGCCACGGAATGTGACCTACACCTCACGCCTTTGGTTTATATAATGAACCCACCATCTACGACTTCTTAACTTTTGCACTTTTTAAAAAGTAAATAGGCAGCTAACGCCTTTTTATGCCTCCTAGATAACATTACTTTCAGAAAACAGAATCTATACTAATCAAACGTGACGGAGCCCCGTTTAATCGTATTCTGTGTGGGGCCCCTTCCGTTGCGATGACGTACATCAGCGGATCACGCGCGATCGCATACTTTCATCCGTTATCACGACGCATGGCATCGTACTCGGTCTGTTTCTCGTCTTACACTAACAAAATCGCAGTTTCTGTATGAGATTCAATCATGAACCAAATGAAGACAGAAGAAGATTCAATGAACCAGTTGTTTCTGATAGTGTTGCAGAATTGCTCATCAGGAAGATAACAGCAGTCTACTCAAAAACTGGAGGAATTCAACACATGACTATGACAGTTTGCTTATCGACCCAATGACCGATGATCTTATTTGGCCGCTTGGAAAAAGAAGCTGGCACATAAAAAAGTAACACTGGTGAAACGGAGAACTACATTTTTGACCAGTCTAACAATGAGGGAGTACATCTGTTACAAAATAGCTGTTAGAGGTATTTCCATACCTGGAAATTTTAATGCCGTTTTAAAAGTATGCAAACTCACCCAACAGTTGTTCATAGACTATAATTGCTGAACTGAAGGTGATCAATTAAAATTCATTAGGCAACAGCAATGCAGTCTGAGAATTGAAAGTTATGTAGGTTTAGTTGACGAATGAATTGTTCGAGCTAATAATGACAACCTTATGGTAGCATGATACCTTACCATCTTCGTTTATTGGCAGTTCCTGTAATATGATGCAGAACTACCAGGATCAGTGTTCAAAAATATGGTAAACCTGATCTATTTGTAACACTTGCATGCAGTAATAATAAACCTAACATCTGAGCCCTAATAATAGACCTGGTATAGTTGCAAAAGTTTGATTAAAATGTCACTGAACTTAATGATCTGATCTGGAATAAAATTATATTTGGGATAATAAAGATGTTTCTGTATACCATTGAGTTTCAGAAACGATGATTACCACATGCCCATAGTCTAGTTCACTCAATAACGAATATAAACTGAATAAGGTTGACGATTGAAGTGTTACTCAGTAATTGTTTATTAAAATGAATATGATTATATGTAATGTTTGGTCCAGGGAATCATTTAGTGTACTTAGGCAGAGAACAGTTGGCAAATACAAATAACAATGCGCAAATCAAGTAAAATATAACATTATTTATTTTCCTTTGGGAACATAAAAAAGATCATGAACACACTTATTCCGCCTTAAGGCGTAAAACTGATTATCAACAAACTACGACATCAAAATACTACTACGTATATCAACATTATGCAACTCAACACTTCTTGTTAGGCCTATATGCATATGCTTCACACACACACACACACAGTCATACACCTTTACATACTTTTAGGTTTTTTGTTGAGCTCAACTTTAAAATTTAAGTAAAAGCCAGTATTTACAGTATTTAATTATTTTTTGAAATGTCTACTTTCCTGTTGATGCGCAGAAGTTCACCACCTGAGGCGTCTCCCATTGTGTACACTGTCCGTTGTTTTACACTTTTATATCTTACGGCCGAACTGTTTGTTTATTTTATTTATCACTGGTTAATACATTATTTATACTTTTTGAAAAGTCTAAAACTGGTTGAAATCTCACATTGTTCAATTTACGTCTTATGCTGTTTATGCGGGCGCCCGCGATTGCTGCTGCAGACAGCAAAAGATGGTAGTCGACTGGCGTTCAGTGTTACAGATTTCCGTTTTGTGCGTCTCTAAGCTGGTTCTCTCCGCTCCCCGCAGTACGTCTCGTTCTCAGTACTATAACGTTCTGTTCAGTTGAGTTTCACCTTTTTAACTTCGTCGCAAAATGTTTTTCGTCAACAAATACTTGATGTGTTGGTCACTGGCTATAAATAGATTTTCGTTATAATCTCATAACCATATATGGCCATGGAAATTATTTACTGGCTTCGCCTCCCCTCAAAGGGGCCTCATCTGCACATGTTATAAAAGTTATAAAATTACACAATAATATTCGCGTAAATTTAGACCCATTACAATACCCCCCCCCCCAATGAGAGGATTTATGCCGAAGCATAAAAGCTCTCATTGACACTGTCGTACTTTCTAAAGGGATCAGCCAAGATATGTCGCCACAACCCCCTTACGTTTTATTCAAAATTTGGTTAACTTACCCCTGATCCAGTGATTGTGACCGTACCTGAATGACCTTACTGGACTTCTCTTTCGATATCCCAACACCGCAAGGCCAGACTGGCACTTCACGCTCCTGCTCTGACATGCAGGCCAGCACAGGACCGCTGCCACAGCATCACTAGACACTGAAACATGAAATCAAAAAATATCAAATAGTGCCTTGGTATAATGGCATATCCCTGACTGATCTGGTTCCCCTTAGCTGTGTTGGTTTGCATTAAGAAGTACTGAGTTTTTTGTTGTTTTTTGATCCTACATATGGATGAATACTTAGTCTAAGTATAATACCTTATAAGAATTACATACCAACATTCTGTATAACCTTCTCTAGTTAACTCTTACCCCAAAATTCAAAATGATCGCTCTGATTCCCATCAACTTTTAAATAAACATTTCCATTACAAATATTCCATTCACATTTCAAAATTAACAAACTCCTTATTAAAACACATTAAATCAACTACATTGTGCTATCCTACTTTAACATATTTAGAAATTAATATATATATATCTCCCACTTACCTGAATTTAGCCCAGGGTTACGTCACACGAACTGTGAAATACAAGCATGACTTAGGTTATATCAATAACGTACTCAACTCTCATTTCTGGTGAACTATTTCAACTTCATTTATTATTCTTTTATCATTCTTTTTATGAATCAATTAAAAACATGCTCTCTCATTTTACATTCTCTAATCTTTCAAATGAACAAAATTAAATACTGAGGTAGCGACCCCATCTGACTAAAACCACAAACACATTGAAATACAAAACCACAAGTATCTTTAATTTATATACTTAAATATTTAAATTATTTATTTACCTAATAAAAAACAACAACCCAGCTTGCTCACTCTCACACTCATACAATTTAAATCCCCATTTATTTTATTTAGATCACTTTAAATGAAATTATTTATATAATGAAATTGGTCATTGGCTACTTAACCCTCGGCGTCTCTCATCGACACGTGCCGCACTGATTGTATGTCCGAACGTTTTGTCAGTTCACCGCATTTTTAATTTTTCTTTCTTCACTCGACTTACTTCATTCTGAGATATCGTTTTACTTATTGATGTCTGTCAATAACATTGGTGTAATGACATTGGTGTTTGTCACTTTCTACAGTTAAAAAATTTCTTGGGGCCCACGAGTCTTAGTGTACGTCTGGCCAGACGTATGTGGTTTTGTAGACTGCCGAGAGTGAGAACAAAGACTCCCCACTATTGTTTGTTGCTAAACAGGAAGGCACTGCCTTCAGGCTAAGATTTTTTCGTCGTCTTACAATAAGTCTGGATTGTCTATGGGCCACATGGGCTAGTGTTGTTAAGCGGAGACGATATAAGAGGCTAAGGTGGGTGGAGCCTCTACTTGACTTCCTCCGTCTTCAGAGCATGTGGAAATAAAATCTTTCTGCCTCGCCATTTTCGTGGCGTCGGTTCAGATTGTTGTGCATAGAAACTGTGCCCCGGTTTGCGTACGTGCACAGTTGTACGTGACAAACGTTCAGTTTCCAAACAAGTATCGCATTCTCCAACTACACTCCGCCCAAAAAGTTACGTTACGGTTCATCGTTGGAATACAACCTTTTTACATGGGACTTACAATGATGATACAGAATAAATTTAATAAAAAAAATAAAAACCCTCCTTTTTTGACACATTACAACATTAGAACAAATTACTTACTTAACAATCATTAAGTACAGTGAAACTTCGATTAACCATCAGGGTCGGGACCGGGACCGTGACGGTTAATCGAATAGACGGATAACAGAAAAACCTTAAACAACAACCCACCCCCATCCATTGCATATGAACGAATGATAAAAAATCCACGTTTACAAACTGGAAATACACTGTACATACATGTATTTTATTTTACAGAAACAAACAATATACAATTTACATTAAGTACAGTATATGTACTGTACATATTGTTACATGAACTTACGCTCTAGACGTACATACATATTCAAATTTTAAAAGTCTGTCATTTTCTTTTTTTCTTCGAGGCTCGTCCTTTTCGTACTTTACGTAGGAGATGTATCTACGTTGCGTTTCCCTCTTTTTGCCCCTCAAACCACTCAATAAATTTTGATAAAATTGTTTCTGCTTCTGTGTAGCTTAACGTAGTTTTTTAATTCAAAATATAACACTCGTCTTCGTCAATTTCTTCTTCTTCATTGTCAATCACACTGCAAACAATTTCATCGTCGTTCAAAATGTCAAAGCCTCTGTCCAATTTGTCACATCCCAACCACTCTGTTACTTCTGCTGGCGTTATATCTTATATTATAAGCATGATTTAGGGTACACATATAAATTAATATATTCGACTCTCATTCCTTGTTAATTCACTCAGTTTTTATTCATCATTTTTCTTTAAACATTTTTTAAGACTTTTGAATTGTTTCTCTCATAATTCTATTCCAAACAATATTTATGTCAAATCTACTTATAACAAATACTACCAAAGATTAATATTCTCTTACCATACTGAACAAAAAACATAATTGCTTAACTTAATTACTAATAAAGGCGACCCAGCATTTGCACGCTCTCACACTCATTCAAGTTATTACCCCATAATTTAGTTTAGAGATCTCTGTACATTATAATTTTGATGATTCTAAAAGTTTATATAAGATACGGTTACTTGTTTTTGATGATCGGGTCGACCTCCTGCTACACTGGTTGTCCGAATTACGTTTTCACTGTTTAATTTTGATGTCACTAATAATGAATTACTACTTCACATTTAATTCACGTTAATGTACTGTTACTGAACTCACATTCTAATATTTTTGGTAAATTTTTGGCTGCGACTATGTTATGTTTAGCCGGCCGCAGCCACGACTGTTGACGATAGATACTGTTTTCGTTACGTTTTTATATACGGGCGAGATGGAAAATGTGCCCGGCCGGCGATGCTCAACACTGCTCGCGTCTGTTACATTCAGATGTTTTTTGCCGACTGCCGCTGTTTTCGGCGCTCACACCACGAAAGAATGTCTTAATAGTGCCCAAACCATGGGAACATTCACCGCCTGAGCGCGCGCTTGGAGGCGCGTACACTCCCTCGTTGACAACTGCACATTCCTTTGTCACAATGCGACAGTTTCGCCGCTACAGTCAATTCACCGTATGTGCTTGTTCACAATTCCCAATGCGTACTTTCTGACGGTTACCGAACAGTACCAAGACTGGTTTAAAATGATTAAAAATAATTTACCCCTTTTTCCCCATTACAACGTGACATTTAGTATTCAAACTTCTTTCCATGCATGAAATATAAAAAAAATGTAAACCTTTCACATTATTAATTTTAACATATTGTTACGACGGTCTATTCGATCGTCGTAGGTACAGTGGAAACAAAATAAGTACAAGACACCAATTAAGTCACTAATAACGCCTTTAATTGTTACAGTAAAACAGTTCGTAATTAATAACACAGTCTCTACAACAAATCAAATGAAAATTGTACACACGCAATAAAATGTCCACAAATACAGGGTCCGCCAGTGAAGCGGGAAAATTAAAAGTACCCAATTTTTTCATGAAATATTTATTATCAGAATTTTTTTTTACAGATTTGAGTTGAGTAAACTATGCCATTATTTTACTTTTTAAAAATAACCCCGCTCAAGTGAGAGCCATTTCTGTGTAAACATTCTTCTAATCTTGACCGAAAATTTTCCATCACTCGACGAAGCAGGTCAGGTTGAATCCGTGAAATTTCTTGTTTGATATTCGTTTTTAATCCGGTAAGGTGTGCGGTCTATCAATGTACACCCTGCTCTTCAGGAGTCGCATGCGGATAAATCTGGGGATCTTGCAGGCCACGAGATGTCGCCATATCTGGATATGAGTCCGTCCGGGAAGAGTTCTCTTAAAGCAGCCATGGACACACGAGCAGTATGACTTGTGGCCCCATACTGCTGGAAAAAATTAATTTCCGGAAACCTAGGGAGCTGTTGCATCAAAAATGTTCTGACCATGTGTGTGTAGCGGTCTGCATTGACAGTTGTGGTGTTTCCTCTATCGTCTTGGAAAAAATATGGCCCAGTAATGCCAGATGATGAAACTGCACACCACACCGTAACTTTCGGACTATGTAATGGCTTTTCATGCAACTCACCTAGGTTTTCATCATTTGAATATCGACTATTTTGTTTGTTTACAAATCCATTCAAATGAAAATGTGCTTCATCTGACACAAACATGCGGTGAATAAAGTTTTCATCATCATTTACACGTCGCAATATTTCTTCGCTGAAAATCCTGCAGGCCAGCATATCGCCATCTTTCAACTCCTGGATTACTTGAAATTTGTAAGGATGAAAAGATAAGTCTTTATGCAAAATTCGTCGTAACGATGTGTCACTAATGCTTAGTGCGGATGCATGTTTCATTGCAGAACGTTGTGGACTACGCGTCAATGCTACTCGAACTCTTTCAATGTTTTCCTCTGTTCTTACAGACCTTGTCGCTCCTCTGTGCTTTAAGTTTAATGTGGAACCAGTTTCTTCAAACTTTTTGACCCATGACATAATTGAATGAGCGGACGGCACTCTTCCGTGTCGTGGAATATTGAAATGATTACGAAACAATCGTTGTACAGAAGTCACACAGTCACCATGCTTATAAAACGATTTTACGCAGAAAGCACGCTGTGCACCGGACCAGTGCTCAATTTTTAAAACATATAATAACAAATGGCATTAAATGTAAAACAACAATCGAAAACCTCCACGCCCTCTCGTGAGCAGAAAATGAACTATTGGACTTTCAAAATTTCACTCTTCACTGGCGGACCCTATATTAAAACTCAGTTGTATTACAATTATACCGTCTGATTATAAAACTCAACACTTCAATAATAACTACTTGAACGTACACAGTAATAACTCGAACCGCTCTGGAAATATATCGCACTAATACTCTCGAACTGCACTATCCAATATCTCGCATGGAACTGAAAACTAAGGCCACTACCCGATGTATTTATAGTCACACTCACACACCAGAAGCTTCCAAACTGCGTCTTATCTCTCGTGAACTACGTAATTACTACGGCCTTGACACAGTCCGAGCGCCCGAGCGAAGCCCGGCACAGTCGAGAAGATTCTCGCAACATGCGTCTAGTAGCACGTACACCACACGCTTACATCGAGATCCTTCTGGCATATTCGATAAACGCGTAGATTGTTCTGTGCTGTCGTAGCACTGCCCCCTCCTTAAACCTGTTCGTCCCGAACTGGCAATGCGTCTCTAAATTTGTACTTAGCCAGGCGATCTAGTGGACGACCTTGAACTTTCGCTGTCCTTCCTGTTGAATCTGATAAACAACATAGTTAATTCTTTTTTTCACAGTGTAGGGTCCTTCCCAGTTAGACTGAAGTTTAGGTGAGCGACCACGACGGCGCTTTGGATTGAACAACCAGACCTGATCTCCTTGGAAACCCACACTATTGCTGCGAATGTCATACCGAGTTTTCATTTTATCACTGGCAATCTTCAGCCGACAAGTTTTCCATGTCAGGCCTCGGAGTATCAGGTCCATCAATCTCTCAAATGTTGCCGGTGCATTACAGAGTCCAAATGGCATGACGTTAAATTGGAATAAGCCACTTGGGGTCGAGAAAGCGGTCTTTTCCTTGTCTTCTTGATGAAGACCCACTTGCCAATATCCACTCTTCAGGTCCAATGTGGAAAACCACTGTGTTCCTGATAACGTGTCGAGTGTATCGTCAACGCGAGGTAATGGATAGCAGTCTTTCTTTGTAACGTCATTTAACCTCCGGTAGTCTACGCAGAAACGCAATCCACCATCCTTCTTCGCTACCAGCACTACAGGGGAAGACCAAGCACTTGACGAAGGTTCAATTACTCCCTCTGTCAACATGTCCTGTACTAACCGAGACATCTCCTCTTGTTTAGATAATGGAGGCCTTCGAGGAGGTTGGTGTATCGGTGTTGTGTCCCCAGTATTGATGCGATGTTGCACAAGAGAGGTTCTTCCCTGTGACTGTCCCCGAACTGCAAATCAATCTTTGAATTCGTGTAAAAACTGTCCGAGTTCTTTTACCTCACCACTTGAGAGGTCGTTAGAAGATCTGTTCAATAATTCTTGCAGTTCCTCTGGTAATTTAGAAGTATCCGAAGAACTGAGTCTTCGTTGCGTTATTCCGGCTACCCAGGCCACAGGAGTCAATTTGCCTAGGAGCATATTGCTTTGTAAAGTGATAGCTTGATCCAAAATATTCGCCACTCTAATAGGATCATTTCCGGTTTCGTCAGGTTTTACTAAACTTCTGGCAATTAGTATGCCCGGTGTGGTGACTACCTGGGGTTCGAATATAGAGCACTGATTGCCCCTAGTATCTACCACAGTTCTAACCTGATGATCTTTTCGGAGTTTGGCGGAACAGTTACGGCCACTTGGTTTATGATGTCCATCGATTTTTCTGCTGTCGTCATTGTTGATAGCATTACCTCTTTGCCTCCGATTCTCAAGACATTGTTTTTGAAGTCGACTATAAATCCATATGCGTTCATAACGTCCACACCAAGAATTGCTTCATCCACAATGTCTGCAACAAGTACTTGATGATTAAACTCAAGTCTACCGAGGTGTAGGTGTATCTCCACTTTTCCATACACTTTTACAGGCCATCCAGTAGCTGTTCGCAGGCTGCAAGAGCACCATATAGGCTTAAGATCTTTCACCATGTCGGGGCGCACAATAGAAACTGTTGCGCCTCTGTCTACTGTAATCGAGGTTGGCCTTTCTTGAACAAATCCGGTAACTACCAAGCTCCCGCTGTTTTTCTGAAGTGTAGAAATTGCGTATTCTCTAGGGGCTTCGTTCCTCCAGTTAGTCAGCATATGCCCCGTTGTACCGACTATTACTTGTTTCCCTGCTGCTGAATTCTAACCCAACAATCTCATTGTAGATGTTCAGGTTTCCCACATCGATAACACTTCGGTCTTCCATCCTTTCTTATCTTATTCTGTGGCGCCGACCGTCGAGTCTCTGTTCCTTGTTCTTCTTCCTCATTGTCTGTGCTGTCGCGATCTTTTAGCGCGCGCACTTTATGACTTGTCCAACCAGACGCTGATTTGGCGGCCTCAAATTGCAAAGCATGTACCAGGGCGTCCGCACTGTTCTGGTGTCTTGCCATTCGTAACACTTGCTGTAGTTCGTTATCTTGGACACCGGCAGTAAATGTCTGCATCGCAAAACGCGTTCGAAAATCTTCTGGTGCTTCAGGATAGGCCAGTCTAGTTAGTCTGTCGATACATGCTTCAAACTCTTGAAGACTCTCCCCGGAATGCTGTCGCTTTGCTCTCAACTGGGTGCAGTACACATCTCGCAAATGTTTATCACCATACTGTAATTCCAGAGCTTTTATCAACTCGGCATAGGTGTTCTGGCTGTCAGGTGGCACTTTCTGTAGTAGTTCTGCCGCGGGTCCTTTTAATGAGAGAATGAGTGAAACAGCCTTGTCTTTCTCTGTCCAATTATTTGCGCATGCAGCAGCTTCAAATTGGAGGTACGTTGCCCAGTGACTGCTTCCGTCAAAGGTTGGAGCTTTGACATGAACTGTCCCTACTGCAGGCAAAGTGACTTTCTCTATTAACTTATTTTCTGTGTCTTTTTCTGTCTTTATCACTGGTACAGTCTGTTCAGAAATTTGTTTTGGTTGAATCTTCATGCACTGTTCGACTTCACTTTTAATTTGTTCTCTTATGTTTGCCATTGAGTTTTCTACTGCAGATATTTTATTTGACACAGATTCTTCTATAACAGATATTTTTGTAGACATCGATTCTTCAACAATCAAGACAGATGTTTCTACTTCAGCTATTTTTAATGTCATTGATTCTTGTACCTCCGATATTTTAGTAACTTGTTTATTTAGCTCACCTCGTAGGATACCCAATTCTGCGGTACTGTGTTCTTGCAACTGTTTCTGCATAACTTCAAAGAGAGCTTCCATTTTATCTGCTTCTTGCTTACGTTTTTCATTCTGTCATTTTTCTGCTTCTTCTCTTTCTTGTCTTCGTTCTTCTTTTTGTCGTCTTTCTACTTCTTCCGCCTCCTGTCTGCGTCTTTCCTCTGCTTCCAGCAGGAGGATTTTCTGTCTCTCTTCCACTTTCTCTGCATCCTGTCATCGTTGTTCTTCTGTCTGCAACAACAGCGCCTGGAAATTTTCCATCATCTGACTGGCATCCATTGTTTTTCGATTAATTACGAATTACACTCGTCTTGTACAAAGTATCCACTGTTTCCACTGTTAACCATTCTATCCCACTTCTGACACCACTGTTACGACGGTCTATTCGATCGTCGTAGGTACAGTGGAAACAAAATAAGTACAAGACACCAATTAAGTCACTAATCACACCTTTAATTGTTACAGTAAAACAGTTTGTAATTTACAACACAGTCTCTACAACAAATCAAATGAAAATTGTACACACGCAATAAAATGTCCACAAATATTAAAACTCAATTGTATTACAATTATACCGTCTGATTATAAAACGCAACACTTCAATAATAACTACTTGAACATACACAGTAATAACTCGAACTGCTCTGGAAATATATCGCACTAATACTCTCGAACCGCACTACCCAATATCTCGCATGGAACTGAAAACTAAGGCCGCTACCCGATGTATTTATAGTCACGCTCACA
Source organism: Magicicada septendecula (assembly GCA_034769895.1). Taxonomy (NCBI): domain Eukaryota; kingdom Metazoa; phylum Arthropoda; class Insecta; order Hemiptera; family Cicadidae; genus Magicicada; species Magicicada septendecula. Next base: position 60,121,599 of record CM068376.1, read on the forward strand.
CACCAGAAGCTTCCAAACTGCGTCTTATCTCTCGTGAACTACGTAATTACTACGGCCTTGACACAGTCCGAGCGCCCGAGCGAAGCCCGGCACAGTCGAGAAGATTCTCGCAAAATGCGTCTAGTAGCACGTACACCACACGCTTACATCGAGATCCTTCTGGCATATTCGATAAACGCGTAGATTGTTCTGTGCTGTCATTGCAATATTAAATACATCATTATCATTTTTATCTACATAAAAACTGTAACTATCTAACATGTATCATTCTAAGAGAACCAATACCTTTTATTTTTTCTTATATACACACACGAATCACGTACAAAATTATTTGAGATCTCATTTTATTTTATTTTTAGTTTATGCCCAAAATGAATCTAATTTTTAACTGTTATTTTCTTCGCCCATTTATTAAAAAAACTGTTGCATATTCAAAACTTACGTGGTCCAACGCCGTTGCGTCACGCGTGTTTACTCTCTTTCACTGAATATCGTTAAACTTTGTTCATTGTTCTTGTCTTATTAAATCCTAATTTATTCTGCTATCACATTTGATGAAATTTAATACATTTTATTAAAATTAGACTCGGTTTTTTGAGTCGAGTCTAATACCACCGGCCGAGGTGATGACTGGGCTAAAAGTGAGAACAAGACTCCCCACTATACCTTTTTGATGAACGGGAAGGCACTGCCATCAGACTGCGACTTTTTCGTCGCCGTACACTGAAGTATGGACTGTCCATGTGTCAAGTTAACCAGCGACGTTAGGCGGTGACGATATTAGAGGCTTAGGTGGGTGGAGCCTCTTCGTTGATTTCCTCCATCTCCAAAGCACATGGCAAGAAAATCTTCTGCTTAGCCATTTTTGTTGTGTTGGTTCCAACTGTTGTGCGTAGAAAGTGCGCACGGGCACGTGTACGCGCTCACAGTACATGACAATTATTCGGTTCACAACCAAGTATTGCGTTCTCCGACTACACCCAGGCCAAAAAGTTATGTTACCGTTCATTGTTTGAATCCAACACTATTTCATATGGGACTTGCAATGATGATACTAAAGAAATTTAAATAAATTTAATAAAAAATAAAAGCCCCCATTTTGAAACATTACACACTTGTGATCTTACGATTCGGTTGATTTTATGTATACGATATATTGTATGTTACACTTATGATTGTGTTTACAAAATTCGGGCGCCATCTTCGTTACATATGTTATAGGCCAGGAATTCGTTACGCGAAGTTATGATGAACGGAAGTTGCTTGAAATAATAAAACATCTGTTTATAAGTTTTACTAATGAAATACCCTTTTTATTTTATCTAACTCTTACATAACAGTTTTGCAAATGTGAAACAAACTCTAACCCCTCCAAAAATATAATGCAAGTAAATATGTGATTATCTAATAGTAATTATAAAATAGTAATATATGTAATTGTGCCCAACCCAGCACTTAGAAATTACTCAACACACACGCAATCTCTCTCTCTCTCTCTCTCATGGTACAAATTTTATTATTTTAGGAGCTCATTTTATGTAATTGAAATTTTGAATATTTGAATTTATATGATTTGTGATTTGGTCATTTTACATGAAGGAAACTTGGAAATAAAATGAGGATATTAAGGTGTTGATGGAACGTTCTCACCCATTTTGTGTAGTTCCTGGTTGTTTCGGTGCGGTAAAACTTCGCGTACGGTACCGCGAGTTTTCCGTGTACACGTTACGGTCACATTTTTGAATTGACGCACTGTAGTTATTTATATAGTTTATTAACCACTTACAGTGGCTAAAAAGGTAAAATTCACTAGTGAGTGAATGGGTTGCCGGCCGGCGTTGATCACTGCTGCAGTTGAAATGACCAAGAGTCTTTGTTAGATTTTGCTGAGGTGGGGTGAACCTACATCACACTTCCATTGTTAAGCTGTTGACAGCCTCGTGTTGTTGATGTAAACACATTCTCAGCCACTGACGTAATTAAGGTTCGGCACTCTTATCGCCACAAACTGCATACTGTTTTTTGTGATGCTTCACAGTTTTTGCTATGAATTGGTTCAAATCCTGACAAATATTATTATACACTCCACTCACTATATCTTCATACCGGTTATTTAAGGTTTGTTTGATTATGACCAAATTAAGAAAATACAATAGTTATGGTTTTATTTACCATATTTAAGGTAATTATAAATGTACCATGATTGTACCATCACAAAACCCCCTCAATGAAAGATTTTGTGTCGAAGCACAAAAACTTTCATTGACCCTTTCATACTTCCTAAAGGGATCAGCCAGGATAAGTCGCCACAACCCCCTTACAATTTTATATAAAAGAAAATTACAACTCACCCTTGGTCTGATGATGATGACCGTACCTACATGACCTTACTGGACTTCTCCTTCGAGATCCCAACACCATAAGGCCACTTAGGCTCTTAACGCCCCTGCTCTGACGCATTGGCCAGCTCAGGACCGCTGTCATATCACCAAACACTGAAACAATAAATGAAAAATATTAAAATAGTGGCTTAGTAAATCACTCCATCCTCAACTGATCTGGTTCCCCTTAGCTAAGTGCTGGTTTGTGCCAATAAGCACTGGGTTGGCTTAATATAGTTATAAAAGAATTAGAAATATATATTTCTCAAGAATTAGAAAGAATTTCCCTTCTTCATATTACAAACCCTGAATTAATGAATGGTTTCGATTACTATCGATAATATTTATCTTCTTTCTTTTACAATTACTGTAATTATAACATAAACACATTGATATAATAAAAATTTAAACTCTAATTGAAATTAGGAAAATTACCCTATAAATCTCCCAAACCTGGAGCAAAACAAATTATAAAAGAATTGATAAATCTGTATATTTATTTGTTTATAACTCTTATTGAATGATAAAACTAAAAAAATTATTATTATTATTATTATTAACAGGTAATAATCTGGCTTATTGTTATTATTAACAGCGCCAGTTAAAATTTTTTTTTTTCTACACATTATTTCCATACTATAAAAGCATGTTAAAAATTTTATAACATAAATACATAATAATACATTGATAATTAACACTGATACATTTAATACATTGACATGATTTATTCATTGATTAAGATTTACACTATAAGATATGCACTAACATTTGCATAAGTTATTTGAAGTTGCATTTAAATTAAAAACTTACAATTGCAATTAATTCATTAATTAGATATCAATTATTATTTATTATAATTATAAAATTCATTTTAAATTTATTACTACATTCTTATAATATTATTATTTCATTATTCACTTTTTCATTACCTCTGTACTCTGAACTTTCTACCTACCTAACTACCTAACCTTTCACCTTCTAATCACTGTTTAGTCTGGATAACTCCTATATTCACTATACTTTTTATTATAATCTTACTCACCTTCTTCTAACTGACAATCAAATTTACCTATCAATGACACCAATATCTCAATCATAAACACCTTAACTAATTTCATTTAAATCCTATGGCACCGCTCGTCTTTGCAATGGGTTGGGTGTTCCCTAACTGGCTCTATACATTCATATTATTTTGCCCTTCCAAAATAATTCGGCAAACACTCCCTTAAACTACGCTATTACCTGCCACAACACTATTGGTTGGCTACTCTTCATCACCTCACCCCCACTACAGAATTCATCAACAACAAATATATGTTTATACCTTTACTTAAACACCTGTACAAATAATTACTAACTACTGTGTCCCTAAATATCTAATACTTCTCTTTGTATTATTTTCTTTAAAAATTCTTAACTATCTAACGCCATTTTCCTTAATTAACTAACTCACCTGCATTTATCTATTTCAATACCCAGGTTCTATCCCTGTTTAAACATTTACTGTAATCATTGACCATTGTCTTATAAAATACATCTCTCACCTACTCATAATAATACCTCTTTTCAAATATATATTCTTACTATTATATTTATTTAATTATTCATCAATATTCGCTAATAGTATTATTCATTACCTTCAATACAATAATTTAAATAATAATTTATCTTCATAGAAACTTGCTATGACAATTAATAATTTATAAAGTTACAAAGTTAGTACAACTTTCTTTTGTACCACAATTTAATAAAGAATGATTACTCTTTAATTGTAATTTAAAATTTAATCAATGGTTATTCAATTGTTAAAAAAAAATATTATTATTAAACATGTTATTAAAATACATAATACATACTGGTGTACCTGTAATACATAATACACATCAAAAATACATTGATAGATAAATACATTTAATACAATGAAAAATATACACTCCAACTCATTAATTTATTATTTACCAAACTCAATCCGTAGCAGTCCAATTCAATATCACTGTTCACATATATGTTTAATGTTCATTTCACAATACAACAGTCTATCCACCATCGTTGAACAACAAACGAATCTTAGGTCTACTTAACTTATTACTTAATAAATATATTTTATTATCTGCAACATTATATTCATATTCCTTTATGAAATTGTTATTAACCAAATCTTTCCAGTCACGATCAAGTAGGGTTCCGTTTATCTCAGTATCATATGTCATTAATTGGTTATTATCTTCATAATATTCCACCACAGGTAAGTACTTAATACCTTTATTCTCATTTACTGTTATTTCCAATTCATTGTTATTATCAGGTAAGTATTCATCATTTTCATATACCACATCTAACCCTAACCTTTCTAACAATTGTCTGTAATTTCTGTTTACTTTAAATATTTCTATTACTCTCTTACTCTCACAATATCTCTCTATACTTTCTCTCTTAATACATTTCTCTCCATAACACCAAATTATACTTTCTCTCTCCAAATATGCAGGGGTCCCTAACATAAAATTATCCCTAGCATAAGTGCACCACTTATTAGGTACACAAAAACACAAAGAAACTTTATTTGTAGACCTTTCGTCTCCCAAATATAAATTGAAGGAACTCTTATCCTTATAAAAACTACATGAAGACTTGTCTTCACCCCCTAACACAACATCAAAAGAAAATTCTACCCCCTGCACTCCTTGTACAAAAATACTTTCTCCAAACTTTCTTTCTGACTTAATAAATTCAAACATTTCATTTTCACTCATAATACTTTCATTATCAATTTCTAACACTACATTCTTACTACTTGTAATATTTGAGTTATCTGTACATTCATTATTTGAGTTATCACCCTTAAATATGTTATTATTCAGTACAGCATTTTGCTGGGTACTACTACTTACTTTCTGACTTTCTAATTGACTTTCTACCAAATTTAAAGTCTCATCTAGTTTTGTGATGAGCTTGTCACATTTCTTAATAAGGTGATTGTGACCTACAGTCGACTCCCTCTAATCCGGACACCTCGGGACCGGATCCCTGTCCGGATTAAAAAATTTCCGGACCATCCGGCGGTTTTTTACTTATGTAAATTACAACCTGTAATAGCGTATCTATATTTATAAATCACATTTTAAGACAATTTTCAAGTGTATGGAACACAATTTTAGGTTCATAAAATTGTCCCAAACGAATAAACTTAAACCTAAAACTAATGAAAAACTTGGCTTTGCAATATTAAAAGAAATCTGTTATTTTCTTCTGCTTCTTTACTTCAACTGTTTTCTTGAAGGCATAATCACGCCACTTCCTTAGAAACATAACATCCACAGCTGATGCGCCAGGCTGTTGTTCGACGTAGGTAGTTGCCAGTTCCAGTGCTGCCCTACCCTCTGCATGAGTCAAAATTCCCACGCCATTTCCCGCTTCACTATCACCTTCGTCGTCGTCTTCTTCTTTTTCTTCCTCTTGACGAAGGACTACATCGACGATTTCGTCATCATTCAGGATTTCATTAGCCAGTTCATTATCAGCTCGCGAAATCCATTCCACAACGTCATTCTCATTAATACTAGCAGAATCAGGCAGCCGTTGTAAATCCTTTAAAATTGAGTGGTTGTCATCAGGTTCAGTTGCATGAATATTTAACCCTATTGTATTTGGGTTGTCTTCTTGTCTCTTCTCAACGAGAGTTTCAACATCTGGCCACAATTTTCTCCAGGATTTGGTAAACGTAGATGATGGGATTTCATCATACGATTTAGCAGCGATATAAATGACGTCCTTAATGTTAATTGTCTTGAGCGTCTGGATGAGACCTGCATTGTCATTACCATCCATCTTATCCAAAATTTCTGAAAGAAGCTTCCTCCGGTATTTTCTCTTAAAGCATTCGATTACACCCTGGTCCATGGGCTGTGCGATACTTGTTACATTTGGAGGCATATATAAAAGCTTGATGTCACTGTAACTATCACATTCGAGACCTTCCTCTGGATGCGTAGGGGCATTATCAAGCACAAGAACTGCTTTTACTGGCAATTTCAAGGATGTCAAATGTTCTTTTACAGACGGAACAAATTGAGCCACGAACCACTCCTTAAACAAATAAGAATCCATCCAGGCAGACTTTTGTGACCTGTAATACACTGGAAGGGAAGACATGTTTAAGTTTTTGAATACTCTGGGTTTGGCCGACTTTCCAATCACAAATAGCGGCATCTTGTGTGTCCCAGTTGCGTTTGAGCATAGTGCAACAGTGATCCTTTCTTTATTTACTTTAAAGCCCGAAGCAGACTTTTCTTGAGGAGTGGCAAAGGTTTTATTAGGCAAAAGTTTATAGTTAAGCCCGGTCTCATCGATATTGTACACTTGTTCTGGGGTTAGTTTTTCACGCTCAATGATACGCTTCAATTTTTCAGAAAAATCATTAGCTGCCGGTTGGTCTGCTGAAAGCTTCTCCCCGCAAACTCCAAGGAAATGCACTCCATGCCGTTTTTTCCATCTCGTTAGCCACCCATCGCTTGCCGAGAAGTTTCCTTTTTCCCCAAGTTTGAATGAAGAATGACGGCTTTTTCTTTCAAAATCGGCCCATTTATAGGAGTCCCTCTTCTACGTTCCTGCATGAACCACAACCATAATGCGTCATCAACAAGTTCATGGTGTGGTTTTTTCAAGGTAGATCGAGTAGAAAGGACGGATTCGACTTCAATTTGCATACAAAAATCCTCGATCGATTTTCTGTTTTTCCGCCAATCATAAACTGTGCTTTTCCCTACATTAAACTCCGTACAAATACTTTGCACTGATTCACCCTTATCTAAACGTTGTAAAATATTAAGTCTGTCTTGCATTTTAACCGTATTATGCTTCCGTTTTTCACTCATTTTTGAGAATTTTATTGTCAAATAATCAGAGTTACTGAAACTACAATTTCACCTAACAAATAAACTCACTTATAATAACATATGTAACTCACATTGAAAATTATTAAAACACACAACAATATCAGTAGTAATTAGTAAAAACAGCTACAGTACACTGTATGACGATCCGGAGCAAACGCAATCTTAAGCCGAACTGAGGATCTTTGTTTACATGTAGGCCGGGAATAAACAGACACGCTCAATCCTGTCGTTTTCGGCCGTGAGAAACCCGGCGCGCGCTGATGACTCATTTCCAAGAAGTAGTCCGGACCATCCGGCGTCCGAACCATCGGAGTCCGAACGAGAGGGAGTCGACTGTAATTTTATTTCATTCTTCAGTTAATTAAACTTGATATCTAAACTATCGAATTTGTCACTTTGTTTATCAAATTTGTTATTAAAACTAATTTGAATTTCTTTAATTTCGTTATTCTGCTCATCTAGTTTTTTGTCAAAACTGTCAAATTTATTTAATAAAATTTTCATCATTTCAGCAGTACCATCTGGTTTGCTATCCGACATAGCTGGAATGGATGTATCGGTTTTCGTTATCTCTACAGACACAGGCGTATTTGCCTCGTCAGTCTGACTAGCTTGATTTAATTGTACATCCATCTCGCCAGTCAAATTTACATCAGTTGTACTGATTTCTAACGTAATATTGTCATTAGTACTCATATTGACAATTTTGCAATACACACATGCATACACTGGTATAACCTAACTATTGGGTTATATTTACGTATTACAATTTTGGTGTCTATTACCTCAAACAACTTTTTCCGTTCTCTTTCTAGGCGTACTCGCATAAAATTTTATGTCGAGTCCCTGTTACTACGGGCGACATCTGTGATCTTACGATTCGGTTGATTTTATGTATACGATATATTGTATGTTACACTTATGATTGTGTTTACAAAATTCGGGCGCCATCTTCGTTACATATGTTATAGGCCAGGAATTCGTTACGCGAAGTTATGATGAACGGAAGTTGCTTGAAATAATAAAACATCTGTTTATAAGTTTTACCAATGAAATACCCTTTTTATTTTATCTAACTCTTACATAACAGTTTTGCAAATGTGAAACAAACTCTAACCCCTCCAAAAATATAATGCAAGTAAATATGTGATTATCTAATAGTAATTATAAAATAGTAATATATGTAATTGTGCCCAACCCAGCACTTAGAAATTACTCAACACACACGCAATCTCTCTCTCTCTCTCTCTCTCATGGTACAAATTTTATTATTTTAGGAGCTCATTTTATGTAATTGAAATTTTGAATATTTGAATTTATATGATTTGTGATTTGGTCATTTTACATGAAGGAAACTTGGAAATAAAATGAGGATATTAAGGTGTTGATGGAACGTTCTCACCCATTTTGTGTAGTTCCTGGTTGTTTCGGTGCGGTAAAACTTCGCGTACGGTACCGCGAGTTTTCCGTGTACACGTTACGGTCACATTTTTGAATTGACGCACTGTAGTTATTTATATAGTTTATTAACCACTTACAGTGGCTAAAAAGGTAAAATTCACTAGTGAGTGAATGGGTGCCGGCCGGCGTTGATCACTGCTGCAGTTGAAATGACCAAGAGTCTTTGTTAGATTTTGCTGAGGTGGGGTGAACCTACGTCACACTTCCATTGTTAAGCTGTTGACAGCCTCGTGTTGTTGATGTAAACACATTCTCAGCCACTGACGTAATTAAGGTTCGGCACTCTTATCGCCACAAACTGCATACTGTTTTTTGTGATGCTTCACAGTTTTTGCTATGAATTGGTTCAAATCCTGACAAATATTATTATACACTCCACTCACTATATCTTCATACCGGTTATTTAAGGTTTGTTTGATTATGACCAAATTAAGAAAATACAATAGTTATGGTTTTATTTACCATATTTAAGGTAATTATAAATGTACCATGATTGTACCATCACACACTGTCCGTTGTTTTACACTTTTATATCTTATGGCCGAACTGTTTGTTTATTTTATTTATCACTGGTTAATACAATATTTATACTTTTTGAAAAGTCTAAAACTGGTTGAAATCTCACATTGTTCAATTTACGTCTTATGCTGTTTATGCGGGCACCCGCGATTGCTGCTGCAGACAGCAAAAGATTGTAGTCGACTGGTGTTCAGTGTTACAAATTTCCATTTTGTGCGTCTCTAAGCTGGTTCTCTCCGCTCCTCGCAGTACGTCTCGTTCTCAGTACTATAACGTTCTGTTGAGTTGAGTTTCACCTTTTTAACTTCGTCGCGAAATGTTTTTCGTCAACAAATACTTGATGTGTTGGTCACTGGCTATAAATAGATTTTCGTTATAATCTCATAACCATATATGGCCATGGAAATTACTTACTGGCTTCACCTCCCCTCAAAGGGGCCTCATCTGCTCATCTGGACATGTTATAAAATTACACAATAATATACGCGTAAATTTAGACCCATTACAAGATATCAACAAAACTATGTGCACTGAAATACGAGGATTAACAAAGATCCTGAACTATATGAATTGGGTCTGACTCATGATACATGGTCCATATAGTACACTAAATCCCCACAGTATTTGCATGAATGATGGAAGTTGCTATAAAGATGTTCCCAAAAATTGTGTTCAAGAAACAAAAGAAAATGTGAATGGATATCCAACTTATCAATGAAAAGATAACAGTAATGTAGTGATAAAATGCATTAGTGGAACTCATACTGAAGTGGGCAATCAATTTGTTGTACTGTACAATCCATTTTTACTTAAATATTTTCACTCTTATAGTAATGTTGAAATCTTAGCTAGCTTACACAGTGTTAAATATCTTCACAATTATGCGTACAAAGAACATGACTGTACCAATATTCAAGTAGTAAATGATTCGGTTACTATTATTCATGATGAGGTCACTACATATCTTAACACAAGATATGTAGGTGCCACAGAGGCTGTGTATTACACTTTTGTAAAAAAAAAGTACAATCAGTCCCATGATGTGCATAGGCGTTCTCTTCATCTACCACATTGTCAGTAGGTTTTTTCACAGATAATGCTGTAGATGCCTTGCTTAGAGCAGAATATCAACATACAAAATTGACAGCGTAGTTTGAATTAAACAAACCCTTTGACTGGCAGCTCATTATATATCCAGAACTACCAGTTTATTACATGTGGGTCAATAATGAATGAAACAGAAAACTAGCTGGACCTGGAAAAGTAATTGGTTGAATGTACAGATTTTCATTGGGGGATATAGAGAGCTACTATCTCAAGTTACTTTTGTTGTATATTGTGGGTGCTACAAGCTATGAAGGTATCAAAACCACCTTCAGTGGAGTTACATATGAAACTTTCAAAGCAAGAGCGCAAAGTCGTCTCCTTTTGGAAGACAGTGAGTGGAACAGATACCTGGAAGAAGCAACTACTTTCCCTTTCACTTAAGGCACCTCTTTTCCTGTATTTGTGTATTCCATCAAACTACCAATGCTTGTGTCACTTTGGAGTACTACATAAGTGAAAATTGTTTATTAACCAGTGATGAAAGTATTGCACACAATCTTGCAATGGCAGAGACCAATAGTGTATTAAAAATATATAGGTAGCAGGTGTTGGATTGCCATATTTACCTTCAGTTCATCATTCACATGAGCAAACACACAAATCAGAAAACTTAATACAGAAGTTAAATTAACTGTTAAGAGCGGCTAACAGATCAATTAAAAATGATTGATGAATCAAGAAAGTACTACATTTAAATGATTCAAAAACTGCAATGATTATTTCATTGATGGGCCTGGTGGAATAGGAAAAAATACATAATGTTTATCAGTATTTATCAATAATAAATTACTGAAAGTTTGGAAGTTTGGTGTTATCCCAGTTGTATGGACTGGCGTTGCAGCAATGGTCTTATGTGAAGGTTGCTCCATTCCCAGCTGATTTAAATTGACATTAAATCTAAATAATTCTTTCATATATTCTATTAAAATTAACAGTCATGAATCAAAGACAATTAGGTCATCTAGATTTATAACATGGAATGTAGCATGGATGGTACCTGCCGATGCTCTTATGTGAGTCATTTGGTATTTACAAGACATAATGGACAAGAAAGTAATAATTTTAGGTAATGATTTTTGTCAGGTTTCACCTGTTGTAGCTTATGGATCATGTCATTGTGAGGAACAGTTTAAAGAATTCACCTCTATGGCCTAGCATTAAAGTATGAAAGTAACCAAAAAATTAGACAGCTGATTTAGAGAAACCTAGTTCACACAGTTTCTGTTAGACATTGGAAATGGAAAATTTCAAGAAGACAATGAAGGTGATTTCATAACTTTATGTGAAGAGATTTGTTATAATAATGACTTATTTCATCTAATTTTTGGAGAGGTGTAAATATGACAGAGAATCAGATTGAGAATGAATCAAGTAAAGTTATACTAGCATCAAAAAAGATCACTGTGATCTAATAAATAGTAAAATTATTGACCTCATGCCAGGCTTTACAGTGAAAGAAATGATAGCTCAAATGAACTGATATGTCGTAAAAAATGTCTGAACATTTAAATGTAAGTGGTCTACATAAACATTTTAAAGTTAAAAGTCAGTGCCGCTGTAATACTGTTTGTAATATAAACATAACTATTGGGTTAATGAGTGGTACATGACTGATCATGAAGAGAATGTTCAAAAACCGAAGTTGTAACAGGAGCAGCTAAAGGTAGAAGAGTCTTACTGGCCCAGTTAGACCTAACCACTTCACATATACTTTGCCTTTTACATTTATGAGTAGACAGTTCCGCATCTGCATAGCATTTGCAATTACCATAAATAAATCCCAAACATTTAACAAGTCGGCCGTTACCAGAACACATGGACAACTGTATGTTGCTATTCCACGTGTAAGATTGTTTGATGCCTCAAAACTTGTGGCTGTTTTTACAGGAATCGTTTCAGAGTGCTGCCAACATGTCAGATAGTAAACAAACATTCGTAGTTTTTAATCCAACCACCAGATAGCATCATTTCCTTTTTATTTAGAACTTACATGATATTGAAGTGGCAGTGTTCTTATGTTGTTTTTCGTGTTGGCTTTTGTGTTATGTTTACGTTGTTTTTTCATCATATTTCTAATTTTATAAGTGGTGTTGAATAAACATAATTCTGTGTTTATTTTGTGTGGTTTTATAAGTGTTTTTGTTAAAATAACTGTGTACTAATTTCAAAAAGTTGATTTAATCTTTGGTGTTGCACGAGCGTTTACGATGTGCGCTACAGACTCCATGTATTTTGCCGCATACAGTACATACATTTATGCTATTATCTTTCCTTCTTTTATAGATAGAGTATTCATTTTTTGCACACAGACTAATATATAGGGGAATCAACTATGGCAGTTTGGAGTGCCAGAGTTTTTTTTGTAAGACAAGGAGTGAGTTGAATACAACTTTATCACCCAAATAGCATATTATCGTTTTAACATTTTATTAATATTTTTATTTATAAAGTAATTAACAGACTATGTTATACTATATCCTGTATCCCAAAATTATACCTTAAAAAAACACTATTTGTACCCAAGTATGTTTCATATGTGGAAGATGAAGAAAAATCACAGCCACTACAAAAACAGCAAAAAATGGCCTGGGTCTTTTCACAAGTACCAGTGTAAAAATTCCTGTCCCCAAAGGGTTAACAAAGAAATATAAACTGAAATATCCATGTATATTCCCATGTGGATATTATTTAACAGTATATAGTGTAACGTGTCTAAAATATAGGGCAATTGCATTTTTTATTGTATTTCATTTTTACGGGATTTTATAAAAATATTGGGAAAGTTTTATGGTACGGAAAACATTAACTCTATTGGAACAGAACACGTGGCAGGTAGAACAGTTGAAACAAAGGCGTGGCACAATTTCTATTGTGTAACGCGGCAAGGAATTCGTACCACCCTCAAATTCTCAGAAATGTGCATAAATGTGATCGCGCGCCCACGAGCAGTACAATCACGCGCTCGAGGGACGCCGCCAGCCCGAAAAACAAGATGGCTTGGGCGAATTTAATTCAGCAATGTGCTTTTGAGCGGCAGGAAATAATGTCTAAGTCCGGCCGCTCCTGTGACGTTAGCCAGTGCCTAGTCGAAATCGTCTGCTATCGTCACTCCAACAACTACATGCATAGCATAGGACGAAACTGTGACGAACAAATAACAGGCATCGGTTTCCTCAACAACGACGAAATCAAACGGGCAGGGACGGCAGCTTCCTACCGCCTAAACACAGTCTACCTTGGTGAGAGACGCCAGACAGTCTACGAGAAGCAGAGTACCGCTACAGACACCTACAGTTTCGTTTCGGGCCTGGTTGGTCGAGTTTTCCTAAAATGTAATTAATTCAACAGGACCGACCGGGACCCAAGAGATTAATCAAACCATCACAGTGAAAATTTTATTACATAGGAGACAGTGAAAACAGTTCCAAGACGGACATTTTCGGAAGCGCGGAACAATAACCATGTGCGTGGCCGGTAACGTGATAGTGCGGTTCCCCGAGTTAAACTGAATTTTCTAAGATGTTGAGGGGTTTATAAATATTAGGTATAAATGTGTGAGTGAATTGCAGGCTGGGCAGTCTAGTAGTAAGTAATAATCATTAAGTTGCATAAGTTATAATTACGTTCTAAACAGACAAAACATAGGGAAAAAATGTACTAAAGTTTCAAGCAATATACAAAAAATTTAACTGTACACATGTTTGTTGAATAATCACTCATTAAAAATAACGGTTACTTCCGATAAAATGTGTTAGACTAAGTTATTTCGTCATTACCATGTTCTCATTTCTGTGTTGCAAAATTCGTGTAACGTTCCGGAATCTTTCTGAATTATTAATAGGGGGTGGTCAGATAGCAAAATTGTCCTTTTTATTTAAGGTGGAGTGTAAAGGTTTTCGATATTTTATCCTATATAAAAAATAATCGTGGCGACCTTGGTCTTCTGGTGAAATTTGGATATGGTAAGTAATTGAATATGCGTACAGTATGCGTAATTGAATTGAGTCCTGGTAGTGTATTTTATGTATTTAATATATTTCGGCCTCTTTTTTATTGTTACAAATGGCTCTCGCCTGCCAGGATTTTCGTTTAATTTTAATTTTATACGAGATAGACCTATTTTAATGCACAGAAGATAGGATGTGGTAATGACGAATTTATAAAAAAATTTTTATCGTACATAATTAAGTAGGTTAGGTTTATGTTATTGTGAGTTACAGTTGTGTAAGCACAAGGTAGAAAATGGCAAATAGTAAAGAAGTTAGCTTCATTGACAGTAATACAGAAATAACTGAATCAAAAATAATGAAAGATGTCGAACATCAATCGACACCTATCCAAAATAAAAAACCTGACGATACCTACGAAATGTTTAGAGCAATACAAGCAATGATAGAAAAACAGAGTGTAAAGTTTGATGAACAGAAATACGAGATTCAAGAATTTAAAAATAATGTAAATGAGAAATTAGATACACAGAATAACAAATTTAATGTGATGATGTAACTCTACGAATTACATTACAAAAGTATAATTATATTTATCTCTTACCTTCGGGTTTTTGTTCCAAAGTCTTTCAGACGAAAACAGCTGCAAAAAGGATTATTTGGATTTGATATGGGCAAAGATCAAATACACCGTTTGTGCTAAAACAAATTGCCTCTGATTTATTATTCAAAATAACTACTTCATCTCTCTTTCATGACATTGTAGAATGAGCAACAATTTGTGAAATCAAACATAGTAACAAAATATTTCCTAATTAGCTAGCTTATGACAACTATGGTATACCACAACTATTTATTATTTGTAATGAACCAATACGTGATTTAGCTACACACTCACACACATTCGTTCTTTGATTTTGTCGTTCTATTTAAACCCCACTTCGAGATCTCTGATTTACATTTTAGATTTATAATTTATTTATGTTGAATTATACTCTGGGGAAAAAGGTAAAATAATCTTGTTTAAAACTCAGTTAATACTTAACGTCTGAAGAACTCTGCTGTTTTGCACCTCTGCTGTGAATGCACTGTTTAACACACCATAATTTAGTTTTGACACTGTTTACCCGCGGTACTGTTATTGACTATTTCATATTAGTTTGATGCACCACTATTACTTTAATCCACTTTAAAATAGCATTCCGTGTTGTTTTGTCGGCCGACATAAATTTTCGAACACTTAGCTCGCTTAGGCTGGCCGCGCGTTATACAGTTTTTTATATTAGTTTTAGTATTTTCAAAGATAGGCCTACTCTTAACTGCGGCCTATCTTACACCCGAGGCCACTATGTAGTTTTTATCTGCACTGTATGCTGCTTATTACCACTCTCTCTGATGACACACAGCAGACTGGAGACTGTGTCACAAGGCTGTTGCTGGCGGTTACGCAATGCGTCTGGCAATTGTTTTGGCTGACTGTATGTATGTTGCATTGCTGTACTGGAGGCTCCTTACAGGTGAAAGTCTGGCAATTTGGAAAGTGCTTAAAATGATATTTGAATTAATATGAAATTAAACTGGGTGGCTCACAAATCCGTACCGTTACAATGAGTAGAGATATGAATGGTTGTTTTGACATGAATGATGTTAAGTTTGATGTATTAACTAAGTCACTGTGTAGTATTGAGAGTAAGTTGAGCGAAATATGTAGTGAAGCAAAAAGAGAAACAAATGAGTCAAGAGAGTGTGTATGTACAGAGAAAAATAAAACCAATGAAAATTGTAGTGACAAATGTAAAAATATGAGACCAGAGAAAGAGTTAATAAATGATAACAATAATGTTGAAAATCATGAGAATAATAGTAATGTATTTGAAGAATTAGTATCGGAGACTGATACGGTAAAAATAAAGAATGAGAGTACTGATGAGTTGGTGGAATGTAGTGATAATGAAATGTTAATGTGTATTGATGAAGTAGAGAGAGTGTGGAAAAATAATGTTGTGGTAGAGTGGGGACAGAGAGTAAATTTTCCCTTTATTATTGATGATGTTTATGATGATTTAATGTGTTCACAAGTGTTGTTGTTGAAGTGCAAGAGTCCCATATTGGTAGATGAATTGAGGTGTTTATTTTTGTTGAGTAATTGTGTACCCTCTGTCCGGAATAATTGTGAGAGTGTGATGTGGTGTTATGAAGAGAGAGAGGTAAATAGAGAATGGTATGTAACAGAATTGTTTAATTTGAATAGAAAGTATGACGAATGGAAAGAGAGTTTAAAAGTATATTTGAATAATAATGACTATAATGATTTGACAAAAGTAATTAACCCGATAGTGAATGAATTTAATGACGGAGACTTAACAAAAGTACTTAACGTCGACTGGTTTAATGAGTATTTTGGTAAAATGAGTGAATTTGATTGTTCTGGTTATGACACACAAAGTAACCATTTGTTTGTCAATAAAAATCAACAGTGTTGTATAAAACCAAGACTTATTTGGGACGATGGAGGTTAAACTATAAACCACTAAAAGACAGTTATAAACATTATGTTTTATGGTTCTGACATGGCAGCTGTGGACAATGAAGTGCGGAAAAACTGAACAGTTAATAACAAGAATTTGTAAATAAAAATATAGTGAATTTATTTGTGTGCATTGTGGAATGTTAAGTAAATAATGTGTGTACGTAAGATGATTGTTGTAATAATAATATTGAAATATATGCAAGTTAAATAAATAATCAGAATTAATTTTGAAAACAGTAATTGATTAATTGGAATTGTTTCGATAACTATATAATTTATATTTTTGGTAATTAATTTAATTAAAACAATTTGATACATGTTAAATATTTTGATTGATTATTTAAATGTTAATTAATTAAATTTTTTTTTTTAAACGAATTCAATTTATTTTACGAGATTTGGAAATTTGGTGATTAAAGGATAAATTGTTTGATGTAAACTAATATTTATGTTAAATGTTTCAGAGGCGAGGTGAAAGTAATGTGGTATGGTGATTATGTTTTGTGTATGTCATTTTGAATGGATTGTAAGCATAAAAATTTTATAATCATGTATAATAAAAATGTTTACAGGTAACTAAGATACAATAGTGAGATTATTTGAAATAATTGTGTTCAATAAAAAATGATAATTAAAAAATTTAATAATAAATGAAAACTGATATATACTAATAATAAATTTTGAAAATTTAAAGAAAGTCCAATGGTAGAAAGTTATGAATGAGTTAAATGATTCTTGATGAAAATATTATATTATAATGTATATAAAATTTTTTAATTAGTTAGTTAGTAAGTTGCTATTGCGGGGGTGGCCTGTGCCCTCGTAGATAGCGAAATGGGTTGGGGGTAACAGAGAGTGTTACCTCCATCGGAGGCCAAAATGGCGAAAATGTGCGACACACCTTTTTCGTGTAAATTAAAATTTGCACACTGATAAACGATCGTGTCGCACATAATAATGATGAGTGTAACAGCCACTGAAATGAAGTTAGATTTCCCCGACTTTTCGGGCGATTACTGCCTTACCAGCACTAATCTTGGATTTGGCTAGCGGCCAGCTATGGTCATATCAAGTCCCTTGACCATAGCTGACTTGAAATTGGTATATAGTAGAAATTAAATGGGGGTGAATTTTAGGGGAAATCCAGGTTCTATGGAACAGCGGCTACCACTCTGCCGACTTGGGGGCAGCAAAGCCAGGTGGTAGACCCGTTTAAGGGCGTGTATTTATATACAAGAATATGTTGATGTTCATAACCTTTAAAATATAACAGCCGAAGCAAAGACACAGAGAGGTAAAACTGCTCCAAAATATGCCGTCTTTGCAGAAGCGAAAGGGCGGTACAGTCCTCCATAACTTGCAATAGAGTGTGTGGCTGGGAGGTGGCTCAGATGAGTCACGAATTTAAATTTTACAACATAAAAAGTTTGCTAATTCAAATTTGATCCGATAAAAATGCTTGTGTTCTATTTAAATATTTAAATAGCTATATGCTCAGACATTCAATATAAGGTGTTCATGCTATAATTTTAAATGTATTATTTCATTATCGTAGGTTAGATATAAGCATTGATAACAATATGTGTTTTCATTATGTGTGTATTTTAAACTAAGCAGATAATTAAACTGACTGGCAGGCAATTAACATAATAGAAGTAAGTATTGATAAACTTATATATTTCATGTAATTTGTAGAATTTTGAGATGTGTTTTCATTGTGTTAAGGAGATCAGCTGATCAGCAATAAAACGTCACTGGTAAAATGGTTTGTAAATGTTCCAGGTAATTAATATTTAATGTAATGTTTCAATGTATTACCGATGCTATTTTAAAGTAATGAGAAAAGTAATCTGATAAAGTGCGAAGTAAAGTAATAATTTATGCAAGTTAATAAAAGATAGTTTTTGGGTGATGAATATTTTGTGGGACAAGTAGATCTGTCAAAGTTAAAGTTGAAATAGTAGAGATGAATATAATGTAATGTTGTTTTGAGTTAATGTAATTTAATAGAATTTTGAGAAGTATTGATGTTGACACAGTAGTAGTGGAGAATATATGTAGAGTTTTGGAGTGATATATTGTTGTTTATAATTAATGATGTTATTTTGTTGTAGTTGTAGTAAGGTAATGAGATTGAGATTTTGGGGATGGCAATTTTGTAGTAGGGGGTAGTGTAATGTGGGAGTCCGCAACATAATGATAAGTTGGGACGGGATTGGGGTTGATTTAGTGTGACGGGGCCGCCTTAGGTAGAATCCAGGGGCCAGATAAGGGAAGTGAGTTTTTGGGGGGGGGGAAACACGTATCCTATGTACAAAGGGTTAGAGAGTATTTTTTTTTATATATAGAGAGAAGGTGGCGAATTGAGTTTAATGATAAGTTGGGGTTATAGAGTGTTTTGGGAGATGTTTTTAATAGAGATGGGTGTCATGGGAGTACAGTTGTTAGAGGTTAGAGTCAGGGGGAGAAAGATTATATATGTATACAGATCAAGTAGTACAATAAATGAGATAAATGTTTAAATCACCCAAAGTAATGTAGAATAAGTTTGTTAAATAAAGAGAGAGAGATTTATAATAAAGATATAAAATTTTTTATTTTACAACCAGTGACAGAATTTTGATAGAATTTGGAAATAATGTAAAATTAAGAATTGTTTATTTTGAATAATTTAAAGGTCAATTTGCTTATTATTTATAATAATATTTTGTTATTTTAAATGTTTTATTTTATTATGTTTTGTGTTTCAAGTTAGATTGTTGCAGAGGTTAAATGTATTTTCAGATAGAACCTATACATAACGTATGTGGGTCAAGGTTGTGGACTTGACCTAGTTTCGATCAGCTGACAGTGAGGTCATACACCCACTAAGCTTGTGTAGTAGGAAGTCAATTTAATTTGTTTATTTTATCAATTCAAACAAATTTTAAATAATTTCTATATATAAAGGAAACATTTAAATAAAATTAAAATTTTTCTTGAATTTTAAAATTTTTTTTGGAAAATACTTTTTTGAAAAAAAAAAAATGATTTTTCGCCTGCCAGTTAATGAATATTTTAAGTATTGATTATTTTATTATTTGTGTGCTAACCATGTTTATGATTATTGATTTATTTTGTATTGTATTGTATTGTTAGACTCTAAGTATTCACATGGTAGGTTAAGGATATGTTTAATTAGGAGAAATGTTTAAATTAACTCATTTTAAATAAAACAGAAAATAAGGAAGAGAATTTTTTGATACAATATTTTATTTTGAATTCTGAATTTTTTTTTCTTAGATGAAATAGTAAATTTTAAAGAATTTTTCAATGTATAATATGTAATGTGAGTGTGTGTGAGCCCAGTATCTGCTAAAGGCAGCCCAGCTTGCATACAAGGGGAAACATATCGGTGGAGGATCTGGCATAGTTTAAGCCAGGGATTGAGGATTTTGGGGGTAGCATGTTAGAAGGTGAGGTGTACTGTGGTACTTGTCTGTTCGATTTTTCGGTGTTGGGATCTCTTACGGAGAAGTCCAGTGATCTCGTTCAGATGCGTCCATAGTCGCCAAACCAGGGGGGTCGTGTACCCATGCTGAGTAAGAACAAGAGGGGGTTGTTGGCACCAGTTCCTCACCGGTCCTCTTCGGGGTTTATCAGTGAGATTTCTTCTGTTTTGGACAGCAGAATTCTCATTGAGGGGGTATTGTAACGTGTCTAAAATATAGGGCAATTGCATTTTTTATTGTATTTCATTTTTACGGGATTTTATAAAAATATTGGGAAAGTTTTATGGTACGGCAAACATTAACTCTATTGGAACAGAACTCGTGGCAGGTAGAACAGTTGAAAAAAAGGCACGGCGCAATTTCTATTGTGTAACGCGGCAAGGAATTCGTACCACCCTCAAATTCTCAGAAATGTGCATAAGTGTGATCGCGCGCCCACGAGCAGTACAATCACGCGCTCGAGGGACGCCGCCAGCCCGAAAAACAAGATGGCTTGGGCGAATTTAATTCAGCAATGTGCTTTTGAGCGGCAGGAAATAATGTCTAAGTCCGGCCCCTCCTGTGACGTTAGCCAGTGCCTAGTCGAAATCGTCTGCTATCGTCACTCCAACAACTACAT
Source organism: Magicicada septendecula (assembly GCA_034769895.1). NCBI lineage: Eukaryota > Metazoa > Arthropoda > Insecta > Hemiptera > Cicadidae > Magicicada > Magicicada septendecula. Next base: position 60,142,549 of record CM068376.1, read on the forward strand.
GCATAGCATAGGACAAAACTGTGACGAACAAATAACAGGCATCGGTTTCCTCAACAATGACGAAATCAAACGGGCAGGGAACGGCAGCTTCCTACCGCCTAAACACAGTCTACCTTGGTGAGAGACGCCAGACAGTCTACGAGAAGCAGAGTACCGCTACAGACACCTACAGTTTCGTTTCGGGCCCGGTTGGTCGAGTTTTCCTAAAATGTAATTAATTCAACAGGACCGACCGGGACCCAAGAGATTAATCAAACCATCACAGTGAAAATTTTATTACATAGGAGACAGTGAAAACAGTTCAAGACGGACATTTTCGGAAGCGCGGAACAATAACCATGTGCGTGGCCGGTAACGTGATAGCGCGGTTCCCCGAGTTAAACTGAATTTTCTAAGATGTTGAGGGGTTTATAAATATTAGGTATAAATGTGTGAGTGAATTGCAGGCTGGGCAGTCTAGTAGTAAGTAATAATCATTAAGTTGCATAAGTTATAATTACGTTCTAAACAGACAAAACATAGGGAAAAAATGTACTAAAGTTTCAAGCAATATACAAAAAATTTAACTGTACACATGTTTGTTGAATAATCACTCATTAAAAATAACGGTTACTTCCGATAAAATGTGTTAGACTAAGTTATTTCGTCATTACCACGTTCTCATTTCTGCGTTGCGAAATTCGTCTAACGTTCCGGAATCTTTCTGAATTATTAATAGGGGGTGGTCAGATAGCAAAATTGTCCTTTTTATTTAAGGTGGAGTGTAAAGGTTTTCGATATTTTATCCTATATAAAAAATAATCGTGGCGACCTTGGTCTTCTGGTGAAATTTGGATATGGTAAGTAATTGAATATGCGTACAGGTAAGTCCTGGTAGTGTATTTTATGTATTTAATATATTTCGGCCTCTTTTTTATTGTTACAATAGTAAATATTATGTAATCTCACTCATTATTATTATGATGTGTCACAACAGGTATTGTTGAGGAAAGCGTTACTGGTGTTCATCGTTTGTATCAGCTGTCTAAAGCTCAGAAGTTGACTGTACCTGCCATGAATGTAAATGATTCAGTAACAAAAACAAAGTTTGATAACCTGTATAGTTGCCGTGAGTCTATTATTGACAGGTAAATAATGCACATACTATCTGTTAGTAATAATTAAAATGTTAAGTTTTTGTTTTATTTTTATATGTATTAAACTTCAGTTTTTAAGGGTATCAAAAAAAGTAAAACTATGAACAAGAAGAACAGAACAGTGGCATTGTAAGAGTAGTAAAATAAATATTTTTTGTACCTGGAGATGAAAAAGTAATTTGTTTATTGTTTATATAATTTTAATTTTATAAATCCTCAGAATTATTCTTGCCGGCCTTTGAAAGATTTAAGAACGCAATAACACTAGTACAGTGTTTATTATTTAACATTTACAAATTCATTAAAGTGCATCCGAACGTTACAATAAATTTTAGACATGTGTAACAGTGATGCACATAATAAACTATAGTTTACTAAACATTACATATACATACATACATACAGTGATATAGTTTACAAAGAATGAATGATAAAAAGGACGGTTGCATTCCTGTTAGGGGGAGGTTAGTATATTAGCATGCATATGTGCAAATAATAATTGTTAATTTTATTTTTCCAGCTTGAAACGCTCAACAGATGTGATGTTTGGAGGCAAGCAGGTGGTTCTGTGTGGTTATGGTGAAGTTGGCAAAGGCTGCTGTCAAGCTCTGAAAGGTCTGGGCTGTGTGGTGTATGTTACAGAAATTGACCCTATTTGTGCCCTACAAGCCTGGTAAGTTTTGCACAGTTAATGCTGTGTGTGATGGATATTTTCTTAATTTTGTAGGTTAATAGGATAATAAGAACATAAATTCAATTTCATTCATTTTGGTGTAGCCTCCAAGTTATATTTTTTGTATCATATGTAAGAAATTGTTTAAACAATTGTAATGTTATAAGGTCTCAATATTAACAACCCAGAAACCCCCAGAAAACAAAAGCTGAGTCACCACCACATTTTTACAGGTGGGATGTGGAAATTACCTCATTATCCTCATTGAAACAAAACATTTAAAACCACAATTTTCCGCATAAAAGAATTTTTCCAGGCACATTAGATGAACTCGTTGAACACAGGTTAGGTTAAGGTGAGGTGACGTTAAAAATAACTTAACTCATTCTCATTGTTATGTATATAAGCTCATTTATTATAATTTACTGTTAATTGTATCATTAACTAGAATCATTACATCTTTAAGTTGCATCACAACTGTTATTCAGATTAAACGTATTAAATGTTGAAATCTACCAAAGATTTGAGTTACAAAAAAATAAAAACAACTTTAATAAACTATATAGTGACAATAGTTATACCAAAATCTCTCTCTCTCTCTCTCTCTCTCTCTCTCTCTCTCTCTCTCTCTCCCCCACACACACACACGCACGCGTGCACGCACACTTGTGCATAAAGAATTTTGATGAAACCGAAGCATGATAATGTTTTGTAAACAAAAGATTTCTAGACTGTGGGGAATCGAAAGTGTGGAACCGTTACATTTTTTGATGACGCATTTTGTGGAATGACCCCCATCCTAAAAACATTATGATGTTAAAAATATTGACCCATAATAAGGTAACCTATACAGGTTACCATGTTGATGGTGCAGTTGCCTTAAACATACTAAAATTTAAAACATACTCTTTTCAAAACCTTAGTGTACTATACTGATTAAAAAAAAAATCAAGCAAATTAATACTTTTTTTATTGCTTTCTCTTTCTTCTTTCTCACCTCCTTTTTACTCTCTCGCTCTCGTACATACATGCTAATGTCCCCGTGAATATTGCTTATTCCATCTTTTATTGTTCTATTCTCCTGCTCCTACTTTCATCCTCACTAATATTTTTGTTTTAATTCTAGAATACTGAGCTGTCTGTAATTAACCTGTTAGTTGTCCTTGCTTGATTTCACACATGGCCTGAACCTCCTTTGTTTACTCACGCATACCACACGTTATGCATGGTATTTTTGTATACCGTATTTTTCTTATTTCGCACTCGTGTTTAATTTGTTTCACTGTTTGAAATTTCACACTGTTTGCTACAAACTTTTTATGGTAAAGTTGTGGCCAGAAGACTATAGATAAGTTATTGGTATCTGGAAATGTTAAATGTCATTCACTGTTGTATTGCTTTATACGGAAGGCCTACAACCGCCCACAGGACTGAGTCACTGTCTTTGGCATCTGTTTTGTCGGCAGACTTGGAAAAGTTTTTAACCAATTAAAGTTTAAGTTAGTGTTCCAAAAAAATAACACATACAACGTTATGTGTTCCTAATAAAGTTAAAGTTAAAATCAAATTAAAAATAACTGATTAAAAGTTAAAAATTTATGTTTCTTTTTTTGTTGTTTTATTGAGCAAGCTGCTTTTGGCTGTTGAAATAATTAAAACCGTGTTAAATAAATCCACAAATGTATTTATAAACAACTTTAATTAATCTTAACTTTATAGGAAAAACCTGTTAAATTTTAACAACTGTTGCATTTCAAAATTTTTATCTGCCATTCTTCCATGCCTTTCCCCAAAAATAAGTCCAGCAGCACTGAACAGCCTTTCACAGTGGACAGAGGACGGCACATTTGTATTGTACTTAATAAATAAATTCTTCAGCAGCGGGCTTAGGTCTTCAACTCCTTTTGTTTCATGGAAGTATCTGACAAGCTCTGCTTCCATCAGGTTAATCAGGTTACTTCCATTGCTATCACCTTCACATTTGATAAATATTTCAAAAAATGTATAAATTTTATTACTCTTGTCGAATTTACTTGTAGATGTCTTACTACTTGAGTAAATGGACATATTTGTTGTTGAGCTTCTTTTTTTATAGCAAGCTCAAATTCTGTCTTCAGTAAGTTTTTTTCATGCTAGTCTTCCATCTTGAAACAGGGCACCACACATGCACTGATTTTGAAGTCAGTATTACTCAACACTCATGAGAACCTGTTAACAATAACAAATTACCAACAAACAATTTTTTTTATTTCAATTTCTGATATGTAAAAACGAATTTTGCAGTGACAAAATGATGTAAAGCTCAAATTGTTATGTTTTGATGAGGACAGGATTTCAAAATCTAACTACAATGTAAACTAATTGAATTGTAAAGAAAAATGTTTTTCTTAAACATATTTTAAAGTTGGTATAAGGTAAGTAATACAACAGGTCCAGATTTTATCTGTGGCAATTACAAGTTTCATTTCAGCTTCCAGATCAATTTAGCCTAAGAAAAATGAGCATTAAAATACAAAAAATGGTTATCAGAAGACAATTCTTCTTAAATCTTTTGATTAGAGCATTTTGGAGCATTGGGGATTAGGGGCAGCAGAGATATCCTGTACAGCTTGACAGAGGAAACAGTGGAAAGGAGAGAATTTACAAAATGCTGAATTAGAGCAGCAAAGAGTGAAAGTTATTAAATGAGATTACATGAAGGTTATGGCCAACATTATTATGGCCAAGTTGTAAAAACAGTAATTGTTCTGCCTCAATTTTAATGATATCCATCCATATTTGAGTGCAAGTACACAGCTACTGCCATCTCTCACACCCATCAGAGATTTCTGCCTTCTCATTATAATCCAGCTTAACAACTTTTTAGACCCATGATTAACAGGCATTTGTTCCATGTGGCCATACAATTTGAGGTGCTTCACATTTACGTGTCTTATATGTTCTGTCCAAAAAAGTTTTTCTCCTAATGCCATCACTTTGGAAAAATTGCAGCTTGGGTACTCCAAGAAGTTCAACTCCACTGATTGGAGCCTTTGGGAGTTTCTTTGGTTTCTCTTCCAAGTTTCAAAACCATAAGTGACTATGCTTTCTAAGATGACAGTGTAAATCATCTTGGTTTGTAGATATTTTCCCACTTGAAAGCAGTCCCTATCACAGTCTTTGCTTGTGTTACTTTGTTGTTGACATCTTCATTACTTTTACTAATTTTACTTCCATGTTCCTTAAGGAAATGGAAGTATGGTGATGGCGAAAAAAATCGTGTACGAGATTATTGCAGATTCTGATTGTACTACACTCAGAACATGAAAAAATGTCATTTTTTGAAATGTGTGTGTGTGTGTGTGTGTGTGTGGATTTTTTTTCGATGGCAAACGATAGCAGCCGCAAATTCAAACAGAATCAAGTAATTTTTTGCATACAGTCCTGATTTGGTACTCAAGACCTATTGATTTTGGTGAAGATCGGTTAAGGGAAAGGGGTAGTTTACCTGCAATGTTTTTTTTTTGTAAAGGGTAATTTTTTTCCTATGGCAAACGATAACAGCCGCAAATTCAAACAGAATCAAATATGTTTCGCATACAGCCCTGAATTATAGAGTTCTCAATGTGATGTTATTTATTTAACTCATTTATAAAATAATATTTAAATATCTCACCTGCCTTAATTGAGCCTAGGATTCTTCACACGAACTGTGAATACCAACGTGATTTCAAGGTTGGATCAATAACGTACACTACTCTCATTTATATAATAGAACTCTCATTTTATTTCATTTTGATACTACTTTAAATTTCTTTACTATTCACCTTTTCTCTCCAAATTAGTACATTACTATCTCTTTCAATGGCTATTAAAGCCTTTGTTAAAACATACAAACATGAAACATTATTTCAAACTTTCATTTCAATGTAGTCTACTTGTTTTAATTATTAAATCTAAGTAAGGCGAACCCAGCTTGCTACATTCACACACACACATACAAATTACTCCCTTTTTATATAAAATAAGAATTTGATTTGGTACAGTTACGTGGGTGGCGTCAATTCTACCGACCGCATGGCGCATCACACCGAGTTCTCTGATTGGATATAAAAAATATTATTGTTCCATTTGTTTTAAAACTTTCACTTAGTTCACTGGTTGTATTAATACTTTAAACTGCTTTACACATTTTGGTGTACACTGGTTTGGTCGGCATGTTACTTATTACATTTGAAAGATTACTTAGGGCCCACGAGTCTTAGCGTGCGTCTGGCCGCCGCCGCGGCTAGAAGTCGACTGCGTGGCAACTTTGTTATACCGCTGCCTGCTACAACTCTGTTACACAGACGGAAATGCACAGCCTGCTTGTGACAAAAATTTTGTAGTGGCACAGGTAACGTGGATTTCCAATGTGCCCAGGTGTTGACGATGTCAAACAACGATGATATAGAGGCTGTGGTAGGTGGAGTCTCTCAGTAACATCCGCCATCTCAAAAGCACGTTGCTGAAATAATTATTCTGCATCGCCATTTTTTGTGGCATCGTTTCTAATGTTTATGCGTCATCTGCGCGCGTGCTCGTTTTGCTCATACTTGTACGTGCCGAACACTGGCTTTAACAAAACAGTATTGGATTCCATTACAACACCTCACTCAAAAGTTCACTCTACTGTTCTTTGTTTGTGTACAACATTTATTTCACATGGGATTAGCCATGCTGATAGAAAATGAAATCTGAATAAATTTAAATAACATCAAACCCTCCTTTTTGCCCCATTACATCAAGACCTATTGTTTTTGGTGAAGATCGGTTAAGGGAAAGTGGTTGTTTACCTGCAATGTTTTTTTATCAAGGGTAATTTTTTCTATGACGAACGATAACTGCTGCAAATGCAAACAGAATCAACTACTTTTTTGCATACGTTTTTGAATTATACAGAACTCAAGGTCTGTTGATTTTGTTGAAGATCGGTTAAGGGAAAGGGGTAGTTTACCTGCAACTTTTTTTTTATCAAGGGGAATTTTTTTCAATGGCAAACGATAACAGCCGAAAATTCAAACAGAATCAAATAATGTATTGGATACAGCCCTGAATTGTAGATTTCTCAAGACCTATTGGTTTTGGTGAAGATCGGTTAAGGGAAAGGGATAGTTTATCTGCAACATTTTATGTTTTAACAAGGGTATTTTCTATGGCAACGATAACAGCCGCAAATTCAAACAGAATCAAATAATTACTTGCATACAGCTTTGAATTGTAGAGTTCTCAGGACCTATTGTTTTTGGTGAAGATCGGTTAAGGGAAAGGGGTAGTTTACCTGCAACGTTTTATGTTTTAACAAGGGTATTTTCTATGGCAACGATAAGAGCCCCAAATTCAAACAGAATCAAATACTTTTTTGCATGCAGCCCTGAATTGTAGAGTACTCAAGACCTGTTGTGTTTGGTGAAGATCGGTTAAGGGAAAGGGGTAGTTTACCTGCAACGTTTTTTTTATCAAGGGTAAGTTTTTTCTATGGCAAACGATAACAGCTGCAAATTCAAACAGAATCATATATAATGTTTTGCATACAGCCCTGAATTGTAGAGTTCTCAAGACCTGTTGGTGTTGGTGAAGAGGTTAAGGGAAAGGTGTAGTAATAATAATAATAATATTTATTGCCAATTTTCCTTTACATATAATAAAAAATTATACAGAAAAGGGCCTATAGGGGGCATAAATGCCCGTACATAGGTTGGTCCTTAGAATTAATATTTATATACTTAATACTAATTGTGAGTTTTACCTCACCAATCATAGTAATATATTAAAAATAAAGTATTTTTCAATTTCAACAAAATTTTAGTTTGTATTATAATACAATTCAATAAATAAATGAGAAAAAAAGAGAAAAAAGGTCCATATCATAATAGACTGTTTTTTTGATTAATCAATAACAATGTTCCTAATTTTTTCTTTGATTTTTTTTTAGCACTTTTATATTTACACTTAAAATTTTCAGTTCATTAGGTAATTCATTAAAATATTTTATGGCATAATACACATAGCTTCTTTGCCCAATACTTAATAGGTGTCGCGGCAATATAATACTTTTATACCGTGTGTTGATTTGATTTTGTAAAAACTCACTTTTTAGATCATTGTATTGATAAACTATAGAATTCACTACAAACACTTGTTTAATATTTAATGGTTTATCCAAATCTTGTTCATTGACTCCTATAATTTTAAGAATACACTTTTGCAGCCCTTCCAATGCGTCTAGAGATGATTTATATAGACCCCACCCCCAGCCTATGATAGCATACCCTGCCACACTATGGAATAGTCTATAGTATATTTTGTAGTAGTTGCTTTTTTGATAAAATTTGTTTAAGTCTGTAAAAAACGTAGTCTAAGTATTTGGTTTTTTTTACAATGTTAGCCACATGTACATCCCACTTCATGTTAAAGTCATATGTTATTCCTAGATATTTACTAGTTTTAACTCTTTTCAATTTTTGACCATTTATCTTGATTTCAAAGTCGTGCGGAACAGAGTCTCTATAATTTCCAAAGGTGATAAAAACAGACTTGCTTATGTTGAGTACTAGATTATTGTGATAGAGCCAAGAGTATATAATATCTAAATTAGTTGACATATCTGTTGCAAGTTCAGGCCATGTTTTTGCTTTCATTGGTATTGCTGTATTATCAGCATTTGCTATTAATACATCTTGCAACACTAGTAAGTCATTGATATATAAATTGATAGTTTACGTGCAACATTTTATTTTTTAACAACGGTAATTTTTACTTCCATGTTCCATAAGGAAATGGAAGTATGGTGATGGCAAAAATAATCGTGTTCGAGATAATTGCAGATTCTGATTGTACTACCCTGAAAACATGAAAAAAAGTCATTTTTCGAAAAGTGTCTGTGTGTGTTTCTATCTATGTGTAGATTTTGTTTCTATGGCAAACGATAAGAGCCGCAAATTCAAACAGAATCAAATAATTTTTTGCATACCTTCCTGAGCTATAGAGAACTCAATGTCTGTTGAATTTGGTGAAGATCGGTTAAGGGAAAGGGATAGTTTACCTGCAACATTTTATGTTTTAACAACGGTAATTTTACTTCCATGTTCCTTAACACTTACCTGGCTGAGCGATTCTGGGTCTGTCAATCCGTCACGTCTGGCCATTTTTTACACTTTTTGACATAGTACATAATCAACAATATACATATTATAACGTTAACTGTGTTATATTAGTTTATTAATGTCCCGTGATGGGATGCCAAATATAACGATAATGTGTTTGCCCCTAGTGTGGGATGCTAAATATAACAATTACTTTGTGTTGCCCGGCTTTATGGGCATCAACTATAATAATAATTTACTTGTGTGGCTGTTATTAATTAATTATATGGTATTAATTAGATATGTACGATTTAGAAGGCGTTGTTAATATTTCTCTAATGCTATATTGATATCATTAGTATTCCATCTTAGGTGCCATCAAATAAATAACAACTTACACCAGACTTTACAAGATTAACTTAATTTATTTGCAATTGTTTCCATTGATATCACTTTCATGATTTATGAACAGAAACACTACAAGTATCTTGCAATATGATCTAGCACATTACTATATCATGTATTATTTTGTCAAAATTAACTTACTCTCCTATAATCTCTTTTTTAATAGTTACTCAATTCAACATTAACAATCATAATTATAACCTTTTATTTTATATTAAAGTATTCCTAATAAATGGATTCATAATTATTGGATATAGTTAAAATTATCTGTTAAAAGTTGTTTTGTCAATTTGACATGAGTTGCTACTAGATATTATTCCTTTTAAATATGATTCGTGTGTTCTTTTAGAGGAACAGACAGTGTTTTACTTAACATTAGTAATGCATGTACATAAATTTTACTGTTGGTACGTTAATCCATTTTTACTGCGGAGATTCCTCTGCGCTGCTATTCTGTCTCTCTCTCTCTCTCTCTCTCTCCAGGTGCGTTGATGTCCTTGTGGATGGCACTATCATCTCGTGGAAGGCACTTGGTACAAATCACTTATTCTCTCTCTCTCTGACACATATATATATATATAACTTTTGGGTTAGTTCTCGTTATTGGAATCTCTAATTTTAACACATGTTATTCGATAACTCAATTTTTACTGACTTGTTTATATTCAAGTGTCATTTAATTATTCTTAGTATGTTAACGGTTTCTTTAATTTATACTAAGTGTTGGATGCTCTCTTTTTAATTCGCACTGTTCTTCCGTGGACTAACTTTGTTAATATGCCATTTGATTATGCTTAATGGCGTTAGTAGTTATGATTGTCTCTCATTTAATTACCGTAATTAGTTCTTGTTTCCGGTTCTCTTAAGCTATCTCGATTACAACATTATGTCTATCTTTTACACTTTGACGACACTTCAGATCATATTAATGTCTTTGGTTATGATATTAATTCTAGACAACAAAACTAAGTCGATTTTAAGTCGTACTTCGACATGTCTGTTAATCACTAGGTCCCATTACCGTCTTCCGATTCTCTACTGTCCGCACTTATAAATTCACGCCGAATCGTCTACGGATACAACTTTACTCCGCTAAGACTTCCGCACTCAAGACAGTTCCGATACATAAGATAAGACTCCCGACATAAGACTCTGTATCTCGGTAAACACTCAAGTTTATACCCCGAATCCCACTACCCTCTTTACTCCCAACTCATCTTCCCAACTTCTTCGCTTCTATTGGTTCTCAATTATTTTCTGATGAAAACTCCTCCTTAACGCTCTAGTTTTTCTTCTGACATGGTTTTCATTCGTTCCTCCATCTTGTCTCCTTGGCAATCTCTTCTTGTAGGCACGCCTTCCTCAGCTCTGGATTCTGATAGGTTTCTTGATCTCCTACCCTAAAAGTTCCTGGTTGGGTCCACCCATAGTCTGTGGCGGATGACCAAATTTAACGCCTGTCCATCACCCTTTTATCTTTGCGTCCTGTCCTTTCAGACAAAGTTCTCTTAATTGCTGCATGGCCTCTCATCTGCCCTTTTGTTCAACATGTGTATCGCTGCTTACCCATGACCAATTCTCGCATTGTCTATCAGCTTCTTCTAGCTGTTCTCATGCCGGTGTGGTCGTTTCTGAGCATCCCTTACAGCTGCCACATCTGCTCTGCAGGCTTTCCTTAGCTGTGCACCATTCTGTTAAAACTGTACGTCCCGCAGTTTGTTAATTGTGCAAATGTATTGTCGCCATTCAGTCCGAGCCTTTCCTGTCTATTGTGAACCATGTAACGCCGCGTTTGGTGTTAAGCTCCACACACGTGGCTTATTATTTCCCGTATAGCGTTGTTATGTCGTCCTGTCAGCCTTCCTTTGTCATTTCTTAGTGATACTTTTTCTCCTTTGTTTTTCTGAGGTCCAGCTCGCCACCCGCAATTCTCTTAAACGAACAGCTGCTACGACAGAGGCATTGTCCTTGTACTCCCCTGCCTTCCCTTTGCTTGGGCGACACATGGTACCGTGCCAGCATATGTCTTTGTCAAACTGTCAGCAAACCCTAGTTACTATGTTCACTTACAAAAAATTTATTTAAAATTTGTCGTTATAATTGTCCCCAATTTGGGTCCATTGATTGATCTTCCGGATCCAAGGGAGCCAGATTCATGCCCGTTATCTTGTATTCTTCAGTGCTCATCTTTCCATGAATAGTGTGTAGCAGGAGTGTCAATTTCTTGGGTTGACCTACTGTCTGGTGACGCCTTACTGTTGATGGTTTTAGTCCCTATACTGAATTTATTGCTGATACCCTTTATGAATCCATTTTTACATAAATTTCTACTAATTAAACATTTATGAGCTTAATTATTTTTACATCTTATTGCTACCTTACCTCTGAATTTATTGCAGCTAATTATCATTTTAATTTAATCAATATTCCATACATATTATGAAAAAAGCTGAACTATTTGCTAATTATAAATACAACAATAATCACAAATTTGAATCAAGACTAACGTTATGTGACTTTGGCTGTTTGTCCAAAGATAATAATATACGATATGAATATTAATTTAGTACTACTAACTATATATATATTTTGAATACTCGTCCATTTTACAAACTTTTATACCTTCCTTAAGCTATTCATTAATGTCGAATTTACTTCACAAAAATTTCACTATTTCAATTAATTCCATTTTTATACTATACCTTCAAGCTAATTATAATTAATGCACCTATATTTTTAGTAACATTCTGCAATAAAATAGATACAATTACAAACTTAATTATAATGATCATTCCTGTTGCTATATAATCATCTTAACATTCAATGTAAATTACAGTTAAGTACAACCTTATGTTAGCAATTTATTGCTAATTAATTTATAATAGTACATAGAATTTCCTTATCACTACCAGCTATTATCTCACTATTCTACCATGACACAAAATTGAATCATTCACACTGATAGTTTATAATTCAGTAGCTTAATATAAATATTTACATAATTTTCAATGCAACAATTTTCTTTTATACAAGCAAATTGATCATTCCCTCTTTCGATGAATACGACGGTACCGGTGTATACGCTCAATTGTTCAGATTGTTCACAATTCTACATAGGACAAACGGGTCGTTCGTTCAAATTGCGTTATAAACAACACATCCCAAGCTCTAAGTCAAATATAGGAAGATCTACATTTGCTGAACATTTAAGTTTACAGGATCATAACATAAAAAATATTAGGGATAGTTTGGACATATTACATAAATGCAAGAAATCACATAAACTGGACACTCTCGAACAGTTTGAGATATATAAAGCCACTAAAGAGAATTACGATCGTATCCTAAATGAAAAATCAATACATAAAAATAATATTTTATTCAATAGAGTCAATGATATAGAACGAGAAATCAGCTATGTCAGATCGATAAAGTTAACCGAAGGTCAAGTCGGTATCGATTAGTTTTACTATGTAACGCGTTCCTGTGCAGGTTCGCGGCAGCTGCATGTATTGTGTTTTGTTGTGTTTTATTTTATTTTATTTAAACCGTGTATTAAATTATTTAATATTTTTGTACTATGTACGTGTTGTTTTTATTATTCGATGAGATGTGTAAACATCGACAAATGTATTTTTAACTATATTCATGAGGATCTGATGATGACACATTAGTTGTCGAAACTCGAGTAATCCTGTATTCGGATTTTAAGAAGCGTGACAGAAGGTAATTAACCTGTTTTATGATCATTCCCCTAAGCAATCTGAATGATAGGGTTTCAATTGTCTTGTATTAAATATCCCCCGGACTACATTATTTCCATCTTCTTGCAATAAGTATGTTACACCTCCAATTTCTTTTATGACCCTATATGGTCCTTCATAGAGTGCACAAAATTTTGCAATTATGTTCTGTGTCGCGTCGGAGGGTTTATATGTGCGTATCAGCACCTGATCTCCGACCTTGAACTTCGTTAGACATTTGGATTTGTTAATCCTGTCTGCTTGCTTACTTCCTTTCTCTTTAATATGTAGTTGTATCCTGCTGAGATCTGCCTTTTCGTTATTAACCACTGACGTATCAACATATTTTTCCCAATCCCTGGTCGGTTTCTTTCCGAATTGGGCTTCATATGGTGTCATATTATTATTGTCTCCTGGTACGTCTCATTTAGGCAGGTTTTTATGATCTTAATGGAAGTTGCCCATTTAGTATGTCTTTGCCGAACAAACACTCTGAACAGATTCCCCAGTTGTCGGTTCCATCGTAGCGTCTGCGTTTTCCATTTCATTGATTTTTCTACAAATTTTTTTCTCAAGGTCGTCAACCTCTTCCTTGATTTCCATTAATGGTAGTTCATAAGATTCTTCATAATCGCATGCATTTACTTCGGTTTTCAGTAGTATGTTGTTTCTCTCTATATCAATCTTACTATGTGTTTGTTTCAGAAATTGCATTCCGAGTATACATTCTCGCATAAGTCCTGGAACTATTAAAAATGTACTGCATTTATTACATATTAATGAATTTTAATACTTTTTCGGCTCGCGAGTCTTTGTGTTCGTCTGGCCAGACGGGAGTTTTGTAGTCGACTGAGGCTGTTTTCTACGCGCACAGAGTGAAAGAATGTACCTGCGCGTGACCAAACCATGGGAACATTGCCGCCTGAGCGCGCGTTAGGAGGCGCGTACGCACCCTTGTTGATAACTGCATTCTTGTACTACAACGCGACAGTCGCGACGCAAAAGTCTATTCACCGTATATGCTTGTTCACCATTCCCAATGCGTACTTGGCACTGACTGTTACTGAACAGTACCAAGATTGGTTTAAAAATAATTAAAATTGGTTTTACCCCTTTTTGCCCCGTTACAATACCCCCCCCCAAAATGAGAAGGTTTCTGCCAAAACAGAAAAACTCTCATTGCTAAACCCTAAGAGGATCAGTGAGGATATGGTGCCAACAACTCCCCTTTAATTCTTAACATGTCATGGGTAAACTACCCTCCTAGCTCGGCGACTACGGCTACACCTGAACCACATTACTGGACTTCTCTATTTGAGATCCCAACACTGTAAAGTCGGACCGGTACTTACCCTAGTACCCCTAGCCTTGTAACATTCTGAATAAAATTCCAAAACTGGCCTTATACCATACCAGATCCTCTACCGATATATCTCCCCTTACAACATTCTGGGTTGCCTTTAGCAAGTACTGGGTGCATACACATACTCATTATTATATTAAACACAACATCTACATCCCCTACTTTTTGATCTAAAATTCATAAAAATATTTTATATTTTAAATTCAGTTCCATTTTCTCAACTTATAAATGTTTGACTTATGTTATTGTTTCAATTCAAATTAAAGTGTTTAAATTTCGTTCAAATAATAAACCCAAGTCCCTTATCAAAGATTCCCCTTTTAACAAACAAAACAACTTCTTTCTATTATAAATGCCCTTATCACTACATCTGTTTACAAACATATAATATGAATCAGTTAATACATTAGTAATACACATAATCAACAATATATCCTGAACATAAAAACACAACACAACCTGTACTTCAAACAAAACAATTTTTTTTTTTCAAAAAAATTTATTGTTAAAAATATATATATTCTGATAATTGATAAAAAGAAAATTATAGAATAAAATTACATTGATTATTTAAATACCATATTTAAAGAACATATGAATGGATGACACTAAACATTCTACAGTCTACACCAGTCCTCAGCTGATGTCTTACTAACAGGTGAATGACCTTACCCTAGGCACACTACATACAAATAACACCAATATACAACAGTATTCAATTTAACTCATAAAATGTTCTTGTGGATTCACATCATTACAATCTGGAATCTAGTACTTAAAATCGTTTGTTCTCATAAGTGAAATACGGAACTGGGTCACCATCCACCAACTCTCTCTTTAGAGTAAGTGAAATTGATCGGCCTGCTGTTTACAGAAGTCGTCACCCTCTCACTGATTACTCAGTTACTCTCCTACTACGTCATTTTCTTAATTCCCCCCTTATACCCAGTTACAATTAGGTAACCACCCGCCGGATAAACCGGATCGAGCATTTGCCTTATGCACAGATGCGGTATCTGTGCCCCTGGCTTGTAACGGCCAGCTCCTTTTCCACACACACTATTGTTTCCTGAGGGTGGACTGTGGCGCCCATTTGCATCCCCAAGAACTGAAGTTTATATATATATATATGTAGGGTATAGACGCTGCCTATACCGTTCTTGGTTCAGCGTTATAAAAAAAATTCGGCATTACTGATGTCCGAGGACACCAGCAATCCTACTAAATATGATTTACACACCCTTAACACAGCACTATCACCCCCTACGATGATAGCCGCTGTTCCATAGTTTGGTGATTCCCCTGAATTGACCCCCCGGTTCAATTCTAAATTCACCAATTTTGAAAATAATAACAAGTATGGGTAGGATACAATCTGCCTAACCACACTTGCTACCAATAATCCAAATCCGCGGTCAGGGTTCGGTGACGCCGTGACCGCCCGAAAGTTGGGGAATCACAAGTAAAAGATATATTTGTTTATGATATAGTTACATTTAAAATTTACAATTTGCATTGCATAAAATTTCTAGTTTTGATTGTGTGTTTTAACACCATACATTTCTTTCTTAACCTTCCCTACACTCCTTCATTAACTTAAAATAGTGAGTACAACCAAATATTTACTTGTTCATCTGAACTAATCTATTCCTACTTACATAGGCTATCACCAACTAACGATTGAATCTGTAATTACAATTTAATTGACCATTTAATAAAAAAGAATTTACTCTCCTTCATTCCATTAAAATAAACATTTAATCTGCAGCTGAATAAAAACTACAAATATTTCAAATTTTAGGTTTAGTTTCCAATTCTGTTAACTCATGACCTTGTTACATTCTAGTATTATTTTCAATTATGAATTTCTATTAATTATTTTCCTTATCAATTGGTTTGGGTTATTCTTAGTTATTCATAATAATTTGATTTATTAAAAAGGCATTAAAATATAACCTTACCACCCTTCATCCCTTCTAACAATCATTAACAGATTTACATAGGGTGACACCAATCTCTCAAAAAATATTTACCTCAATTAACTTCTCTAACTTCACTTAAATCATTCTCCTCTTATTACAAAATACCCAATACCCTCTTTGTACTTAGGATGTGTGTTCCCTCCCTATACTCATTCCCTTATTAGTTCCTGGTCTCCCCCAGGTAACTCCGCCAACGCACATACGGTTCACCTCCCGCCACAACGCCTTTCGTTGAGGACTCCTTATCACACCACCTTTACAAAATTTCACCACCATCTAATTCCTCTCCAATTACATCACTCTCACTACTCTACATCTACATATATGCACTATCGCTACTGTGTCCCTACTATTACCCCTTTTCTGTTCTACTTGTATTCCCAAAATCTTATTTCGTCTAACACCCATTTAAAATTACCTTTAACTGACTTAAATGCCTCATTGTGTAAAGGTCCTGACTTCTTACCTTTTTAAAATACTACACTCATCATAATACTCACCGCTGCCAGAATTTTACTTACCGTCATCGTCCCCGTTAAACTTACCTTATTAAATTACCCAGGTCGCCACGATATTTTATGGTTCAATATCGAAACCTTTGCACTCTTGCCCTTATAAAAATCCCGCTATTTAACTACCCTTAAATATCAGAAACATCCCAAAGAACGTTAGGCGAGGTTTTCAGCACAGAATAGGAAATGGTTATGGCGTAATAACTTAATTTAACACATTTTTATATCCCTAAACAAACTTGATTTTATTTTATTTAGTAGCCTACAGCTGAAAAACATGAATTTGTTCAAACACCAATTTTATCAACTAATTATTTTATAGGAACCAGTACTTTTAATCATGATTTCTCCCATTGAATATATAGCTTTTACCCCCTTTATAGTATTCTCATTAATTCTTTTATAAATCTAAATTTGTATAGTTTTTTACTGATATCAGATTGTTACGGAGTCACTTTTATATATATTTGTTACTTAACTGACATGTGTTCCAGTTGTTACCCGATCACTAGTATTTCACTGTCACATTAGCCACATCACACAGAACTGTTCTAACTGCACAAATTAACGTATTCGTTAATTGTCTCGATCTCTTTCTTCATTTTACTCTTTTGCACACTTTTTATAAGATTCGGTACGCCTAGGCTACTGTATTCGCTTTGGCCTACCGAAATTTACGAGGCCACTGTATAAAGTTTTACTTATACATGCTCTGCTCTCCACTGCTGTCTGATGATAACTCTGGTGATAGACTGCATACTGTTTCACAAGAAGCCTGCTGCTTACTGGGGCGGTTACTCAATGCGTCTGGACTGTTGTTTAGACTAACAGTGTATGTTGTACTGGGGCTCCTCACAGGTGAAAGTTAACAATTTATTAATTACTGAATTACTGAATTAAATACTGATTAAAACTGAATTGCTAAAATAAAATTAAACTGGGGTAGCGCACAATTCTGTACCGTTACAATACCCCCCCAATAAGAGGTTGAAGGCCGAGGCGTTCAAACTCTTATTGCCTAAACCCTAAGAGTATCAGTGAGGATATGGCGCCACAACCCCCCTGAACACTCTACTAATCATGGGTTCTTACCCCCTAGTCTGGCGGCTGTGGCAGCACCCATCCGATCTTACGGGACTTCTCTACTCGTATGGATCCCCGATACTCATAAGCTCGGACCGATACCCACCACAGTATCGCCTGACTCTAGAACATTCAATTAAAATTTAATAAACGGCCTTCCATCACTCCATATCCCACAACTGATTTGTTTCCTCTTAGCCATACAGGCTCATTCTTTGCAAAGTACTGGTTCTGCTTATACAAAGTACTGGTTTGGTTTAAAAATAATAATATAAACTTACAGTCTACCTACAGTTCAATCATATAAAAATTTTTTTTTCTCTCTCTCTACTACCCCCCTTTTAATCCCTTAACCCCTGATACCCGTTACATATTAATGTGTTCTGCACTAGGCTTCTTGGCCCTTGCCGGCCTCATCCTAGCCGTAAACCACATCTCCCTCGTGACCTGTAACTGGGTCACCCCCCATCCATACTCACTATTTCCCCCCCTGGACTGTAGCGCCCAGTTGCTTTCACAAGGACTGATGCGGAAAGGGGTGGACATTTTTTTCTTTTATTCCACCCCCATCCTTGCTTCGGCGTTACAATAAAATTCGGTATTACACCTACTATTCTTGATTTATACACCCCTAATGGACTACCACCCCTATCTGGGTGAAAATAGCCCTGTTCCAAAATTAGGTAGATTCCCCAAAAACAACCCCCCTACTATATCTAACAAACCACCGGGTTAACAAAATAAAACAAACCACAAGCCAGTTATATCAAGTAAAATTTATGATTTGCCACAATTAACTACTTTCACGGTCATGGTCCGGTGAGGTCATGGCCGCACTTAGGTGGGGAATCTACAGTTAAACATAAAACATAGATTAACATTGATAAAAATTACTTGAACAGTAATATACACATCTTATTTTCCAAACCCTATCTAAGCTTTAACGTTCTTTCAGTTTTCAATTTTAAATGAATACTTTAATCATTATGTTTTTTATCAATTATTTATTCCACCATTACAATCAAAATTCAGATCAAAATAGATTTAAAGAAATTAGCAATAATCAAAATTATCTTTTCAATTAATTTAATTACCAAATTATTTTAATTCATATTGTTTTAATTAACAATTTCAAAATTAATTACATTTTTCAAAATGATCCGACATAAAAATATTACCTACATTATTCAAAAAATTTACCTTCATTTCTTCAAAGCTGGTATTTCTTTTTATTTCATAATAGAATTTTCCTACTGGCAACAATTCAGCTGAATACAACATTTTTGTTATTGTCACCAAGCATGACGGTAGACATTAGTCACAACATACAACCTACCTGTTTACATAAACAGATGTATGCCAGACTTGTTTGTATAAACACTCTCAATTTCAACATTCATGGTTACATCATATACTGACACATATGCTTACTTCAACTGTTAATTTCTCTGAGTCTTGTAGTTAACATATTTATCAATTTCTAATTATTACAATTCAAACCAAAATTAATTTTGCTTCATTAATAAAATTAACCTTTTTAAATTATTTGTTTAAATTGACCATTATTTAATAACCTCCACTCAAAACAATTTAGCTGTAATTATATTATTGAAAACATTTTTAATATACACACATCATACAAAATAGATTTAAATATTATTATGCCATTTGTTCTTATTACAAACATACGTTACCTATAAGCTATACTGTACATTGCAGCAAAATAACATTAACACAATACATTTATTTACAAATTTTCGTCATATCCAATTATTATTTGTCACACTTCAATACCTGATTCAGCCAAGTCGTTACCATATACTAAAGTATTTAAAATGTCCATACACTGCTTTTTTAATTCAACCTCCATCGTCATGTATATACCTAACGTATTTATAGCATAAATCATTTTTATTTACATCCAGTTTATTATTATTATTATTATAATAAACCATTACCTCTATATCATTCATTATCCCTTTTATTATGTCATAAAACTTGTCACTATCAATTATTTTTGTCCAATCTCCGTAAGTATTTTTTCTCAACATCAAGTCAGTTATTTTATCATTTATAACAGTTTTATTCAAATATTCCTCTCTCTCTGTTTCATAATGCCATTCACTTTCTTCATCTCTCTCAATATCTAACACCTGCACCAACATTTCATAACCTCTATTAATCTCAAAAATTTTTATTTCTCTCTCTCTTTCATTACAACACCTCTCATAACCATACTGAACTCTCCCATTCCATGCAAAGGGCACCATTAAATATTTATTACCTCTACTGGCTTTACCAGTTAAATCACAAAAAATACAGGGACCATCTGAAGACACCTTGTCTTCCATACAAATACAGGAGGAAACTCTGTCCTCATTAAACACCTGTGAAAACTCTGTTTCACCATAAACTTGGGGAACATCTGCCCTTTGCCCATTTAACCTCTCTACACACGCACACACACACACACACTTATAACCTCATCAACACTTTCTCTGCTCACAACCTTACACTCTAACACCACGTTTTTAATTTCACCACTGTTACTTACCGTATCATTCTTAGATACCCCATTTTCAGCTATATAATCATTATTCTTATTTAATGTTATTTCATCATTATAATTACTTGTATTACTCCCACTTACCTCAGAATTGTAATCACCATCATTATCTTCACTAGTCAACACTACTTCTCCCACTATTTTGTCACTATTATTTATTAATTCATTATTAGAATTATTGTTATCACTCACCTGGTTAATTATTCCCTCACTATCATTAACAACATTACTATCACTTACCTGTTTTAATTCAACTTCTGAGTTCTCCTTTAATCGGTCTGTCTTTGGTTTCCACTTTTCATCTTGCTTATTCCATATTGCTTTTAACTCATCAAACTGTTTATTAATATCATCATTCATTGTTATCAAAAAATTCATCACATCATTCAATGAATGCTCCTTTTTTACTACCCCCACACTATCGTCAGGCCTATTCACTGTCTTATGTTCTACCACTGTTACTTCAACTATCTTACCTTTACCATTTGTCATCTCACGATGTTTATTAATTTCTGCGAATATTCCTTCCTCTTGTTCTTCCATTCGTGTTAAATTATTATCTAAATTACCCCACTCCTCGTCTGTCATCTCACCTACAACCCCTCGAAATTCGCTCTCCCATTCATCCCAAGCGAAACCAATATCCTTATCTTGTACTTCGCCCATGTTCAAAAATTATTTTATAACACCCCTTTATATAACGCCCACTTAAATCAAAATACCCACACATAAAACGGTTAGCAATACGTAAAAGTAAACACACAATAGCTCTACCCAAACATAACGTAATTTTCTAATTTTCACAACGTAATTATATACGATTAATTTTACAAATACGTCATTACCAAATCCTACTTTCTGTGCTTTAAAACAGGTCTAGTTCCTATAATTTTTATACGAACATCCTGGCAGGGTCGCCATTGTAAAGGTCCTGACTTCTTACCTTTTTAAAATACTACACTCATCATAATACTCACCGCTGCCAGAATTTTACTTACCGTCATCGTCCCCGTTAAACTTACCTTATTAAATTACCCAGGTCGCCACGATATTTTATGGTTCAATATCGAAACCTTTGCACTCTTGCCCTTATAAAAATCCCGCTATTTAACTACCCTTAAATATCAGAAACATCCCAAAGAACGTTAGGCGAGGTTTTCAGCACAGAATAGGAAATGGTTATGGCGTAATAACTTAATTTAACACATTTTTATATCCCTAAACAAACTTGATTTTATTTTATTTAGTAGCCTACAGCTGAAAAACATGAATTTGTTCAAACACCAATTTTATCAACTAATTATTTTATAGGAACCAGTACTTTTAATCATGATTTCTCCCATTGAATATATAGCTTTTACCCCCTTTATAGTATTCTCATTAATTCTTTTATAAATCTAAATTTGTATAGTTTTTTACTGATATCAGATTGTTACGGAGTCACTTTTATATATATTTGTTACTTAACTGACATGTGTTCCAGTTGTTACCCGATCACTAGTATTTCACTGTCACATTAGCCACATCACACAGAACTGTTCTAACTGCACAAATTAACGTATTCGTTAATTGTCTCGATCTCTTTCTTCATTTTACTCTTTTGCACACTTTTTATAAGATTCGGTACGCCTAGGCTACTGTATTCGCTTTGGCCTACCGAAATTTCCGAGGCCACTGTATAAAGTTTTACTTATACATGCACTGCTCTCCACTGCTGTCTGATGATAACTCTGGTGATAGACTGCATACTGTTTCACAAGAAGCCTGCTGCTTACTGGGGCAGTTACGCAATGCGTCTGGACTGTTGTTTAGACTAACAGTGTATGTTGTACTGGGGCTCCTCACAGGTGAAAGTTAACAATTTATTAATTACTGAATTACTGAATTAAATACTGAAACTACTGAATTGCTAAAATAAAATTAAACTGGGGTAGCGCACAATTCTGTACCGTTACAATTGAAATAATTATTGTCCCCCAAACTCTATCTTTTACAACATTTTTCAATAAGTTAATCATTGAAAATTACATTAGAAAACTCATAACTACCTCAAATTAATTTCATCATTTAATTTAAACCTTTGAAACTCGTTTAAAATTTATTATTCAAACATTTAAACATTTTACTTTATTTGAATTGCATTACAAAATTCCTACCTCTATATGGTCAATTATTCACTTAAATAAAAATACTAACACTGTCATAGATTCAAAATTATAAACATTCCGAATTATATATTGACGATTATTTACACTTAGAAATTAATTATTACTAGCCCAAAAATGGTGAATCTGTGATCTCCCGAAAATGGGGGTTTGTCGAGGCGAGAGAGGGGTTGGGCAGACATACTACGTGAATTCACGTTCCCCTTCCCCTACCATTAGATTACATTACCTTCCATTAATGGCAATACCAAATTTACTTTCTTTACTCTTCCATTTATCCAAACCCGCCGTCTGCTCATCCCCACTCCCGTCTCGACAAAACCCATTTTTGTTTAATATACTAAACTTCTGTCATTTGCTAATTTTTATTTTGCAAATGACACCGGTGACTTTTATTTGAAAACATTGCCTCACTTTATTTTATTTATTTTTTTTTAAATACACTCTTAGCCAATGTTGGTACGTGGTGTTGTGCACATTTTTATGCACCTCGAGTGTATAAAATTTATCTTTCACGTACCTTAGGGGTCCCCCTCCCCGTTCAATAATGTAGTTAAATTTCTAATTTATGTTTAAAAGGAATAATTCCAAATATTTAGTACCAAGCCACGTGTTGTTCAATCAAATATATTGCAACTTACCGTCTGCGGCTTCCAGAAACAACAGCTTCACAAAGTAGACATGTTTCGGGACACTTGTCCCATCATCAGAACTTAAAATAATCGTGTATCATTTAAGTTGATACATTTTAAATGATAAGCTGCTTTTCAAATCAAATGTATTGTACGACACTGCTTTGCGCTATTGTCGTGGTGGGAGCAAAACGTAATTCATGTGCGGTCAATCTCCGTACGATGTACATCGTTAAACGTTCACGCTCGCTTTTAGACATTTACGTATTTATATTGTTTTAATTATTTATTTCATGTTGAATTTTAATATTTTAATTAATTGACAAATGTATCAACTTAAATGATACACGATTATTTTAAGTTCTGATGATGGGACAAGTGTCCCGAAACATGTCAACTTTGTGAAGACATTGTTTCTGGAAGCCACAGATGGTAAGTTGCAATATATTTGATTCTAATTTATACCAATTTTGTGAAGTCGGACCATCGTCGCTTTCACCACCAGATGGAAGTTCCGCCAACCATGGTCCGCCTCCAAAGTGCCAAAACCCACGATCAGGATTGGTAAGCTCGTGACCGCCCGAAAATGGGGGAGAGTCCCTTCTGAAAACAAACAAAACATATTAAAATTCAATTTTTATTTTGACCAATATAATTTTAAATTCGTAGCATTCTGTGTACCCACTATCTCTTGCGTTGCTTGGTTGCGTAATACATAAGCATTATTCATCTTTATTTCCACTACTTCATAGGGCCCTTCATATAACAGGAAAAACTTTTTTATTTCTTTCTCTTGAGCACTAGATAAGTCATGTCTCCTTACCAACACTAATTGTCCTACCTCGTACTTAGTCCACTTACCCTTTTCGTCATGTCTTCGTTTTCTCCTCTCCCCTTTGGTGAGTAGACTCTCATTCGCTAGCTGGATTTTTACATTTCTGTCGATTGTCTGTTCCTCTGGTGGATATTCGAAAAATTGTTCTAATATTCTAGGTGGCCTGGTTCCCTTTATTAGTTCATATGGTGTAAACCCTGTAGATTAGTGGGTAGTACTATTTAACCAGTCTTCTACCTTCTTCACGTACAATGGCCATTCCGTATGTTTGGCGTGACAATACGCCCGAAATATCCTCCCGATTTCTCTCATCACCCGCTCTGCCTGGTTCGACTGTGGATGGTATACTGCCGTATGCTTGGGTATGATGCCTTCCCAGCCAAGAGTCTGTCTCCACCTACAGCTGATGAATTGGGGTCCGTGATCAGATAAAATTATCTTCGGCTTACCTATGTTTGTCATGTAATCTTTGGTGATCTTTTCACTCAGTACCCGGCTCATAGCTCTCTTCACGCTGTACAACCTAACAAACTTAGAAAAAGTGTCCAAAACAACAAAAACATACACTACTCCACCTTTACCTTTGGGCAATGGTCCATACAAATCTACAGCTACTAGGTCAAATGGTCTTTCCACTTTAATATAGTTCATCTCCCGTTCTACCCTATAGTTCACTACTTTTGATGTCTGACACAAATCGCATACCTTTAACACTCTTCTAACTCGCCTCTCCATATTCTTAAAAACACAAGACTCTTTTAACACATTCGTACACTTTTTCGCCCCAAAATGCCCATACCTTACGTGACAATCCCAAATAATTTTGTGTATCAACTCTTCAGGTACAACCAACCTTCAATCATGTTCACCCCCTCTACTTTCTTGAATAGAATTCCCTGATGTATTTGGAAATATGTATTATATTCAGACCCATTTACATCTGCTTCTAAACTAGCGATTATTTTACCCAATTTACTTTCTGATCTTTGTATGTTTTTAATTTCCCTTAATTCCTCACCAAAAAGTCTATCTTCCCTTGTTAACCGAAAAATCTCTATTTCCTTAAGATCCCTCCCTGTTTTATTCCCTATGATATCTACCCTAGAAAGAATGTGTGGTACTTTGTTATCTGTCCCCTTGATATACTCCCATGAAAAGTGATATTCTTCTAATGCTAACACCCACCTAGTTAATCTGCTATGAGTCAATTTGCAAGTGTTTAAAAACGATAATGCTTTGTGATCTGTCCTGATAACTGTCTGGTTCCCTAGAAGGTATGTACGGAATTTTTTCACTGCAAAAACGATACTTAACAGCTCATTCTCTGTGGTTGTATAGTTCCTCTCCGCTGCTAACAAAGTCCAGCTGGCAAAAGCGATCGTCCGGTGTTCCTTATCTTCATTCTCCTGGCATAGTTCCGCGCCGAGGGCTATGTTGCTGGCATCCATCTGTAAATAAAATTTTTGCTGAAAATCAGGATGGTTCATCATTATCATACCCATAAACTTTTCTTTAATTTCGTTAAAAGTAACTCTTTCCGCCTCTCCCCGTCTCCATTGTTTATTCTTTTGTAATACCGCACTTAATTTAGAGGTCACGCGCATAATTTTTCTGAAATTTCCTATAAAAGTTACATAAGCTTAAAAAACTTTGCAATTTTTGGGTTCAGGGAATCTCATTATTACTTACTTCTACTTTTTCGGGGTTAGCTCGAATTTCGTCAGGTGAAATAATGAAACCCAAAAAATGTATCTCTTGCTATAAAAATTTTGATTTCTCCCAGTTTACTCTTAAACCCCCTCTTTGTAACCTATCTAGTACATATTTCAAATGTTCTGTATGTTCTGATAATGTTCTTGAAGCTATTAAAATGTTATCTACATACACAGTTAAAAACTCTAAGTCCTTCGGTTACAAAATTTCATCTAAACATTTCATAAAACTAGCCACACTAGTGTTGAGTCCGAAGGGTAGTCGTTTGAATTGGTAATTTTTACCATTAAACAAAAAAGCAGTGTATTTCCTACTCTCTATCTCTAATGGGACCTGCCAGTAACCCGCGGTTAAGTCTAGTGAAGTCATATATTTAACCCCGCTAAATTTCTGAAAAATTTTGTCCATGGGTTCGGGTGACTCCCGATCAGGAAAAATGATCTGATTTATTCTGCGTGCATCTAAACATAACCGCCCTTTACTATCTTTTTTTATAACAACAACTAAAGGGTTTGAATAGGGTGACACTGATCTCTCTATTATATCCCCCTCCATCATTCGGTCCAATTCTATCTGAACTGCTCTCCGCTTAGAAAAAGGCACTGGATAACTTCTCTGCACAAAAGGCATGTGTTCCCTTACTTTCAACTCACATTCATAGTTCCTGGCTTTTCCAGGTAACTCCGCAAACACTTCCTTAAAACGGTCCACTACTGCCCACAACGCCTGTTGCTGGGGACTCCCGATAACTCCACCCTCATTAAAAAATTTATCCGCCCTATTTTCCCATACTCTCTCATCACTCACATACATCTCTCTCTCTCTCTCTCCATTTCACTCTTCCTTTATCACTACATGCAGAGGGTACTGCTATATCAAAACACTTCCTGGTTCTTCCAGGAACAACACAAAAATTCAAAGAACAATTATTGGTAGAACACTTATCTACCCAATACCTTCGAGAAGACCTTTCTTCACCCCCCACAACACCACGGGAAAATTTTACCCTCTGCAACCCTTCTACCGGTAACTTCTCTTTCCACTCTTTCTCTAATTCATCAACACTAATTACTACTCCGTGAATCACTTCTAATAAATTTACTCTCTCATCATCATCGCTATTACCCACCATATCACCTTTAAATACCCCATTTTCAACTATCTTACCACTTGTTAATTATTTCTGCGTTATTATTCGTAATGATATCACCATTTTTCTCACCTGTTTTTACACCAACATCGTCTGTTACTTCGTTATTTTTCATAATTATCTCCTCATTATAATTAACAACATTATTACCACTTACCTGTTTTAATTCGACTTCTGTACTCTCTTTTAATTTACGTCTATCTCCTTCCCACTTTTTGTCCATCTCGTCAAACCCCTTGTTAATAACACCCCTTAGTTCATTAAAACCCTTCTCCATATTATCATGCATTGTTTTCCAAAGATTCATCACATCATCCAGTGAATACTCCTTTTCTACCACCTTTACACTATCATCATTATCATTAGGCCTATTCACTGTCTTATTCTCTACTCCTATCACTTCAACTATTTTACCTTTATTATTTGTCATCTCACTACCAGTAATAATATCATCACTATGCTTTTTAATTTCGGCAAATATTCCCTCCTCTTGTTCTTCCATCTGTCTTAAATTATCGTCCAAATTACCCCACTCCTCGTCTGTCATTTTATCCACAATCCCTCTGAATTCGCCTTCCCATTCATCCCATGCGAAATCTATATTGTTTACTTGTGTCATGTTAAACAAAATTTATTTATTTTTATTTATATTATATACAAAACGATTTTATATATATATATATATATATATAAACCCACTATTATCCTTAACACAATTGTTATCAAAAGTAAAAGAAAACACAATAACACTACCAATACATAACCTTATTCAACGTAAATATACGGTAATTTCACAACTTACGCCGTTACCCAAATCCTATTTTCTGTGCTTAAAATAGGTCTACCTCGTATAAAGTTATACTCGGATCCTGGCAGCGAGTCGCCAGTTGTTACGTTCTATTCTTTACCAATTTCCCCCATGTGACTTTTACTTACCTCGAGCGATCTTTTTACTCATTCACCACGATTACCCGCTACCCTGACTTACCAAAACAGAAGACTCCAAATTACTTATAGGTCGCCACAAATATCTTTAAAGGACAGATATGGAGACCTTAAAACACTTTCACTTACTTACCAGGTTCATTAGGCGAAATTTTCTATACGGGATAGGTGATGTTATTTTGGTGTAAAATTGACTTAACGCATGGTTAATCCATTTTATTGATATTCATTTTAAAAAATTAATTATTCTCAGTTTGTAACTCTAACAGTTCATCAAATTCTTTGCTTAATCAATTCTCTATAATCTTGTACGTTAAACATTTTAGAAAAAACAAATTTATTACTTCAACTAATCAGTATACATTTTATTTTATTAGACAAATGCCCCATTTCTTTTATATTCTTTCTTTCAAAATTTTTGATATTCGTTTTTACTGCCCCTTTTACTTTATTTTTGAAAATACAAAAATATTGTTTCTTACCTCCTTTCTAAGAAAACACACATTGAAAAAAAAAAAAAAAAAACTTAAACTATTGTATCTCTATTGTATCTAAGACAACCCAGCTTGCTCATACACTCATTCATGCTTGTTACCACATTTATTTTTGTTTTATTAAAAACAAGAGATCTCTTTTTTCATTTTAATTTTGACTTTCAGTTTTTTATTTTAATTGAAATGATAGGTGTACTTCCCTGTTGTAGTAATGTAGAGCGCGTGTCGAAATCAGTCCACTTTAATTCACTCGTTTATTCCGAAAGTTAAATTTGGAGCACTGATGACTATCTGCCGTTTCACTATTTTCCGCTACATGCTTTAACACACTTTTATTGGTATCACTTTATACTGCATTTATTACATATTAATGAATTTTAATACTTTTTCGGCTCGCGAGCCTTTCTGTTCGTCTGGCCAGACGGGAGTTTTGTAGTCGACTGAGGCTGTTTTCTACGTGCACAGAGCGAAAGAATGTACCTGCGCGTGACCAAACCATGGGAACATTGGCTGCCTGAGCGCGCGTTTGGAGGCGCGTACGCACCCTCGTTGATAACTGCATTCTTGTACTACAATGCGACAGTCGCGACGCAAAAGTCAATTCACCATATATGCTTGTTCACCATTCCCAATGCGTACTTGGCACTGACTGTTACTGAACAGTACCAAGATTGGTTTAAAAATAATTAAAATTGGTTTTACCCCTTTTTGCCCCGTTACAGGGCGTTTAAGTGCAATCCTAACAACATGTTAAATAACCAGCTGAATTTTAAATCACATAAGCTATATGATATGGTTGTGGACAAATTCATATTAAGCAGGAATAGACAGCAATCGATGGTGGGGCGTTGTGATGAGACCGTAGAGGAGTTGCAGGCAGTGCGTCGTGAGCCAGCAAAGGGTGCGCACCCAGACATCGGTTACCTTGTGTAGTGAAACGTCCCCCTGAATTTTTTATAAAATTTTTGTTGTTTTTTTGTTAAAAAAATTTTTTTTTGGTTTTTCTTTTTTTTTCTCAGGGGTCGTTACTTAATTATTAAAACTAGACCTGCGGTCTAGATGGAAGAAAAATTGAGTTGAGCCCATCGTGACAGGACTTGCAGTAAAACACTTGCAAACGATAACAGCTTTTATTAGTGTTCTCCTGTTATAATAATAATACCTTTATTACAATATGCACGGCTATATTTTCCACTAATATTAATAAACGTGCATCTCTCCAATATTGAATAACAATTGGTAATATTAACAAAGAATTAATTTTGAATATAATTAATTAACAACAAATTATTCAAACACCTTTAAGTGCATTGCCTTCACATAAGCTGACATCACTAAGTATTAACCTTTATTCACATGACTATTCTAAAAAAGTTCTAATAAACAATTACTAAAGGTTGAATCTGCAGAAACTATGAATTAAACTGACCCTCAAACAATGATACATCATGCCTAACAAGAACATGTAATATGGCGTTTTATACTTGCCAAATAAAATATTTCTCTTTTCCTTTTAAAATAAATTATGCATCACAGGATTAATACACGTATATATAGATATATATATCTTAATACCATCACCATGCCTTACACATACCAGTTGCCCGCTTAAGAAAAATTTAAGGTGTCATACTACAAGAATTATACTGGTTCAATTCTGTAACAGCCCCTAATAAGGACCTGTACCCACAAGAAGATTTAGGAAAGAACTACTCCATAGTTATTATCAATGCATTAAGTACAAGTTGTTAATGACATTTTATCTTCATAAGAAACAGTTAATTAAACTGCCCAACTACCAGTTTTAAATTATGCTAGGTCACTAATCACGACAAAGGCAAATGGTGTGCTATAAAACATAGCATAGTAATTGACATTCTTCAACAGGTAGATTCTTTAACTCTTTAATTACACTAGTCACTATAAGTCCACCGGACATGCTATAATAGACAGTTGGTCATTGAACATCTAAAATTACGGTTGTGAAGATGTCTTTCATTTCATGTTTTAACTGCAATAGGTTGCTGTTTCTTTTTGTGTTTTGTGGAATGCCCAGAATGCCCGCTGATGTTGACTGGGGTGTAACCACTGGTGTCTCCGAAATTCTTTGCTTCATTTCTTCCTTAGGGCAGTCATTTTGGGCTGGCAGTGTGGGGATTTCTCGAGGTCTGACGGCATTGGGGTGGTGCTGCGATAGTCTGCAGATGACGACCGATGTTCTGTCCTCATCTTCGTTGTCCCCTTTTCCCTCTCGGCTAGGCGGGAACCCTGGAAAACATTTTATTTGTAAGTTGCCGTCAGGAAAAAATACCCTCACACAATTCTTTCTCGCCCCGGTAAGCACAGATCACAGACACACTCACTGTCACAATTCCATTCCGAAAATTAAGTGTCAACATAAATATTACTCCTCACAATTTCTCTTTAAATTATCCACTTTTAGAATTAAATTATTTTTAACCTTAAATCTTTATTACTTTACATTGGTATATAGTTGTAACGGCAAGTTCTATTTAATTTTCATGCAAGCAAAGGCAAGTCGGCAACGTGCTCTTAACCATCCCAGACGCAACACACACAAAAATCACACACACAAAAAAGACGTATAAAACAGGTTAATTACCTACCGTCACGCTTTTTGAAATCCAAAAACAGGATTACTCGAGTAATCCTGTTTTCAGATTTCAAAAAGCATGATGGTAGGTAATTAACCTGTTTTATAGTCTTAAAATGCTTTTGGAGGCAAATACAATGTTTAAAAAAGACGTACATATATCATAATGTAATACCCCCGCAAGCGCTTAGTTAATTAATATTAAAGCAACACTTTGGCTCACCTGAAGCTCTTTAAATGATCACGAACTCAGTTCAAAAGATGAATCATAATTCATAACGCCACCAGACCAGTGTCCCGTTTGAATGCAAAAGAAGAAATGAGAGCGAATGTCGATACCTGCGATCCCACGCGAACAGAAAATTCACAAATCAGCTGAATGGCGCGGCATGCTTGATTACGTACACACACAATTATCGCCACGTCACGGTCAAGTTTAAACAATACAGTGAAGCCGTGGCTGCACAAGCAACCCTTGAACCTGTTATACAGACGGCACTGTAGCCGCGACGTACACCGAATAATTTAAGCTTAAATACTTCTGCACACCCTCACCCCAAAAGGGCAACCTGGTTGCCCCAAAAGATCCACTCATTCGCGGTTCACATGACTGCCCAGGGTAATTCCCAGGACTCGGGCTCCCTTGGGTAATCTCAGGAAAATATCGTTCTTAGGAAGACAGAGGCTCAGGGTGAAAACGAAGGAAGAAGAAGTAAGAAGTGTAGTGTGTATGCCTGTGTGCATGTGGGTGTATCTGTGCAAATGTGTGGGTACTGCATGCTGACTTGATCAGGGTCAGCATACAGCGACAAGAGACAGGAGGAGAAAAGAAGAAAGACAAGTTCGGGAGCTCCCTGAGTTCTGACCTCCTAAGGCCTCCTATAATCAACAACTGAGACCCGAAACTCTCATTACAACCAGGACCTTCCTCTGTCCCCCCTCCCAGGACTGAAAATCTCAACTACACTGCGACCATCCCCCACGCGAGTCCTCTCCGCCATGCCAAACTCACGGGACCGCCCCAACACATCACCCTCTCCGGTGACCACCACCTACTTCTCCTGGTACTCACATATTCACGCCCGAAGGCCAACAAGGTGCTACTAACCTTGATATGCGAGTACCCTTCGAGAACCGTCCACCTCGTGGACCGACCAGCCATGTGCTGCAAAACAAGGCATCATCAATCCTTGACACATGACTGGCCCACATCCCTACACTAGGGCGGACGGACACGATTAGCAAGGCCGAGAAGACCGCATCGAGGGCACGCGAACATCAATCTCCCAATCTCCACTTTCGAATAGTTATCTCCCTACCTAAGGAGGAGGGGGGTAACTTCTCTGCGGACAGCCAACACTCAGCCGTACAACCGACGCCCAAACAACCCTGGGGACATCAACCCGGAATGCGGCATGGTTCGGGCCAAACACTAATCCACATCGAATAACTGACCTACATTTTATATCACTCGAACAGCTGATCAGACAGAAAACAAATAAACTGGTCTTTGAATTTAGAAGTCGGGCGCGCAATTATAACATATAACGATATACAATCTATCAGATAAGCAGGCAGCAAGGCTTGAAATACTGTTACAGCTGCGGCTATCAGCCGGCCAAAGGTTATCTTTCGGATCGGCATACCTCATTCGCCTCACTATGTATTGACTCTAATGTTATAATCTTGTGTATATTTAATTTTTTAAAATATCTCCCGTGCATAGTTTCATTTGAATACATACTCTCGCGAACAGGGCGATAACAAAATCCATAGTCATCCTTTCCCTACTGCCTTCCCAACTAACTTTTCATCGACCGACGCTCCATATTATACATTGCGAACAGATTATTCAATTCAGGCTGCTGAATTATCACCCCCAAAATTTACATAACCAACACGAAACAAACAACAATTCAACACGACATCACAACAAAAGAAGAGGAAAAACTTGAGTCGCATCAAGTGGCTTCAGGGTTCTCAAGTGCAAGTGGCTTCAGGGTTCCCTAACGAAGCGCGAGGGGAAGGGGAAAACGAAAAGCAGAGCAATCTCCCCAATACAAGAAAACAAACGATAACATTAGTACCGAATGTACATACATAAATAACACCACACAATACAAAACGCTAGAATAATACCATCTATTAAATATACATACACATGTGTTGCGGAAGCAACATTCATGATGAACAATTCACAGCTAATCCGCACTTTTAAAAATGACCGTACACAAGTAGTATGCATGGCCCGACCATGGCCACATTCTTCCAAATTAATATATATATATTCTGACCCGGATAATTCCGTAATGTGGAAACAGGCGAACAATCCCTGTCTAAGCGCAGACAGTAAAATCATATCGGTTATCCTACAACCATGCAGGTCAATACGACACGGCTTAACAGGTCCCGACCAACTTCAACAAGGTCTGACAGCGTTGGGCCAGGTAAAAAAAAAAATGTTGATGCACAAAACGTACTCAAAACCCCACAAGGAAATCAAGCTACTCAAACAATCGTGTAAATGCGTGTGTGACCTTCCCATAGTTACACACCTATATACATGTTGCGTCCGGTTTACATACATAAGATTCATATACACAAAACAACATTAACATTTTATAAAACAATTAACAGGAACAACACCAATAAAACCTTCCTTTTAAAGTAATTTCCTTGCTTAAACCTCAACAGATATATATATATATATATATATATATATATATATATTATTGGACTCTCCCTTACTGCCCCAGAATCTATCTGAACTGCCCAAATTACTTGCAAGCCCTGTCACATTTCAGCCCATTGATCTAAACCACGCTCTGATCTACCATTGAAACGTCCCCCTGAATTTTTTATAAAATTTTTGTTGTTTTTTTTTGTTAAAAAAAATTTGTTTTGGTTTTTCTTTTTTTTTCTCAGGGGTCGTTACTTAATTATTAAAACTAGACCTGCGGTCTAGACGGAAGAAAAATTGAGTTGAGCCCATCGTGACAGGACTTGCAGTAAAACACTTGCAAACGATAACAGCTTTTATTAGTGTTCTCCTGTTATAATAATAATACCTTTATTACAATATGCACGGCTATATTTTCCACTAATATTAATAAACGTGCATCTCTCCAATATTGAATAACAATTGGCAATATTAACAAAGAATTAATTTTGAATATAATTAATTAACAACAAATTATTCAAACACCTTTAAGTGCATTGCCTTCACATAAGCTGACATCACTAAGTATTAACCTTTATTCACATGACTTTTCTAAATAAGTTCTAATAAACAATTACTAAAGGTTGAATCTGCAGAAACTTTATGAATTAAACTGACCCTCAAACAATGATACATCATGCCTAACAAGAACATGTAATATGGCGTTTTATACT
The DNA here is from genome assembly GCA_034769895.1 of Magicicada septendecula. Lineage (NCBI taxonomy): Eukaryota > Metazoa > Arthropoda > Insecta > Hemiptera > Cicadidae > Magicicada > Magicicada septendecula. The sequence goes on from CM068376.1 coordinate 60,177,056, forward strand.
TGCCAAATAAAATATTTCTCTTTTCCTTTTAAAATAAATTATGCATCACAGGATTAATACATGTATATATAGATATATATATCTTAATACCATCACCATGCCTTTACACACACCAGTTGCCCGCTTAAGAAAAATTTAAGGTGTCATACTACAAGAATTATACTGGCTCAATTCTGTAACAGCCCCTAATAAGGACCTGTACCCACAAGAAGATTTAGGAAGGAACTACTCCATAGTTATTATCAATGCGTTAAGTACAAGTTGTTAATGACATTTTATCTTCATAAGAAACAGTTAATTAAACTGCCCAACTACCAGTTTTAAATTATGCTAGGTCACTAATCACGACAAAGGCAAATGGTGTGCTATAAAACATAGCATAGTAATTGACATTCTTCAACAGGTAGATTCTTTAACTCTTTAATTACACTAGTCACTATAAGTCCACCGGACATGCTATAATAGACAGTTGGTCATTGAACATCTAAAATTAAGGTTGTGAAGATGTCTTTCATTTCATGTTTTAACTGCAATAGGTTGCTGTTTCTTTTTGTGTTTTGTGGATTAAATTATAGGAAAGGTCCCACCTGTGCTTAGACGATTTGTTGTTACCCAGAATGCCCGCTGATGTTGACTGGGGTGTAACCACTGGTGTCTCCGAAATTCTGTGCTTCATTTCTTCCTTAGGGCAGTCATTTTGGGCTGGCAGTGTGGGGATTTCTCGAGGTCTGACGGCATTGGGGTGGTGCTGCGATAGTCTGCAGATGACGACCGATGTTCTGTCCCCATCTTCGTTGTCCCCTTTTCCCTCTCGGCTAGGCGGGAACCCTGGAAAACATTTTATTTGTAAGTAGCCATCAGGAAAAAATACCCTCACACAATTCTTTCTCGCCCCGGTAAGCACAGATCACAGACACACTCACTGTCACAATTCCATTCCGAAAATTAAGTGTCAACATAAATATTACTCCTCACAATTTCTCTTTAAGTTATCCACTTTTAGAATTAAATTATTTTTAACCTTAAATCTTTATTACTTTACATTGGAATATAGTTGTAACGGCAAGTTCTATTTAATTTTCATGCAAGCAAAGGCAAGTCGGCAACGTGCTCTTAACCATCCCAGACGCAACACACACAAAAATCACACACACAAAAAAGACGTACATATATCATAATATAATACCCCCGCAAGCGCTTAGTTAATTAATATTAAAGCAACACTTTGGCTCACCTGAAGCTCTTTAAATGATCACGAACTCAGTTCAAAAGATGAATCATAATTTATAACGCCACCAGACCAGTGTCCCGTTTGAATGCAAAAGAAGAAATGAGAGCGAATGTCGATACCTGCGATCCCACGCGAACAGAAAATTCACAAATCAGCTGAATGGCGCGGCATGCTTGATTATGTACACACACAATTATCACCACGTCACGGTCAAGGTTAAACGATACAGTGAAGCCGTGGCTGCACAAGCAACCCTTGAACCCGTTATATAGACGGCACTGTAGCCGCGACGTACGCCGAATAATTTAAGCTTAAATACTTCGGCACAGTTGTGTGTTTTATTTTAATGTGTAGTAGTTTAGTTTTAATGTGTTAACGGCGTCCACACGGGACTGAAATCTGAAGATGAGGCCTTGAGCCTCGAAACGCGTTATTTAATTAAATACAATAAGAAGTCACACGACGGATGAAAAAAGGTAAATTAATTTTAATCTGCCAAATATAACAATTACTTTGTGTTGCCCAGCTTTATGGGCATCAACTATAATAATAATGTACTTGTGTGGTTGTTATTAATTAATTATATGGTATTAATTAGATATGTACGATTTAGAAGGCATTGTTAATATTTCTTTGATGCTATATACTAAATTTTAATCTTTCAAAATTGATATCATTAGTATTCCATCTTAGGTGCCATCAAATAAATAACAACTTACACCAGACTTTACAAGATTAACTTAATTTATTTGCAATTGTTACCATTGATATCACTTTCATGATTTATGAACAGAAACACTACAAGTATCTTGCAATATGATCTAGCACATTAATATATCATGTATTATTTTGTCAAAATGAACTTACTCTCCTATAATCTCTTTTTAATAGTTACTTTTTTCAACATTAACAATCATAATTATAACCTTTTATTTTATATTAAAATATTCCTAATAAATGGATTCATAATTATTGGATATAGTTAAAATTATCTGTTAAAAGTTGTTTTGTCAATTTGACATGAGTTGCTACTAGATATTATTCCTTTTAAATATGATTCGTGCGTTCTTTTAGAGGAACAGACAGTGTTTTACTTAACATTAGCAATGCATGTATATAAATTTTACTGTTGGTACGTTAATCCATTTTTACTGCGGAGATTCCTCTGCGCTGCTTCTCTCTCTCTCTCTCTCTCTCTCTCTCTCTCTCTCTCTCTCTCTCTCTCTCTCTCTCTCTCTCTCTCTCTCTCTCTCTCTCTCCAGGTTTGTTGATGATAGTGCTGTGGATGGCACTATCATCTCGTGGAAGGCACTTGTACAAATCACTTATTCTCTCTCACTCCGACACACACATATATATATATTGTGCTATTAACTTTTATGTCACATTATAACTCAATTAATTTTAAATTTTAATCACTGTTTACTTTTTAGGTCGGGCGCCATCTTGCCTGATTAACCATTGCAAGAATTCATTACTGTACTTCCATGTTTCGGGACAGTTTCTTTTCAGCGAACTTAGGAGAACAGAAATGGTTATTTGAATAAAATAGACTAAATACTTGTATTCCTCTCATGATCTTGTTTATTATGCATCTGCCCCAAACTCATTTTTACTACAAAACAAAGTCATTACTACAAGTCATTCGATTCCCATTTTCTACTTCAAAAATTTATCTCTTTTTCTTTCTCTTTTTAATTCTGATACAACTTGTTAGATATACAATAACAATAATTCTACTGCCTGATTTTAAACATTAGAGTAAATTAGAGATACTGAAAAAAAAACATAAAATCTATTTCCTAGAACACAAACCAGCCTTCTTTGTCTATATACTTTCACTCACACCCACACACACACATAGTTACTTTATTCCTTAGAGATCTCGTTTTTTGTTTAAAATTTTGTTTTATTATAATTTCGATTAACCCTTGTTAAATATTTAGGTACCCATTTTTCTTTTTTTACTTATCTGTTCAATGAGTCCTGAAGACGTCACATTATTTTAAGCGCGCATTTGTTATTTTTAAAGCTGATAATCTCCGAAACTGTTATTTACATTTTATATATGAACTTCGATTTTTTCACATTTTTTAAATATGTTATTCACATTTTATATGGTTGCGTACGGGCGACGAAAACTTCGCCTAACCGGCTAGCCAGCGGACGCGATGATTACATGTGTCCGTAGATGTTAGTTGTTTGTTGCCGACTGGTCTTGTTTTTTCAGTGTGACGAAACTGCTGGTGCTGACACACCTACATTCCAGCTTGCTGTTCGTCGCTGACGTAATATCGGGTGATGCCGTTACATCACTTGTTTACAGTTTAGAGTCACTGGAGTTGACCTTGGCACAATTTCAGCTTGTTGTTTTCTACGTCTTTGTTTTCATGAATAATTTCACACTCACGGCCGCCAACTTCACTACCATCAACAAAATTTACCTTTCTGTTTACGTTTCCCCAAAATTATTCTTATTATCGTAAAAAAAGTTGATTGCTTTATAAAAATACAATTTCTTTATTTTACCCCAGGTAGGCCAAAATGTCCCGTTACAATACCCCCTCAATGAGAGGTTTTATGCCGAAGCATAAAAACTCTCATTGACACACTCATACTTGCTAAAGGGATCAGCCAGGATATGTCGCCACAACCCCCTGTATGGTTTATATATAACAAAAAATATCTAACTCACCCTAGGTCCAGTGACTGTGACCGCACCTGAATGACAATATTGGACTTCTCTCTCGAGATCCCAACACCATAAAGTCAGACAGATACTTAGCGCCCCTAATCTGACGCGCTGGTCAGCTCAGGACCGCCGCCACAGCATCACCAAACTCTGAAACAACAAATTAAAATATCAACTAGTGGCCTTATACAACACCATATCCCCAACTGATCTGTTTCCCCCTAGCGGTGCTGGTTTGTGTTAAGAAGCACTGGTTTTGTTTTTCACTTACTTCTAACATATATAGGAATACATAACATATATAGTAACATAACATAACCAAATCAACTACTTCTAAACACATTATGTTTTTAAACATCTCCCTAGTTTATATCTCAAATTAACATAAAATCATCTAAGTACATCATAATAAACATTGTTGTTATTACATTAAAAAATAAACAATTCGCATTTAAGTTTGACCACAATTTACACCCTTTACCTCTTTAAATTTGCATATAAAATTATAAAAATCACGTTTTAATCTCAATTTAACTTTTATTAATTCATTTCCCAAGAAAATTTTTTTTTTCATAACATTTCATTTATTATTCCATTTCATTAACTTGGGTGATTCTCAGTTATTCATCATAATTCACTTTATCAACTTGGCATTTACCTATAATCTTCCCCTTTTTATGACTCTAATGCTCACTTGCAAAATCTTTAACTAGTATGACACCCATCTATCAAAAAATCTACCAACCCTTCTCTACCTCTAACTAACTACTCTAACTCATTTCGCATCGTTCTACCCTTATCACAAAATACTCTCTACCCCTTTTGTACTCAGGATGTGTGTTCCCCCCCCAAAAAGCTCATTCCCTTAATCTGGTCCCTGGATTCTACCTAAGGCAACCCTTTCCGGCGCTAAACGGTCCCTTCCCGTCCCAACCTTTTTGTTGCGGACTCCTATCTTACCACCCCCTCTTACAAAACTCCCACTTACCTAATAATTACTCTAACATTACATCATTACTACTACAAAATAACATCATCATTTATAAACATCAATATCACTCTCATTTCTCCACATAAATTCTCCATTACTACTGTGTCACTATCAATATTCAATTCTACATTACTTGTATTTCATCTCTTATTCTCTTTAGCACCCATCTATATTCAACTTGGACTGACTCAAATATTTTACTTAAACAATTACTATCACCCAACCTCTATCTTTTACAACCCCTTGAAAATTTTAATTATCTCAAATTTATATCATTATTTATTTATTTCTTTAAACACAGTGAAAACTTATTCTATAAAATATTATTACATTTTTATAATCCTTATTCCTAACATACTACATGCAATTAACACAATAACACATAATAAACACAATATAGGAAACATCTAGTGCATCTATTTTTCAAATCAAAACAAAATTATTTAGTTATCTCAGTAGCGAGTCATCATTATTAAAATACGACAAATTTTTAATTCGTTACCCCCCTGGGTAACCTCCCTGCCACACACACTATGACCCCCCCTGGACTGTGGCGTCCAGTTGCTTTCACAAGGATTGACGTTTTGGAGGAATTTTGTCATCTCCTTGTCCTTGCTTCAGCGTTACAATTTTAAAAACTAGATATCATAATATCTAAATGTACATATTATACGCCCCTAATGCGGGTCTACCACCTGGCTTTGCTGTCCCTCCTCGAACAGAGTGGCAGCCGCTGTTCCATAGTTTCCGGGATTTCCCCTAATGTCACCCCCCTGTTAATTTCTAATATAAACCAATTTCAAGCCAGCTATGGCCAAGGGACTTAAATTATGGCCATAGCTGACCGCTAGCCAAAACCACGATTAGTGCTGGTAAGGCAGTAATCGCCCGAAAAGTCGGGGAAATCAACTTTACTTTCAGGCATGTAACAATCATCATTAGTCTGCATGGCACGGCAGTTTATCAAAATACAATATAAAATTGTAAAAAAGGTGTGCCGTGCATTTTACACCATTTTGGCCTCCGATGGAGGTAACACTCTCTGTTACCCCCAACACTTTCTGCTATCTACTGTGGCACATGCCACCACAGCAATAGCACACTAATAGCTAAACTAAACCCTTCTACAATTGCTGTCTCTACACTCCATTATTATAATCACTTCTATAAACACCACTCTACCCCCCCAAAATTACCCATACATCCCATACATCTTGTATAACAAGTCTTTTTTTTTTTTTTTTTTTTTCCAGACAGTTCTGCAAGTCCTACTTTTCTACCTCCGACACTTACGTTACTATCTCCCATGGAGCTAAACTAAGTACACATAATTTAACTTACTTTAATAGTTTTAACAAGTGCAACAACTATACTAATGTACTGCGAAAACTGCCAACAATTTGGTCACCTTAAATTTCTACGTTCTAAAACTAAACTACAACTAGTTCCTTTTCTCCCAAAATAAATTCGACCGCCATTTAAACATTGAAAATTATTTATGTTTATTTCATTACCGAGAAATATCGTTACTTCTCTCTGAACAATACTTCTAGGTAATGAAATGACTCCTCACGAGTCGCACTTGTTAAGTTACATTAATTTTGAGTCGTTTTATTACATAAAATAAAACTATTATATGTTCGTGGAAAATTGCCAAATGTAAGTTTTTTTTTTTTATCCACGAACTTTATGGGTCCCTCTCCCCGTTCAACAATAAGATTAAATTTCTATTTATACCAATTTGTGGAGTAGGACCATCGTTGCTTTCACCCCATCTTTATAAGTTCCGCCAACCATGGTCCGCCTCCAAACAGCCAAAATCCACGGTCAGGGATGGTGAAGCCGTGACCGCCCGAAAATGGGGGAGAGTCCCTTCTGAAACAACATAAAATAATACATTAAACTCAAACACTTATGGTGACCGATACAACTTCAAGTTCGTCGCATTTTGTGTACTTACTAACTCCTGCGTTGCTGGGTTGCGTAAAATGTACGCATTACTCATCTTTACTTCTACAATTTCATATGGTCCCTCATATAATAGGAAAAATTTCTTTATCTCTCTATCCTGTGCGCTAGACAAATCATGTCTCCTTACCAATACTAATTGCCCTACTTCATATTTAGTTCACTTACCTTTAGCATCATGTCTCTGCTTTCTCCTTTCTCCTTTTGTCAGTAAATTTTCATTCGCTAGTCGGATCTTCATATTCACGTCTATAGTTCGCGTTTCTGGTGGATAGCTAAAAAGTTGTTCCAATATCCTAGGCGGCCGTGTTCCTCTGATCAATTCATGCGGCGTAAATCCGGTGGATTCATGGGTGGTACAATTCAGCCACTCCTCTACTTTCTTAACGTAGGATGGCCATTCTGTATGCTTGGCGTGACAATACGCCCGAAATATCCTGCCAATCTCTCTCATCACCTGTTCTGCCTGGTTGGACTGTGGATGGTAAACTGCCGTTTGTTTGGGTATGATGCCTTCCCATCCCAGAGTTTGTCGCCACTTGCCGCTTATAAACTGTGGTCCATGGTCAGATAAAATTATTTTTGGTTTCCCTACATTAATCATGTAGTCTCTTCTTATTTTTTCGCTGAGGACTTTGCTCGTCGCTCTCTTAATACTATACAATTTAACAAATTTTGAAAAAGTGTCTAAAACTACAAATACATACAATACACCACCTCTACCTCTGGGTAATGGCCCATACAAATCAACTGCAACTAAATCAAATGGTCTCTCAACTTTTATATAATTCATCTCCCCTTCTACTCTATAATTCACTACTTTTGATTTCTGATACAAATCACAAACTCTTAACACTCTTCTTACTCTCCTCTCCATATTCTTAAATATACATGATTCCTTTAAAACATTAGCACACTTTCTTGCCCCAAAATGCCCATACCTTATATGGCAATCCCAAATAATTTTATCTACCAACCCTTCTGGTATAACTAGTCTCCAATCACGCTCCCCCCTTTCAATTTTTTTAAACAGAATCCCTTGATATACTTGAAAATGTGTACTATATTCAGACCCACCTATTGTTTTTGGTGAAGATCGGTTAAGGGAAAGGGGTAGTTTAGCAGCAACATTTTATGTTTTAACAAGGGTAATTTTTTATATGACGAACGATAACTGCCCCAAATTAAAACAGAATCAACTACTTTTTTGCATACCTTTTTGAATTATAGAGAACTCAAGGTTTGTTGATTTTGTTGAAGATCGGTTAAGGGAAAGGGGTAGTTTACCAGCAACATTTTATGTTTTAACAAGGGTAATTTAACGATAACTGCTGTAAATTCAAAGAGAATCAAATAATTTTTTGCATACGTTCCTGAATTGTAAAAGGTGTGTTGTTTTTGGTGAAGATCGGTTAAGGGAAAGGGGTAGTTTACCGGCCACCTTTTATGTTTTAACAAGAGTAATTGTTTCTATGACGAACGATAACTGCCGCACATTCAAACAGAATCAAATAATGTTTTGCATGCACCCTGAATTGTAGATGGCTCAAGACCTATTGATTTTGGTGAAGATCAGTTAAGAGAAAGGGGTAGTTTAAGTGCAACATTTTATGTGATAACAAGGTTAATTTTTCCTATGACGAACGATAACTGCCGTAAATTCAAACATTATCAAATGAGTTTTTGTGTAAGTCCGTAAATTCAAGGCCTGTTGATTTTGGTGAAGATCGGTTAAGGGAAGGGGGTAGTTTACCTGCAACATTTTATGTTGTAACAAGAGTAAAGTACTTAATTTTGATAAATAAAATATCCTGATAAGATGATCTTAATAATTCACTGTAGAAACGTAGATGAAATATCTATAAATGAAGACGCTAGTTGAACGGGGTGGGGGTAATTTTCTATAATTGAAAATTGTAGTTGAAGCGGGAGGGGATAAAGTTTATATGTGTACCACGTTATCGACAACAAAGTAGTAGTTTTTTGTTAAAATTCCTTCCCAGTCTGTTTGACCGTAGTCCAATGTTATCTGCAAAACCTGATGTTTCGGCAGTGCCGTCGACTGCCATCATCACTGAAAATAGAGTGCGATAACATGAGGTGGTATACGTTAGTGACCACAATACTGTGGTTAAGGCTGTAGCAATAAGTGGAAAGAAGTAGTTTCTATGGAAACATTTCATTTCGTAAATGACTTTAAATATAAATCTTAGAACATGGAAGTCATGTATGGTTCTCCATACCGATATTTTACTTCCATGTTCCATAAGGAAATGGAAGTATGGTGGTGGCAAAAAAAATCGTGAACGAGATAATTGCAGATTCTGATTGTACTACCCTCAAAACATGAAAAAAAGTCATTTTTCGAAAAGTGTCTGTGTGTGGATTTTGTTTCTATGGCAACGATAAGAGCCGCAAATTCAAACAGAATCAAATAATTTTTTGCATACAGCCCTGAATTTTTAAGGACTCGACGTCTGTTGATTTTGGTGACAATCGGTTAAGGGAAAGGGGTAGTTTACCTGCCACATTTTATGTTTTAACGAGACTAATTGTTTCTATGAAGAACGATAACTGCCGCACATTCAAACAGAATCAAATAATGTTTTGGATGCATCCCTGAATTGTAGAGTTCTCAAGACCTGTTGGTTTTGGTGAAGATCGGTTAAGGGAAAGGGGTAGTTTACCTGCAGCATTTTATGTTTTAACAAGGGTAATTTTTTCTATGGCAAACGATAACAGCCGCAAATTCAAACAGAATCAAATAACGTTTTGCATACATCCCTGAATTGTAGAGTTCTCAAGACCTGTTGGTTTTGGTGAAGATCGGTTAAGGGAAAGGGGTAGTTTACCTGCAGCATTTTATGTTTTAACAAGGGTAATTTTTTCTATGACGAACGATAACTGCCGTAAATTCAAGCAGAATCATGTACTCTTTTGCATACCTTTTTGAATTATACAGAACTCAAGGTCTGTTGATTTTGTTGAAGATCGGTCAATGGAAAGGGGTAGTTTACCTGCAACGTTTTATATTTTAACCAGGGTATTTTCTGGGGAAAACGATAAGTGCCGCAAATTCAAACAGAATCAAATAATTTTTTGCTTACAGTCCTGAATTGTAGAGGACTCAAGACCTATTGATTTTGGTGAAGATCGTTTAAGAGAAAGGGGTAGTTTACCTGCAACATTTTATGTTTTAACAAGAGTAAAGTATAAATAAAGTATCCTGATAAGAAGCTCATAATAATCCACTGTAGAAACGTAAATGAAATATCTATAAATGAAGAAGTTATGTGAAAGGGGTGGGGGTCATTTTCTATTAATGAAAATTATAGTTGAAGGGGGAGGGGAGAATTTTTTATATGTGTACTACGTTATCGGCAACAAAGAAGTAGTTCTTTGTTAAAATTCCTTCCTGGACTGTTTAGCCGTAGTCCAATGTTTTCTGCAAAACCAGACTTTTCGGCAGTGCCATCGACTGCCATCATCAGTAAAAATTGAGTGCGAAAACGTGAGGTGGTATACGTTAGTGACCACAGTACTGTGGTTAAGGCTGAAGCAATAAGTTGAAAGAAGTAGTTTCTATGGAAATATTTCATTTCGAATATCATTTTAAATATAAATCTTAGAACATGGAAGTCATGTATTGTTATGCCGATATTTTGTTACTGTCACACCAAGATAATTGATAACATACTATTTTCGATAGAATGTTCATTTAATGTCATATTGGCTCCTTCACTTCCAACTACTAGGTGTTGTTTGTTTTCCAAGATTTGTTTTTCATCAAATTTTTGTGTCATATAATTGGAGCCCTGTTTGTCCAATGCCACAACAACCTACTCATCCATAGACACAATTGTGTAGAGGTAGCCATCATTTATTGAGTTCTTCTTGTCACAACAGTGTCTTTTCCACTTGCCTAAAGCTGTGTTAATGTAAGTTTTGAAAAAAGTGGATGCTGTGGAAGCCAGGGACATTTTGCCTTTATGCATGCTTAAAGTTAAGCATTCCTGAAATTTGTATTTTTGGATATGTTATATGATCAAACGAAAGGGAAGTTTTAGGAGAATATAGTACTCCATCATGTACTGACACTTTATGACTTGGTAAATAAACTTCTTTGTTGAAGGAAAAAGTATTGTAATTGATAGTCGACACTACCAATGCTTTTCTTATATACAAAACATGTTTTACAGTAAATACATAAAACATAAGTGAAAACCCAGTTCTAATCAATCTCAATGTATGCGTTCAGGTTTCCGTTTTTTACAGTTTTCACTGCTTAAATACTCAGTAAAAATAATAATTAAAAAAACTGAAACCATAAAAATACTTGAAAGGCGCTATAAACAAGTGCACTTCATAGTAACATGAAACATAACTTAACAGCTGATACTACTTTTTGGAATATTTTTCAAATAAAAGTAACACAGGCAAAAATTATTGTGTTATGTACCAAACGCCCCCTACAACCTTCTGAAAGTTTCATTCACTAATGTGGTATGATCTAGTAAGCTGTATATGAACAGAAACAACAAATAAATGGGATGGGAGAACAATTCCTATTTTGAGACAGAACTTTAGAATTAGGTAACCGCATCTCAAAATAGATATTTGCCATTCCAGGGATAAGTATTTTTAGTTCATGATCGGTAAAAACTCTGAACATGCACCACGTCTTCTCCAAACTGGCCTACTATGTTATCATTCTTTCTTGACCCTGTTCTGACATTGTGGTTGCCCAAATGATGATTTCTGACCTTGTGTTGAGTTTATTTAGTGTATCTAAAGTTCCTCATAAAATGCATCCTTTGTTGCTTCAGTGGTGTCTTTGTTTGGGCCATACACACGCACTACACTCATACCTTATCCTTTAATTTTCATGTGGACATTGACAATTCTTTCATTTATATATTTCTACCTCTTTAAACAGCTCCTATGTTGTATTTAATAATAAAAGAAATGCTATATTGCATTCCTTTCCTTTTTGTTTCCACAAGGGCAGCAGTATCTATCTTTAACCTTCCTATTTCATCAAAGACTTCCTTAGATTTGATGTTAATTGCTTATATGTTCCACGTTTAAATTTTAATTTTACTTTCCCACAGCCAAGTTTGTTCACCATTTTTCTGATCCAAATTCTAATGCATTAGTGTAGGAATTTTTACATGTAGATTTTTCACAAGAAATAGGGTGTTGGCCTATTGTCCCAGGACCAGGAGTTGCTATCAAGGTTAACTCCCCTAGGTAGACTGCTTTCACCACAGCGGCAGAGCACTACCTACCCCAGGAACTGTGAAGCAGGAAATAACCCTTAGCCTTTGGAAATCTAATACTATCAAGGTTGAAGAAACAAGAGGTGGCCAAGGATGGCCAACAGGACATATAACAGACACCTGATACAAGTCAGTAGAAGTAATACTAGGAGAAGGAGAAACCTGCTAGATTTGGTTCACTGCAGCATGAACTAATACCACCCCGACCTGTGAGGAGCCAAAATGATGCCCTGCTATACACCACCTGTAAAGATGCCCATAGGGGGTCCAACAACCCCACTCAGAGGCAAACCATTAAGCAGCTAACCTGAGCTGCTGTAATAGGAGAAGCTTACCCTATATGGAATTTTAGGATATATAATTTTAGGAAAAGAGGAAGTCGTCAGCCATGTTTACAGTAAAATTATAATGGAACTCATGAATCATGAAAGCTACAATTTTATGAAGAGGATAGTCAAAAAATTGTCCTTACACCATAGATGAAAAGTTGACATAACATGGTCTGGCATGTACAGATGCATGTAAAAATTTGTATTTTTTTTTTATTCTAATGATTATGTTTTATTTACTTTTGATTCTATATTCATTGTTTCCAATGAATACATGAACCACACATGGCTGGAATATCCGGTCTTACTGCTCATTCCAAAATATAAATAATTTGTTTTGAATACTTCTTTAAGAATGTGTATATTTAATAAAAGTGATCTGTTTCAGTATGGATGGCTTTCGTGTAGTGAAACTAAATGAAGTAATACGTAACGTCGATATTGTAGTGACTGCCACAGGGAATAAGAACGTTGTAACACGAGAACATATGGACAAAATGAAAAATGGCTGTGTTGTGTGTAACATGGGACACTCAAACACAGAAATTGATGTGGTATGTATTGCTTTAGACTGGTATAACTTTTGTTTTATAATGTATATGGTAAACATCATTATATGTATAGGTATGTTTGGACTTTTCCAAGCATTCAGAAAAAAGTATTGTAATTTGGAAAGTGTTGTAAGATTAAGAGTGCTTAAGATTATTTCTGAATTAAAATTGAGTACTTTATTTACTAAAGTATTTCATTTACCATTGGTTCCATGAGATTTAAAATTTAAATTGATCTGCTGAGTCAACTTTGGAGTGACATGGGAAAGAGAAACTTGAATGATTTCTAGGATAGAGATGTATTCACTGAAGATATTCTCCAAGTTTGAATAAATAGTAATCAGTTTAAATTAAAGTTCTAAATAATTTTCAGATTATCAGAATTTACAGAATTATTTCTCGGATTCATACGTTATATAAGTGTTGTGAAAAAAGTACTTTTAATTAGTGTAAATACCTGAACCAATAACAACAGTCCATTAAAACCTTAGCAACCAAACCAGTTTTAAAATCTGTCTTTGGATGTGTAAAGCCCTCATAAGATAGTTGTGAGGAATATAGTAACTGTGTGAAAGAACAGAAACCCCAGGTCGCCACTCACACTTGACAGACGGCGTGTGAGAGCCGTATCACAATCTCAACTTATAACAGAAAAGTTAACTGACTACTTACCAGAAGTAATTGACAAGGTTACTTCATTTACAAATGAGTACACTTACGCTAGCATTGTTGACTTCATATTATCAGTAATAACACACAATTTAATTTACAATAATGAATCAGTACAATAAAAAGATCATTCTGCATACTTCTCTTTTAGCCTGCCACCGATTTTACAAATTTCCCTACATGTGACTTTAATTTTTTTAACTACATTGAGAAATACATTAATTTTGAAAATACAAAAATAAAAATATTTGACCCCAGAATCCCCAGAATAATGCCAGCACTTTAGTTCTAATTTATAATCATTGATTCCCCCCTCTCTCTCTCTCTCACACACACACACACACACACACACACACACACACACACACACACACACACACACACACACACACACACACACACACACACACACACACACACACACACACACACACACACACACACACACACACACACACACCAACTTTTTGCGTGACAATTTATAATTTGGGTAGTTACAGGTATTTTTGAAAAAGATCACTAAATGTTTAATTGATAATTAGTTATACTAATATTCACATTGTGATTTTATAGATACAAGTTTTGTGTTATTACGGGCTTTAAGAATATAATTTGTAAAAAGCATGTCTTAAATTACATGTCTTATAGCAACAAAAAATGAAGTAAAAAATGGTTGATATTTGTATATATTATATAATTACATACATTGTGTGTGTGTGTGTGTGTGTGTGTGTGTGTGTGTGTGTGTGTGTGTGTGTGTGTGTGTGTGTGTGTGTGTGTGTGTGTGTGTGTGTGTGTGTGTGTGTGTGTGTGTGTGTGTGTGTGTGTGTGTGTGTGTGTGTGTGTGTGTTTCTGTTTTTAAACACATCACTGAATTTTTCCGTTTCTGTGATGATGAGAGTAGATTTACTCATATAATAGTGATAGAGAAAGGATTTAAAATAGCTATAACATTTAAAATATATACTGTACATAAAAAGCAAGGTCTTGGGGTAAAGGACAGCTATTTTTAGAATTTGGTATCAAAATATTACAAGATAAATTTACATTTAAATCTGATATATGTACACAAGGACTGGTATGCAACTACAGTGGAACTTGGTTATAACGTCATTGAAGGGACCAAAAAAATAATGACGTTATGTCCGAGTGACATTATAAAAGAGTCGTTATAAAAGACCCTTTTTAATCACTAGTAAGGAAGGAGAAATAAAAAAAAGATCTTTGCATTATTAACATTATTCGTGATATTTATTCTAAAGTTTACAAACTGCATTTCATTTATACAAACAGCATGAAGAATATTTTAAAAGATCAAAAAGAAAGTACATGTAATTTACATTTAGGCTTACTGTCGAAAGTAATCCGTAATTTTCTTTTGAACTCTCCTTTCTGAAAAATAAATTCTTTCTGTTGTGCTGTGGAGATGCTGCGCTGCATTGAATGTGTCGTCAGATGTCTCTCTAAAACAGTAAAATTGTGAAAGAGTTTCGGCAGCTCTCATTGCTTCCTGTACTGTCGGACAAACGATGTCGGCATCCACCTCTTGCTCAGCATCTTCTTCAACACTATCTTCTGCTTCTATGTTTTTTACTTCTGCGATAATTTCTGCATCACTCAACACTTGGAATGCTTCTACTTGGTCATCCACTGATGCATAGGAATCAAGTTCATTTCCAAATTCATTTACGTCGAATTTCTTAATCCACTCCGAAAGCGGCAAGTCGTCGTCTTCGTCATCATCGGGTAAATTTTCATGTACGAGTTGTGCTTTACTAAAGCATTTTGCTATCGTCTTCTGTGTTACACTCTTCCAAGAGTCGTCTAGGAATTGTATTGCATCTAAGAGTGAAATTGTGGCAGGTTGCGCCGTGTCCATACAGAAAATAATTTTTTTTTAAAGTTGCTTGCGGTAGTGACACTTTAGGCTTCTAATGACGCCTGGGTCCATAGGTTGCAGGACACTCGTACAGTTGGCCGGTAAGAAGACCAGATTAATGTTTGTCAAATTTAACTTTGGATGGGCTGCACAGTTGTCAACTAGAAGTAGAATTTTTCTGTTTTTCGATGACAGTTCTTTATCCCACTTTCTTAGTTCATCTTCAAAAATACTAGAAGTCATCCACGCTTTTTTGTTGGCAGTGTAACTTACAGGAAGTTTTTTGATGTTTTTAAAACATCTAGGATGCAAACTTTTCCCAATAACTAAAAGTTTCCTTTTTTCGGTTCCCGTCATGCTGGCACAAACAAAAACTGTAACTCTTTGTTTAGAGAGCTTCCCACCAACGCACTTTTCATTTTTAAATTTGAAAGTCTTATCTGGAGTTAATTTATAAAAAATTCCGGCTTCATCTCCATTAAAGATGTCTTCATCTTTATACGATCGTCTAATTTGTGGCCAAGTGTTACGCACCCAATCGCCTGTAACATTCAGATCTACGCATTTTGCCTCACCACAAATTTTTGCAAAGGAAATCGAGTGTCGGGCCTTAAATCGATCTAGCCATCCATTGGAGCACGTAAACTCAATACCAAACAATTTTCCGAATTCTGTAGCTTTCTCTTTCAGAATTGGTCCACTCACAGGAATATCTGAACATCGACACTGTTTGAACCATTTCAATAATGCTGCATCCACATCACCATGTTCGCATTTCCTAATTTTTTTAATTTTTTCTCCATCTTCCTCAAATTTTTTTAAAATTTTGTCCTTGTTTTTTAAAATTGAACCTACAGTAGAATTCACTAAACCAAACTCACGGCACACATCAGCTATTTTACGTCCGTTTTCATATGATCTAATTACACGTACTTTCTCTTAAATAGACAGAACCTTTCTTTTTATACTAGAACTTGCCATGATTACTGTATAAAAATGTAGACCTACGTATAAAATTCTATAAACAGTGGCTACCGAAACTTAAGTTATAAAACACACAAAAGAAACTGTCACAGTACGAGCAGATACAGAAACAATAACAACCAAAAACAGAGACGAGACTACGTGTAAACAATACTGTACAGTAAATACTGTAACAGCGTGGTGTGAACAATATCCTCGAGACGCGCAGTGCTACTGACCCGGTGAGAGTGGTGGGGAGACATGTCAGTCGCCAGACACCGGCTGGCGCCGGCGGTCCTGTTACAGTGCTTATCGCTTGCATACAATGTATGTCTGTAGCCATGGGCGTAGCGCGCGCACATATATACGTTTATATGAAATTTAGAGTAAAATATCTGAGAAATTTTTGACGCTATAAAAGAGTAGTACAATATTTAGTGGCGTTAAACCCGGGAATTTTTATAATGTTAAGATATCAGTTTGAACGGACTTATGACAAAATAACGCTACACCCGAGTTGACGTAACAGCCGAGGCCGTAATAACCAAGTTCCACTGTACTACCATATTGGTATTAACTAATACCTGTACTACTAACAGATAGTTCATCAATTTTGTTTATAGAATAGTCTTCGTACACCTGATTTAACTTGGGAGAAAGTTCGTTCACAAGTTGACCACGTTATTTGGCCTGACGGAAAACGTATTATCTTGTTAGCAGAAGGGAGACTTGTTAACCTAAGCTGTTCCAGTCTTCCTTCATTTGTTGTTTCCATCACAGCTGCTACACAGGTATATTGTAAGTTAGTTTGTGTTAAATTATTGAACAGATGTGTAGCTGCAATTATTGAGGCCAGTTTAGAACACAGAAGTAGCTCAGCATATAATTATATAAAGCATAATGTTTTAAATATATACAGTATTAGTACAAATGTTCTGAGGCTTTACAGGTGGTTGCAACTATTACAGTCTGGACATACTTGTCTTTTAAGTTGTAGATTCTATACAATATGTGTTAATTTTTTTTTAATGAGCAAAGTGAGTTCTCAGTTTTAAGTCAAACATTTGGCATTTGTCTGTCTGTCAGTCTGGCTGCTAGAGGTATGTGTCATGATAATTTTTGAACGCATTAGTGAATTTTCATAAAACTTGACATTCATATCCACATTTTTACACCCTACACACCATTATTGTTTTTGAGATTGATCCACCTAAAAATGGGAGGGGGCACGTGAGGCAAAAATGTGAGGGGTCAAATTAAAGGGGATTTTAACCAGAATCTGAATATAGTGGCCATTTTTAAAAATGAGAAAATTTTGGGATCTCAGAGCCCAAAAATGAGTCAAAATTGTGAAAAAAAAAAACAAAAATCTATGTGGTGTATCAAATTAAGAAAATTTTAATCAAAGTCTGAATATAATATTCAGTTCTGGAAACTTCAAAACTTTAAGACAACAGAACCTCCCCAAAAAATGAAAAATCCCAAAAATCTATCCAAGTGTCAGGCTAAAGAGAATTTTCACTGACATCCAAGTATAATGTTTACTAAGACATTTTTTTAACTTTAGGGCCACCTCAGCCAAAAATGGAACCAGTAATTTTAAGAAAATTATGGAAGTCTATCTTTCTCTCTTGTAGAAGAATTTTATATTTATATATCTCTTCTTTATATAAATTAATTAAAGAAGAAGAAATATTAATTTACTCTCAACACTCCTTGCTAATTTTTGACCGTCTCAGAAAGTTTCCTAGCTGAGTGTACAAAAAACTTTATATCTTATCAGTTACTTATGTCTGTGAAATGTAATTTACATACATATAGATTATTCAAAATAGTGAGCAAGGTCTGTAGCTCAGGGAGTTTACTAGTTTATGCGCCTGTTAAAATAACAAAAACTTTTGAAGAATTCTGCCTCCCTATTATCAGCAACATTCATTATATAAATAGTTAGGACCTCGGACCATCATCAACTCATGGTATACACAAATCAAAAAAACAAATAAATAATTATGTCTTCACAAGAGATCTTACAATTCACTTGCAAAATCCGTAATATACACCTCCCACTTTCTCCTCCAGTCATCTACACAAACTGGTTTCTGCACATTATGGAGAGAACACAAGCGTATTGTACTATATATGGTGATGGGTTGAAAAGTAATGCACATCATCAGATGACTAGAGAATTGTGAAGCATATTACAAAAAGTAAAGTATATAGCAACCAGTTTACAAGCTGTTTTCCTGCTCAGTTGTATGGTTATTCGTAATTCCAGTGAATTTATTATTTATTAAGTGTGTATTAGTTTCTTTTATGAGCTCATGATTTATTGTCTGTGAAACATTAAGGTCCTCTTTAGATGGAGGCACATGCGAGTTGTAGTTGATAGCAGCAATCTTATGTGGTTATCTGTGTCCATAACTCCCGTGTACCAAGAAAAATGACCACTAAATGCAGTGAGCCGTGCTAAATTATCATACACCAATTGGAATTGATACCTTAAATTAACAAAATTAATAATCCCACCACTTTTGATAAGTGTAGTTGGGCATTATAGGTGTGTTCAGGCTACATCCGTGTGTCTTCAGGGAACTGTGTTGTTTGGAATCTCCACTTTCCTTTAAGAAGTAATACAAGATAGCTGTAACAACCTTGCTAATACATGGCTTCATTTCTAAGTTGTATTGGGTAGTTTGACATGGCGTGGTAGTGGTTCTTCTGTCATTTTTTTACCATTAGGTTGTGATGACAAATCTATCTACAAACTAGTATTTATCATATATGAGGTGCTACCCAAAAGTTCAGGGAATTCGCCCATAAAATTGCTTACCATAACTCCTAGTTTCCACCATCTTCGAAATAGTCCCCTTGGGCATGGACACAGCGATCCAAGCGTTTTTTCCATGATTCCATGTATCACTGGAAGTCAGCAAGCGTAAGTGTTCGAAGCACCTTCTGCGATTCGGCCTGGATGTCCTCAATTTGTAAAGTAACAAACGTTTTCACAAATAAACACCAGAATATTACTCACCTCTGTGATCTTTTTTACGCACTTACCTTAGACTCTGCAAATCCCATTAAAACTTTCAGGGCCGCCAATACGTTTGTAGAAGTAAACGTATAAACCTTGACACTCTTTCCCTTAAGTAATTTACTTCCCTTTAATTCAAAACTTATCCAGGCTTGTTAGATGAGTTTGACGGCACAGAAAACTAGGATATGGTTATGGCGAAATAATTATTCTAACACATGTTTATGTTAATGAAACAAATCTTATTTTATTTTTTTAATTAAATATTCAAACTTTGTTTTTCCTACTTTCTTTTTATCTAATACTATACACAGTTATAAAACAAAACTCCATAAGCTAATTTTATTATACAAATCAGTACTCTTGTACTTTTTATTTCTCCCCTTTTCTCTCTCACACACACTCTCACGCTCTTTACATTTCTGAATACCCTCCATTTATTGAGCTCATTAGAAACAATTCATGTTTACTTATAAACTTTTAGCCAACGACTAAATTTGTCACTGTACTTAACTGCACGTGTTATCCACCGAGCTCCGCCATCACTCGCCGTTCACTTTCACTTTCACCACCTCACAACAAACTTTTCTTATTTGTGCAGATTAACTCATTCGTCTGCCGTATCTATCTCTTCCTTCGTTTTAATCTTCTTTCACACACTTCAATATTCAATAAGATTTGTAGGCCTCCGCTACTGTAATCGCTTCGGCCTACCGAAATTTCGAGGCTACGGTTATACGTCTGAATGGGCTGAAGGTGCTTGTTGACTGCGGCGAATTCGGGGCCTGCAACTGTATACTATACAGACCCTCCACGCATCGGTCACGTGGTTCCCCTGAATCACCACTTCATCCCTTGTCTGGACACATGGAAAACTCTGGACGCTTGTTGAAGCCACAACTGCGTCTCAATATTGAAAGCACGTGTTTCTCTCATGGTACCATCGTACCTTACCTCATATGGCATGGGTTTTGTTCTTCACTGTGTTGTTCAGTTAAATATAGCCGTTGACTAAGGCATCGTACCACATGCTTTTCCGGTGACTCACCTCCGCTTTGTTCTAACTCCCAATGCGTACCTGACACTGGCTTTCACCAAGTATTACATAGACGGGTTTATTATTGAAAATTATTAAAAAAATGGTTCTACCCTTTTTGCCCCATTACAATACCCCTCCCCAATGAGAGGTTTTATGCCGAAGCATAAAACCTCATTGCCTAAACCTAAGAGGATAAGCTTGGATTTGGCGCCACGACCCCCCTTATTTCCTTATTAAACTATGGGTTACTCACCCCCCTAGTCCGATGTCTGTGGCTGCACCTGCATGACCTTACTGGACTTCCTGCCTCAGGATCCCAATACCATAAAGCCAGACAGGCACTAGACGCCCCTGCCCTGACATGCTGGCTAGCACAGGGCCGCCACCACAGTACCACCAGACTCTGTAACACAATCAATTAAAACATCAACAAATGGCCTTTCACTATTCCATATCCTTAACTGATTTGGTTTCCTCTTAGCCGTACTGGTTTGCCTTTTTCGAAGTACTGTTTTTTTTTTTTCTTAACTATCTAAATGAACAAATACCATTATTTTAATATATATCTTTAACACAACCTAATACATTTTATTCCAAACATCTAACATTAACATACTCTTGAAAGTTATAATTCAAATTCCAAAAAATGTTTCACCAATCCAATTAACAATTCCATCTTACTTTACCCTTTAAAAATTTCATTTTATATCTCAATTCCCTCATTACCAATTCAAATTACTATTGACATCTTTGTACAATACCAAATGTGATTACATAAAACAGCAAATTATTCAACACAACAAATACATAGTCAACAAAATATGTATTTCACTACTTCATTATTAACCTTATTATTATATAGGTTTTATATTCCATCAATACTTCATCATCAAATATTTTATACAACCATGTTGAATGTCTCATAAATACAACATCTCAGATTAAACATTATCCACATCACACTACAATCAACATTCAAATTTGAATTTGAGTAAAAATTACCAACATACCAACTTTAATATCCATTTTCTACTAAATATTCCACTTGTTACATTATAACTTCAACTCTGAATTTCTATTCATTACTTTAACCATCAAATTTTAATCATTTACCATTCATGATACAAGTTGATTCTAAAAAAAAAATTTTCCAAATCTATTACCAAGTTTCACATCTTTTAAATTAATTAAATCATCTCAAATTAATTTAATTACTTTTTTAAATTCCAGTAATATCAATTATTCCATCAGATAAAATATTATTATTAAATATAACTATTACATTAACGACTCGGAACACAAAGTGTTTTATAAGTAAAAACATAAAGTTTTACCTTACAAACTGAACCGGTTTTCACCTTTACAAGGCTTCTTCAGAGGTGCCGCTGGTAGTGCTGTCCGTCCTGTTGTGGGCGACGGAATCGAATTTCGAAAGATTGATGTTGTGTGTGTGGGGTGAGATATGTTCAAATAATGCGTGCGATTTGAATTGTGTCTGTTCGTTTAGGATGTCGTTTTTATTTGTTTTCGTGTGTTTGTATATTTCCAATTGTTCTAGAGTGTCTAGTTTTCGGCCTTTTGTGTGTACATGTAGAATGTTCATGTTATTGTCGATGTTTTTGTATGTGTGGTTTGCTTCAATGAGGTGGTTTGCAAAGGTGGATTCTGTAGTGGAGTGGAGTGCCTTTGTGTGTTCAATGTATCTCTGTTTGAAGCTACGTCCTGTCTGGCCTATGTAGAATTTGTTGCAATTTGAGCAATTTAGTTTGTAAACACCGGGTAGATCGAATTTGTTTTGTGCTTTGTGTGTGTGTTTTATAGTGTGTGTTCTGTTTTGTTAGTAGTTTTGTAAGCGATTCTGTATCCTGCTTTTTTGAATTTGTGGGCTATTTTTTCAGTTTGTTTGTTTATGTATGTTATTGTTATGAATTTGTTGTTTTCTGTCTTTGTCTGTTGTTTGTTTTGTGTTGTGTGTAGGAGTTTACTGACTATTGTTCTGTCATATCCGTTAGATTCTGCTAGATATTTTATCGTGTTTAGTTCGTCTTTGTAGTCTTTTTCATCTAGGGGGATACACATAGATACACACACACACACACACACATATATATATATATATATTGTAACAAATTAAATATACAAATACAAATCTATTGCGACAGTACAAATAAGTGATGTACTGAGCATGAAATATAAAAGTTTAAATTTACTTAATAAACTGTAAATAATTAATAATATATTAGAAATAAGCATGTTAGTGATTGCAGGCTTGGCTCAGACAAAAATATGAACAGGTGTTTCGACCTGAATCAACGTGCACACACACACAAATGTAACTGAAAGTGTGTACACCAGTATTTTGCTAGTGTATGTGAACGCAGGTCTCTGCAGGCGAGTTTGCCACCCCAAGATGAATAATTGCACAATTACTGTTTTTCCGTAATTATTCATAAACTAGAATTAAGAATTAAAATCCGAAAGCACCATAAAATGTAAATAAATTTACTAAATACTGTGTACGAAAACCACGCGAAAGTGACACACCGTACAAGTGCAATAGTGAAATAACTGTGTACAAACCGAAAGGGTTAAGTTGCAATGTCCAAAATTACAGTGAACATGTGTTGAAAAATTAGTTATAAGATAAGTATAAGAGTATACTTACAGGACTCTGCAATTCGCAGAAATATAAAAAATAGCGAATTTGACAAAGAGTGGGGGAACTGACGCCAGAGACAGTTTCTAACATGTCGATTTTGTATCACTGCAGGGTGTCGACACACACGCAAGCTACAGTGGTTCTCTTTCTTGAATCATCCACGGTGCAGCGGGAGCTTATGCCCGTCAGCACGGCGTATTTATTTTTTTTTCCGTAAACAGTTTAAATTTGCCAGTTACGTACAAATACGTAACTAAGCTGTAAAGACAATCATTTTAATTAATAACAGCACTACTTAAGAAGATCCATTAATGATTCGACACTAGACAAGAGGAGAGTTCCAGAGAGAGATACGACGCTGGACAAGAGGAGAGTTCCAGAGAGAGATACGACGCTGGACAAGAGGAGAGTTCCAGACAGCCGACGCTGGACAAGAGGAGAAGAGAGACAACCGACGCTGGAGGCGAGACGAGGACGAATACCGATGGAACAAAAATGATCGAGTATGATTGACGACAATAAGGTGATAGACAACTTATTCATATCTTAATCATACAAAGAATTCAAAGACAGTTAAAGACATTAATATTTTATTTAAAAATAAGAGCAATGTTTCTTGTATAGTAGAGTTAAAATCATAGATGTTTTAGAAATACGATTAACGTAACAAGAGCTCAAATTAATATGATATAAAATGATTACAAAGCATTTAAATAAAAACAATTAGTATTTGAGAAAACAGTACTGAGAAACAATAACTATTAATAATTTTGAGTACGTTACAATATAGAAAAAAAGATTTAAATATTGATATTTTGAAACATATTAATAGACTGAGTAGTCTAAAAATGAGATTTTTCTTTTATATAATAATTAGTAGCATAGAATATTTAGTCAGTAAGGATGTATATATCTTAAGCCTTACGGCATAATAACAAATAATAACTAATGTTTTAAAATCGAAGTCAGTGCCATGTGCACATATTTTTTTATAGTATCAAATAAAATTTAATTACCGTTTCAGGTTACATAGAGTTCTTATTGCAGATACACCTGACACCCAATTTAAATGTTAGATTGTTTAAAGAATTGGTCAATCTTGAATGTGAGATCATTCACGCCTATTTATGTGTATGTAATGTTGCATAAATTTGGTGCTCCAAGATCGTGGGGCTCCACAAATATAAATTAAATTAAATTTGCAAATTGTCACATTGCACTATTTGTGTTTGAATAGCTCCAAAATTTTGGAGCGGCAAAATGTAACAAATTAATTATTTAATATAATTTATTTTGCGGAGCCCCACGTTCTTTGGGACGCCAAAATGTAACAAAATTATTTTTCTGTGTAATTTAATTTGTTCATTAATTTAACTCATACACTTTATATAACCTTACTAACAACGTGTATGTATAATTGGAGTTCAGGTGTAATTATAATAAGGGTAGTCCTTTTAGGACTCGTAATATGTTTTCATTTATTAATTTAAACAAACATAATAAAAATAATTATATAATAGTAATAATCGCTTCGCCATAAGATATTCATTATCTACGGTTTGAATGTTTCTTTGCTTGCCATACTCTCATCATAAAAATAGATTTTATATCTTAGATATTATATTAGCAATTTTAAGTACAACATTTCTTCGTTATATTATAATTTCTCGACTACTCAGTCTGAATGTGTGCTTTTTAAATTTGTTAATACATTCTTATTCTATACTTGAAATACCTTTTACGGCTTTATAATCATTTTAACAAAACTAATTGATTATTTCCAATTACTTTACTTTATGTGCTTTCAATAAAAAAATTTAAATCATTAAATCAATTATTAATACTGCAAGCAAGGATTTAAATTATCTTTACATTGACTGTTCATTCATTAAAGAAAAATCATTAAAAAAAATTCTGGTTACAAGTAAATTACATTCTCTTATCTCTATCTACATAGTTATTCTTTAATTTTAAAATGTTTTTATTAATGTCTTTCAATTTTTTGATAATTATAAATTGGTTTTTCGTCACCTCAAATTCTGCAGATTGTCCCATGTCCTCCAGTGATATGTCAGTCCTCTCCTACTGGATATCCTCTTGTCTTTCCTGGTTTCACTGCTCGTTCTCCAGTCTCTCATCCTTCATGGTCCATCGGCTGCTGTAGATTGTAATGACGTTTTGCTCTGGATCGGTTGCTGTTGTGATAGAACTGTCTCTAGTGCTCTGTGTCTCGTTCCTCTGCCAGATGTTCTCTCGCCATCTATCTAGAGTTGATGTTCTTAGTTGTAGACTGCTCGTAGACGTCCGACAATTTTATTTACGGTACTTTTTATTTATTATCTTTTATTACTACTTGAAATCAAAACATTTCCCATAATACTTTACAGTTACGTAATAAAAATCTTATTGATGTTAGACATAGCGTCTAACTCTATCCAAAGTAATTAAAAATTCGCATCTCAGACGGACATAGAGTACCGTCACGACTGAAGACTGTTTGAGAAGAATTAAAAATTCTCATCGCTGACGGACATAGCGTACCGCCACGACTGACGACTGATTGAAGAGAGAGTTGGCTCTCATGGGCTCGTATTTATATTCACCAAGAAAACCACACCTGTTGGCTCAGGAATAAGCATGTCAAAAACTGTCCATGGCGTGAGTGCCCCCACTCTCGTCTCATTTCACATATTCGTACTTTTTTGCCAGTCGCTCTGTTCAATGCGGATTTCAAGGTGATGTAATATTGTCTAATTTAATTACACACATGATATGTAATTATCACAATGATCGCATCATTAGTATAATTATTATGCTTTAAAAATCGCACAGAATTCGCACTGATTGTCCGAATTACGTAGAATTCGCACTGCACATGTGTCTGATTTTTACGTATTTTTAGAATTAAAATTTAAAGTTTTTTACCTTAATCCGTCTATGTGACCGCTTAATTTTGTCTTCTTACGCATTTCGGATTATGTTAATCCATCATAAGAGATTAAAAAATTCGTCGGTTAAGACTTCGTTAAAACATGAAAAGTTACACTAAAAGACATTTAAGTATATATTCCACAAACACAGCGACGTACGCGGATGTGAGTGCGCACTCAATACTGGTTAGCGACGTACTGCACAGTTTATTGGAGTTTTCATGCTATCTATTGTTGTGTTGGGGCGTGTATTCTATGGCTATGTTATCTATAATCTTATCATATAGTGTATGCGATTTAAATGCCAATTGTTCGTTTAATATATTATTGGGATTATTTCTGAAGGCTTGGTAAATTTCGAACTCTTCTACCGCATCCATATATCGTCCCTTTCTGCAAATGTGTAAGGGTTTGCAATTTGCCTCAAAGTTTGTGTAATTATGATTCAATGAGACGAGATGTTTAGCGTAGTTTGATTTATTTATATTTTAAATGCTCGTGGGTAAGTGTTCTTTATATGTTTCGAAAAAACTCCTGCCAGTCTGACCAATGTAATGCATGTTGCAGTCATCACACATCATTTTGTATACACCCGTTCTTTTTTCAATTGATGTACGTGTGGCATTATTTAGCATTTTACCGATATTGTTGTTTGTTCTAAATGTGATGTGTATGTTATGTTTTTTAAAAGTATTTCTAATGAGCATTGAAAAGTTGTTAGAATAATCAACCGCCATATATATTGCGTTCGTCGTGACACGGTGAGGGTTGTTAGTTCTGCGTTTGTGTCTAAGTATCAAATGTTCAACTAATGAACTGCGGTAACCGTTCATAGTTGCAATGTGTTTAATTATATCTATTTCTTCTTTGTGGTTTGCGGGATCTAAAGGTACGCTGTATAGTCTGTGTATCATACTATTGAATGCGGCCATTTTTTGTGAGTGTGGGTGGAAAGAATCAGGATGTATAACACCATCAGTTGTGGTGGGTTTTCTGTATATTCTGTATTGAAATTTATTATTATGTTTCATAAAGGTTAAGTCCAGAAAATTTATGGCGTTGTCTGACTCTATTTCAAGTGTGAATTGTATGTTTTTGGTGATGTTATTCATGTAATGTAACAACATGTTTGCCTGTCTCGTTGTCCCATCGAAGATTACAAACGTGTCATCCACATATCTTTTATAAAATGAGATGTGCCATTTATTGTGTGGTGATCGCAAATATGTATTTTCAAAGTTGTTCAGGAAAATGTCAGCCAGCAAACCGGACAAGGGTGAACCAATTGCAAGACCCTCCTCTTGAATAAAAATTGTGTCATTGAATGTGAAATAATTCTGTTGTAATACTACGTCCAGTAACAGCAACAATTCTGTTATTTTTTGTAGATTTAACTTTCCTGTTCGTATTAAATTATTTCTTAGAATGTCTAAGGTTGTCTTTACTGGGACACTTGTATAGAGGTTGACTATGTCAAATGAGATTAACTTATGCTGACTATTAATGCTGAAGTCTTTAGTTAGTTTTATTAGTTCAATGCTATTTTTTATAGAATGATTATTATCTATAGTTATGTTACTTTTTATTAATTGGACCAATTTCTTAGATACTTTATAACCTGGGGCTGTTGTGTAATTAACAAGAGGTCTTATCGGTATATTTGGTTTATGGATCTTGGGTAAACCGTATTTTTAGAAGTTTTTACACTCTTTCCAACATTTATGGTTTGCTTAAAATTAAATACAATCTTAATTTAGCATTTACTTGGGGTGAGGTTGCACACTTTCAGGCTCTAACAGGCTTCACGCACACTCTATTTACTTGTGTACACGCTTACAGCAGTAATCGCGAGATGTTTCTTGTTGATTCCTGTTTATAACCCAGCTTCCAATTTCACACCTGCTCGTCTATTATATGTTACTAAAATTAATTTAAATATTTATTTTATTTTATATATGCGCATTACAGCATATGCTTGTGTTGTCGCAATATATTAGAACGATACTCTTAAACATTTACTTTTGCACATATGCTATTACCCATTTGTGCGCACTTACCCACGTCTCAAAGTTATACTCTTCTTCTGCAGTATTTACCTTGATGTTTCCCAGCTAGGTCGCAGGCTTTGGTAGTTAATTGAGGGTGGATAAGCACATGAATATCATTACAAGTAAAGAGTACAGTACTGGTTGTGAAATTAGTACGACTTTGTTAATAAAATTATATTCATTTTGTTTATTAATTAAAAAAATGCAAATTGTCATGTTATTAAATTAGTGTGTGGGTTAACTAATATTGAAACCCTTATATTCACTTATACGACTATCGTATAATTATAATGTGGAAAAATCTTATCTCTTATATTCTAAGACACATTATACACAAAAATAAGACATATATGACTTGGAATATTTACACAGACATATAATACATAACACATATATTCTTACAATGCGTGATTAATGAAATTGAATATTAATATTGTCTTAGCAAGTGTGGTTTTTTTATTATGTACCACTTAATTAAAAAATTAAATAGTTAAACATTTATAAAAATTCTAATAGAGACCATTCTATTACTTTAATTAACAATATCCTAATGTCTCAATTAATTCAAAATCTACAATTCAAGTAACTTTCATACTTGATTTTACGTTATAGTTACTTGATTTTAAATATATAATATAATTATAAAAATATAATAAAATATGGTTTCTCTAATTACCATTTATTTATGAGATTAATGAGTTTTATGTTCTTTGTTACAAATATTATTCTCTGAACTTTTATTAATTATTTATTATACAAGTAAAAATATAATAAAGTTTATGTAAACTTGTATATGGAATCTGGAGCCTTCTTTTGATAGACCTCAGGGTCATTGATAAGATTAAATAAATGTCTGACTTCACCTGCATATTTCTGCAACCATTTAACTGTTGTTACCGTTATCTGGACTCTCGAGTTTTGGATCCTCTTCTGGTATCACCTTCTCTGTCTCTGCGTCGTTTGGAATTACTCTCTCCGTCTAATGGATGCTGAGTTCTGACGTGGACCTCTGGTCGTGATGATGTACGGCTGGACGTAGCTGCATGTGGCTGTCCCTGTGTCCTCTAGTATTTTGCTCTGGTTCCTCTCCTCTCTTCGTCTTTTCCCTCGTGGATGTCTCGAAGTTTTACGTGGACTTCTTGAAGTTCATCGACGATGTTTCGACTCCCCGTAGTTTACAGTATAGTCGTTTAAATAAATCGTGTATATCACTATTACTTTCACCGACGTACTGCCGGTTCCATCGCACTTCAAGTTACATAATACGGTTTAAAACATTACTTAACTTTGTAAAATTGGCGTTGGCGAGATGCGTGGATTTCATGTACTGTCTGTTAATGATCTGAGAAAGCGTGTGTTGCTTGCTGGGGTTTTATACTCCTGCCGACGTTCAATTCCTGTTGAAAACTGTTCGGACAAAGTTGAACAAGTCAGCGCGTCGATTTATTAACTAATTACAACCTACGCATCTTTCTATGAAGCGCACACTTTTTTATAAATATTAATTGACAAATCGTTAGGTACATTAATAAACTTAACCTATGCAAATTATGAACATTAAGGTGTGTAAACTATGGAAGTTACGGCAAAATTTCACATGGTGGCTGAACAGTTCCCACGATCAAATACCTCTTAGTATCCAATTGTAGCGCCAGGCACCAGCTTTTTAACTACATATGTCTCTGATTTGTGTGAATTCTGGTTTTCGTTCAACACTTAAAAAACTGTGTAAAATTTTCTACAATCGTATGCATAATTCAACTTGTTCTTCATTTACACACTAACACACACACACACACACACACACACACACACACACACAGACTGATACACACGTGGTTGCCTGTCGCAATGACGTCACCACTTGCCAGTCGGGGCATGTTTCTTCTCCCTTCGCTGCGTTTAAAACCAACTAGGCTTGCAATTCCATATGCATGTTCACTTACAATTATTTCCTTATTTAAAATTAATTAATACGTTTGTTTCTTTTATTTATGTCTTATACCTAATGCTTAATTATTACATTATTTTCTTTATTTACATCTTTTACACGACTCATACGTGCTGTCACAGGACAAATGGCGCCAATCGTACACACTATAGTTTTTTAGGCCCTTAAAAGGACCGTTTGTCGGGTACGCTAAATCATTTGCGTACGCTGCCCGAGCCGCGCTGTGATGTTCGGCGGCTGCGTCCGCTGTTCCGGGCGTGCTGCGGTTCTCTTCTTTCGGCAGCGGTATGTAGAGCCCGCTGCTGTCCCAGTCGATGTCCATCACTGCTTCTCCTGCGTTCTCCAGTC
Organism: Magicicada septendecula; assembly: GCA_034769895.1. Taxonomy (NCBI): domain Eukaryota; kingdom Metazoa; phylum Arthropoda; class Insecta; order Hemiptera; family Cicadidae; genus Magicicada; species Magicicada septendecula. The sequence continues at coordinate 60,207,614 of CM068376.1, forward strand.
TTCTTTCTTCCTTTTCTTCCAGCTGGCTTGACGACGTCCAACGGAGTGTGCCAAAAATTTTTAGCGGCGCTGTTTTTATGCCCTGACAGGTCGTATGCCACGAACCTATCAGAGTGCCGCTGGTCCCTGGTTGGCTCGCCTCGAGCACGTTAGATGGTCACGTTGAGGCCAATCAAGCTGCTGCCGATCCTTGATTGGGTCGCCTCGCCTTCTCGTGTCACGTCTCGGCTGGCGCCGAGAGCAGATCTTCGCCTCGCTATGTCACAACTCCCCCGGGTCTTGAATGCTCTCCGGTGGCCAGCCCATTGTTCTTCTCCGGCGGGTTTGAGCCGTTGGCGGTGAACCTTGTATGGACGTCTGTCCTTCTCCACCGTGTAAATCTGCCCGCCGAGGGTTGCGGCAACGCTAAAGGGACCTTCCCAGGCTGGCTCCCATCCAGGGTACCTCCGTCCTTTGGCTGGTCCGGCGTGGCTCTTGACGTACACCAGCTGCCCTACGGCCAGTGTAGGGTCCTGTGTCCTCCGTTCCGGATACCGCCGCCGCTGATACTGCGTCTGGTGTGACCTGGCCGCCTCTTCTCGTTCCTCAATTGGCCGGACGTCCTGTTCTGCGTGTGGCCGACTCCAGTCGCGGGGTCGGCGTAGGTCTGTGCCCAGCAGAAGCTCGCTCGGTGTCACTCCAGTGGCGGCGTTTGCACGATTCCGCAGCGAGAACAGAATCGTCGGCAAACGCTTGTCCCAGTCGCCATGGTCCTTGCAGTCATGGAGCTGGATCCGCAGCGCCTTCTTGATCTCGCCGTTGCGCCGCTCGGTCGGGTTCGCCCTGGGATGGTAGTTGGCTGTAGTCCACGGTCGTATGTGCAGCTTGTCGCACATCTGCTTCCACTTGTGGCCCGTGAGCGGCTTTCCGTTGTCGGTGAGCAACGCCTCTGGGTATCCCCAACGAGGGAACACTTCTTCCTCCAGGTAGCGGATAATGGTGTCGGCGTCCGCCTTGCGCACGGCCTTTGCTTCCACCCATCTCGACATCATATCCGTGACCACTACGATGTACCGGTTGCCAGCTCGAGTCAGCGGATATGGTCCCATGACGTCCAGGGCGACAGTATTCCAACATCTCCTGGGTCGGTGAGGTCGCTGTTGGTCGTGTTCGGGATTTGCGCCGCGCTTGTGTAGGGCGCATATTCTGCAACTCCGGACGTATCTGCGGACATCAATGGTTAGGCCGGTCCAGACGAAGTCCTTGCCGATGGCCCGAAACGTTTCTTCGGCCCCCGGATGACCGGCTTCAGGGAAGTCGTGGAAGTGCCTGATGACCTCCATGCGGACACTCGGCGGCACGTACAATCCTGGTTCCTGGTTGCGTCTGTCCTTCCAAACCAGGCCGTTGTCCACCCGGTATCCTCTCGGTGTAGCCGCTGCAGGGTCGTTTCTCCACGCTTGGCACTCCTGGTCGCCTTCTTGCGCCTCCTGCACTGCCTGATGGATGCCGACAGCTGTGATTTCTTGTAGTCGGGGTGCAGCTGCCGCAACACTGCGAAGTGGCCTCTCTTCAGGCTGCATCCGTGGTTCTTCTTGGACGCCGGCAGTATCTTCAAGCCCAGGTTCCCTCGAGAGGAAGTCCGGCAACTCGTTCTCCTTGCCCGGGCAGTGGACGACGGTGAATTTGAAGCTCTGTATCAGTAGAGCCCAGCGAGCGTACTTCGTCTTCTGCCCCGTCGCCTGCTTCAGCCAAGTTAGCGCCTTGTTGTCGGTTCTTAGGGTGAAATGTCGATCCTCCAAGTATGGCCGGTATTTCTTGATGGCCCAGACGACTGCCAAACACTCCAGTTCGTTGGAGTGGTAGTTCTTCTCCGCCTCGTGGAGCTTGGGACTGGCGTACAAGATGATACGCCTCTCTCCGGCTTCGGTGCATTGATAAAGCACCGCTCCAAGTCCCTTTTGGCTGGCGTCGGTCTGCAGAAACATCGGCAAGTCTCGATCCGGTCGTGAGAGTTTTAACGGCTGCCAGAAAGCGGCCTTAACCTCTTCGAAGGCTCGCTGAGTTGTGTCGTCCCAATGCCACTTTCTTGTCCGCAGCAGGTCCGTTAACGGTTCCAAAATCATGGCGAAGCAGGGGATGTACTCTCGCAGCCAGTTGCAGGTTCCCAGGAAGCGTTGCAGCTCTTTCTTGTTGCTGGGGGCCGGCTGGTCTTCAATCGCTCTGAGATGTTGCTGCTGCGGGAGGTTGCCATCCGGAGTAATCTCGTGGCCCAGAAAGGCGACTTCTTCCCGGCCGAAGTGACACTTGTTGAGCGAGCAGGTCAGCTGGTGAATCTGCAGCCTTTCCAAGACTTGATCCAGGTGTCGCAGGTGCGTTTCCCAGTCGGGGGAGTAGACAATGATGTCGTCCAGATAGACGAGGCAGCACTCCCGTAATAGTCCCGTGAGAACATCCTGCATCAGCCGTTGGAAGGTGCTGGGCGCGTTCTTCAGCCCAAAGCACATCACCCGGAACTGGTAGCGACCTCCGTCGGGCACCGAGAATGCTGTGTACTTCTTTGCTTCTTCCTCCAGCGGGATTTGCCAGTAGCCGCTCTTGAGATCTAGGGTCGAGAAGACTTGGGCCCCGCTGAGGTCCTTGATTGTTTCGTATATCAGCGGCAGTGGTGAGTCCACATCCTCGGACTGATCGTTCAGCCTCCGGAAGTCTACGCAGAACCGGGGTGTGCTGTCCTTCTTCTTCACAATCACCACCGGAGAGCTGTATGGCGAGGTGGCCGGTTCAATGATACGCTGCCTCAGCATCTCTTCTACCTGTTCCCGGATGGTGCGTTTCTTCTCGTCGGAGTACCGGTACATTGGGAGCCGGAATGGCTGGCTACCTTCTATCAGCCGGATCTCGTGCTTGGCCGCAGATGTAGTGCGGAGCGGGCCACGGGAGAACAAACTGCGATGACGGTGTAACATTTCCAGAAGCCGTTTATGGTGTTGGCCACCTGCTGATGTTTGAAGGCTAGCTTCGTCAATGTCCTCTTCCTCGGGCTCCGCGCGGTCATTCCAGAAGACCGTCTGTCGGTTCTCGCTGCCAATGTGAAGGCAGCCCCGTCGGTAGTCCACAACTGCTTGGTTGGCCGTGAGCCAGTGGTGGCCCAATAAAACTTCTTCTTGCAGTCCGGGCACTTCTAGCAGACTGGTGGTGGTCGCGAGACTTCCAATTATAATGTCTGCGACGACGGTGGCCGTTGAGTGACATTGCTGACCGTGTAGCGCTAGCTGGACAACTCGGGGCTCCGTCTTCCTTCCTCCGGGCAGCAGACCGGCTCGTACGAAGTCGTAGTTTGCGGCGGAGTCCAAGGCTGCGGTCAGTTTTCGGCCGGCGATCTCTATTGGAATGCGCGGTATGTCCGCACCTAGTTGGTTCACGCGCCCCGGTGGGCTATTTACCGGGGCGCTTGGTCGTTTCCCTGCCGGTTCTTTACAGGGCAGTCCCGATGGAAGTGTCTTCCCGGGCAGTAGCGGCACTTGGGCGTTAGGCTGTTCAATCTTTGTTCCTCTTTCGTGCTTGAGGCCGATCGACACTGCTTCGACCCCCCTACTCGATCCAGGGAGTTTTCAGCAGAGTCATCCCGACCTTGCGCACGACTATCTTGATCCAAGTCCGCCTCGATGCTCATTGCCCGTTGTAAAAGTTCCTCTAAAGTCATAGGCGGCGGGAACCTCAGCGCCGGTCGAAGGCGTGGCTGCAGCTGTTGTGTAAGCATGGCTATGCTCGTCCTCTCGTCACCTCCGGGGTACAGACGGCGAAACAGCTTGATTTTTCTCAGGATGAAGATTTCCGCCGATTCCTGCCGCTGCGTTTGTCCGTACAGCTCGGCCAGCAGCTCTGCGTCTCGTTGCATCCCGCAGAAGTGATGCCGGAAGCGGTCGCAGAACTCGGGCCAATTTATCTGCAATCCCGTGTATCTCTCTGCCCACGTGGCAGCTTCTCCTCGGAGCTGCCGCACTGCGTAATCTGCCCACTGTTCAGGTGGGACTCTGTAGTCCCGCAGCTGTCGCTCTAGCTGTTGAAGATATCGTTCTGGATCCTCGTACTTGAGGCCATGGTATGTAGCGGTGATCACCGGTGGCAACGTGCACCTCAGAGCTGCGGCGAATTGCGCAAAGCCTTGCTCTACCTCGAACCCGGTGTCCCGCTGGGTGTAGCTGTTGGGCGCCATGTTGTTTTGTGTGCCGGCTGGTAGTTCTCTGGCGTGGCTGGATCCTGCATCCGCAAGATGATCGTCGCCCCACGTTGGGCGCCACTTGTCACAGGACAAATGGCGCCAATCGTACACACTATAGTTTTTTAGGCCCTTAAAAGGACCGTTTGTCGGGTACGCTAAATCATTTGCGTACGCTGCCCGAGCCGCGCTGTGATGTTCGGCGGCTGCGTCTGCTGTTCCGGGCGTGCTGCGGTTCTCTTCTTTCGGCAGCGGTATGTAGAGCCCGCTGCTGTCCCAGTCGATGTCCATCACTGCTTCTCCTGCGTTCTCCAGTCTTCTTTCTTCCTTTTCTTCCAGCTGGCTTGACGACGTCCAATGGAGTGCGCCAAAAATTTTTAGCGGCGCTGTTTTTATGGCCTGACAGGTCGTATGCCACGAACCTATCAGAGTGCCGCTGGTCCCTGGTTGGCTCGCCTCGAGCACGTTAGATGGTCACGTTGAGGCCAATCAAGCTGCTGCCGATCCTTGATTGGGTCGCCTCGCCTTCTCGTGTCACTTCTCGGCTGGCGCCGAGAGCAGATCTTCGCCTCGCTATGTCACAGTGCGTTCGTATGTTATACCTCAGTCAGGAGTTGATACAGAGACTTATGCTAAACGTATCGTTGCATAAATTCCCCTGCTGGGTAAAATAAAATTTGAATTTTATTCATATTTTATTTCTTTGCTCAGAAATTACTCATATATATATATATATATTTTTTTTTAACTCACACTCAGTGGTTATAAGGGTTCTTAAATTTTTTTTCAGTCTTTCCCTGAGTGGATTACGTCCCTCCCATGGATTTATAAGTTGACTTTGGTTTTCTTTATCCATAGAATTTACGGAATGCTGATGCATGGTACTTTCCAATAATCTTTCTTCTTGTAGGATCGTAGACGATAAAGGTGTGTCGTCCTTTCCTCCTTTGTAATAAGTAGGGTCCCTCGTACAGTCTAAATAGTTTCTAGTTTCTTTGCTGTATTGTCGATTCGTTTTCCCACTGGATTGCTTATTAGTAGCACTATTTCTCCTTCATGGAATGTGATGAGTTTGTGCGTTCTCTTGAACCTCTCGATCCTCTTCTTTCCAAGTTTTTCCATCCTCTTTTTCGCATTGTCGTATTTGTGAATTAATGGAATTTGCAGGTTTTGGTTTGGAGGTTTATCAGTGTTTTTCGACCAGAATCTAGTATATTTTAAACATTTTTCTTGCCTCCAGAAACGATTAAGACTATAAAATAGGTTAATTACCTTCTGTCAACGTTTCTTAAAATCCTTTTAGGATAACTCGAGTTTTGACACCATTTGGTGTCATCATCAGATCGGATATGAATTAGGTCAAAACATTTCGATGTATATACATCTCGTCAGATATTAAAAAAATTAAAAACAACACATAACATTACACAAATAATAAATAAACTATATCACAACAAAATAACATTACAACAATGAAATATAATATTTTTATTATAAATAAAATTGCCAAAAAACTCGAAAAAATTTTTAGACAACACATAACGTTCAATAAAAATTATAGCTTGAAAAACAGTTTAGAACTGGTCGAACTTACAAAAACTATTACAATCGAGCTGAGACACACTCTCGCCTCATTCGACATAGTAAATCTATACACGAACATACCTATTACTGAAATGTTAGAAATAGCTAAAAATTTATTACTATCTAAATCCACATTAAATCATGAAACAGTTGATGAGTTAATCAATTTGACAAAAGTAATATTAGAACAAAATTATTTTACTTTCGACAACAAATATTATTTACAACGGGATGGTTTGGCTATGGGATCCCCATTGTCAGGCATCCTGGCGGAAATTTACCTAAATCATATTGAAACAAACGAAAATTTATCGACTACAAACAAACATTATACAAAAATTTTATTTTACCGACGATATGTGGATGACACAATAATGATTTACAATGGCAATTGCAGACAATTAGAAATGCTTAAAAAATATATGAATACTATTACAAATAATTTACAATTCACTTTAGAGACTGAAATGAATAATAAAATTAATTTTTTAGATTTAACTTTAACTAAAATAAATAATAAAATTAACTATAATATTTACAGAAAACCAACAATCACAGATCATGCTATTCACGCCTCATCGTATCACCCTATTTCACATAAAATGGCTTTTTTCAACTGTATGATTCATAGATTGCTGGCATTGCCCCTATCTACGGATGATTATAACAATGAACTAAACATTATCAAACACATAGCATTAGCTAATGGATACAAAAGTCATATAGTAGATAGAATAATTAATAAAAAACAAAATAAACCAATAAATATTGATGTATCCAAAGAAAAAGTTAACAAATACATTGCAATAGAATATGGTGAAAATCTATACCATATTTTAAAAAACCAATTAAAAAAAGCATAATATTACTTTGGCCTCAAAGGCAAGTAATAAACTTGAGAAAAAACTTACATTTACTAACAAAAATATACCCTCCGATATATTTGATGGTACTGGTGTATATAGACTTAATTGTTCTGATTGCACACAGTTCCTATATAGGACAAACAGGTCGTTCTTTCAAATTACGCTATAAAGAACATATCCCAAGCTCCAAGTCAAATGTAACAAGATCTACATTTGCAGAACATTTGAGCTCATATAACCATAATATAAAGAGTATTAATGATAATTTAGATATCCTACATAAATGTAAAAAGTCACTAAAGCTGGACACCCTTGAAAGGTTCGAGATATATAAAGCCATAAAGAAGGATCACAATCGTGTCCTAAATGAAAAAGCAATACATACCAATAATGTTTTATTTAATAGAATCGATCATATAGAACGAGAAATTGGCTATATCAGATTGATAAAATTGAACCAAGGTCAAACCGGCATTGATTAGTCTTACCGTGGGGGCGTTCCTGTACAGGTTCGTTTGCGGCCGCGTTGTTTTTATATTTCATTGTTGTAATGTTGTTTTGTTGTGATATAGTTTATTTATTATTTGTGTAATGTTATGTGTTGTTTTTAATTTTTTTAATATCTGACGAGATGTATATACATCGAAATGTTTTGACCTAATTCATATCCTATCTGATGATGACACCAAATGGTGTCGAAACTCGAGTTATCCTAAAAGGATTTTAAGAAACGTTGACAGAAGGTAATTAACCTATTTTACAGAATCTAGTAGGTTTTTTATTCGTTTCCAGTTCCACCGGTGTATATCCCGTAGCTTCACTGTATGTAGCATTTATGGATTGTTCGAAAAATGAGAAGTACTCTGCCCATCGGTTATATTGTTCATTACAGTAGATGCGTAAATGTTTTCCTAACTCTTTGTTTACCCTTTCAGCAAGGTTTCCTTGTGGGTGTCATATTGACATTAACACTGGTTGTATGCCATGCTGCTTTAGCGTTTCTGCCCGTGCTTTATTTTGGAATTGTTTACCTTGGTCACTCAATATCTTTTTGATTTGACCATACTTCGGTACGTGTTTGCGTAGTATGACATTCAGTACACTTTTAGTGGTGGGTCTTCGAATAGCGTAGAGTCGAACTGCCTTGGTGAACACATCTATATATACAAGTATGTGTTTTGTACCCCCGTGAATAGCTCTCGGAAATGGGCCCAGGAAGTCTACTGCTACTAATTCTCCCTTTTCCTGTGTCTTGATATTTTGCATATCTACGTAGGTATGAAGATTCGGATGTCAGGCTGTTTGACACTCGTAGCATCCTTTTAAGATTGCTTTTATTCTTCTAAACATATTATTCAAAATGAAGTCTTCCTTTAAAGCTAAATGACATTTTAAAGCAGACACATGTGCTAGACTTTGACGACATGGTATAATTACTGTTTTTACCATCTCTGGTGATAGGACTATTTTCCAATCATAATTGACGAGTTTGTACGATATACTATTTTTTATTGTATATCTACTAGATAGTGTTGATAACTTCATGTGACTTATTTGAAGATCTTTGTTTTGTTCATTTGCTATATTGTTTAACAAATATTTAACTTTATCATCTGTTTGATATGTTATGTTTAATATTCTAACATCGTTCCACTTATTTAAATTATTTATTGTTCCCCCTAACGTAGGACAATAGGTTTTAGACAGCTTTATTTGCTGTTGTGTATTGTTTAGGGTGTCACGCAAATCAAGTGTGTGCAGGTCGTTTATTAAACCTGTCCGTACTGGCGTTTGTTACCCTTCTGTAGTCATACAGTTTTCTTATCGGTTGGCGTTCTACGATCACCCCCTTCCTCTTTGGACGTTGACGGGTGTGTCGGCTGTTGCACAATTTTATTTTCATAATTATTTTTATTATTATGATTATTATTTCTATTAATGTTTTGTACGTTGGAATTGTATGGTTTTACATGTTTTTTCGACGTAAATGGGTGTACGTACACTCCTTTATTCGAAGTCGGGTTACTTTTTTCATAGGGTTGTTTATACTCTTTCCACTTCTCTTTCCATATGTCCTCTTCTTTAGTCTCGAACTGCGGCGATTTATGGTGTATTTGATTTTTCGTACAGTACTGCTGCTGCTGCGGCCGGTTGTCTCTCCTTTCGTACTCTTTATTAACAAACTGTGATGATTGCGTCACAAGAATAAGAAGTTCCTCAATGGTTTTAACTCCTTGGGTATATACGGCGAGTCTAATGTGTCTGTCAAAATGGTAGCTTAGTTTTAATACTAATTCGTGCTCCGTGAAACTTGGTCTAAGGTGCTTACATCGTTCGACGAGTTGTATAATGTAGTCTTCCATGGATCGTTTGCTGTTGACGTAATACCGCCCATACTCCAGCTGGTCTCGTACCTCTCTCTGGGTATGTATATTCCAGTACCGATTTTCGAAGGATGCCTTGAACTGTTCATAAGTTTCTGTTTGGTCCAGAACAGTCGTATACCATTTGGATGCTGTATCCTGGAAATGTCGACTTACAAAATCTATACGGTCTCTGTCGCTTAGGTTGGTCCCTATTGTTGCCATTTCTCATTCACACTTTTGTAAAAATTCTATGGGGTTCTCCCATTTGTTGCCTTTAAAGCTGATCTTCTCTCGATCCGCTACTTTTGCAGTACACATCGTTATAGCACTTGGTTGTCTCTTGACCTCCGCTCGTAGTTTTTCTACCTCCTCTTGCAGTCCATCTTTCATGTTGTTAATTTCCATGGAGTGGTGCATAGTTTTTCTAGTGACCTCCTCCACGGCTATTTCTACTGTCTCAGTCCTCACAGTGAGTTCCTTTGTTCTGTTTGTGTTGTCCAGGATGCGCTCATTTAATTCCTTGTTTTTGAGATCTTGCTCGTGCTTCGTAATTTAAAATTTTTCATTTCACTGTTCAGCCAGTTGTCTAATGTGTTCTTTTGTTTCAGGTGTTGTATATTCACGCTGTTCTCTGAATTTGCTATCGATCTTTACAGCTTGTTCATTAAGTGACTGTTGAACACGTTGTTCGACGGCTTCAACGCTGTAATTATACTGTACTCTACCACATAATAATTAATACAAACTCATCTTACCTTTCGTATGCCAGGGTTCTTCACACGAAGTCGTAGTCTATAAGCGTGATTTAAGGTTGACTTTATCAATGAATTCGACTCTCATTTCTTGTTTACTAACTCAGCTTTTATTAAACATTTTACTAAGCATTCTCATGAAACAATAATAGAACTTCGTTTGATTATAATCTTCAGAACTCTAATCCGACAGATTTTAGCTTTGAGGCCGAGACCCCATTTAACATAAACACACAAAATTTAGCATTTTTTCTTATTAAATTATTAAATATTACTTAATAATTACTGAAATTAAATAAAGGCAACCCATAATTGCTCATACGTACACGCTTTCATACTTTTTCCCTTTTACTTTAGCGCTTTTTAATTTTCTACAATTTTCAAAATGATATATATATATTATACGTTTACTTGGTTGTGAGGGTCCTTGCCGACCACATGTTGCACTGATTTTAATTTTTAATCATTTGTTTTCCGAATTTTGTTCTCACTTTCTGATTTTTTGATATCACTGTCGATTAATAAATGTTACACATTTTATACCACTTTAGATTCTTTATTTAAGTCACATTTTTATACTTTTTAAATGATTTTCGGCTCGCGAGCCTGTATATTGAAGCACGCGGTTCTGCTTGGTGACGCTGAGTGATTTTTTCAAGATGGTTAAACGTCTTATGGTCTGTGGCAACTTGCAATTTCATAGGCTGATCAGGCGTCACGTGATATTTTCTGGGGTGCGAGTTTGTGTACCATAAACTTTCGTTCTGAGGCTCGCAAAAAGTTCGTGCAAATTCATCTGTGCGGGCAAGCATACACGCACTCTTTCACATTCCTCAGCATCAGGAATTGTAGCGTGAACCCATTCTGACCGAACAAATGTGCAATTGGGCGTTGCGAAAGTCACACACTGCTTTACAATTGAAAACTGTTCTGGGCGATTCCACGTTATTACCATTAATAATTTAATAAAAAGAAACCCCTCAATTCTGTCCCGTTACAATACACCCCCAATGAGAGGTTTTCTGCCGAAACAGAAAAACTCTCATTGCTAAACCCTAAGAGGACCAGCGAGGATATGGTGCCAACAACCCCCCTTTATTCCTTAATAAATCATGGGTAAACTACCCCCTAGTTCGGCGACTATGGCTGCACCTGAATGACGTTACTGGACTTCTCTGTTCGAGATCCCAATACCGTAAAATGAGACAGGCACTCACCACAGTACCACCTAACCTTGTAACACTTCAACAAAAATTGTAACTTTCTAATCTTTATTGGTAAAAAGTAAATTTATTCAAATTACAACTCCCACTTACCTTTCAACTTGATCTGGCCGGATCGCATAGTGTGGACTAACCCATTTCGTTCGACGAACTCTGACGATACATATAACGAAATAAGGCATTGAAAGAATTTAACTCTCAATTATATGGAAGAGAAATTGGATTTTTTTATTAATAAGAAATGTTGAATTGATAAAACTTCGTGTTACATGTTGTGCAACTCTTGCACCTTATCGACTATGGCTTACCTTATCCTTTATACAGATACAAACAATTATATATTTCACACATAAACACAGAACAGCCCAGCATTGTACACTCTTTCACACAAGTTAATACTTTACCCCTTGTTATTATATTTTACAAACTCCTTTATTGTTTTACAACTGTTCACTACCGCGTGGCCGGCCGAACACGTGTTTTGTCCCGATTCGTTTCCAATGTCCGTAATTTAACTGTTTGCGATTCGCACTTGCAACAATTTTGTAACTGAGATCCGTTGATTATCGCCTCGGGTCCCGGTCGGTCTTCTTGAATTAATTACATTTACGAAAATCGACCAACCGGGTCCGCAACGAAACTGTAAGCGTCTGTGGCGGTACTCTGTACCTCGTGGACTATATGGCGTCTCTGCTTAATGTCGACTGTGTGGTTGTGAACGTAACAGGTACATCTACCTGTTCCTGCATGGAAGTTGTTCTTCAATGCCACGATGTTTTCGTCGTCGCTCCTTGTTCCTCTGCTGTCGTGTAACCATTTTATGCATGGATTATAACTGGCATGTGTGTGTGTCCAGAGGCCGATATGGGCATCTGCTCTGCTGATGTCGCTCACAGTAGGCGGAGTTTGACGCTGTTTTCCGGTAGCCGGTCACTTAGAACTAATAACTTCTCGTCCCAGCGCCATGTTGGTCTCAACTGTCGGGTCTTTCACGGCGTCAGTGCCGATCCCCGCCTGGCTGAGTTGCATACGGGCGTCAAAACACATGCACAGAGTTCTTAGAATTTTGGTGGAGGGAAATTCTTCTGCCGTTACACCACTGAAATTGCGCATTGCCTTTTGTTCCAAACGCGGTTTCTCAACCTCGTGCTGTTGCTCAACACCGTTCTGTTAACACGTGGTCCATTATAAATGAAATGAATTCGGTTGCACAATGATTTTATGAAAAGTTCGCCCAAAATGAAATACATAAAAATACATATGCCCCTAACTGTTAAAAATAAAAACACCCAAAAATGACCCGCTACAATACCCCCTCGATGAGAATTCTGCTGTCCATGACAGAAGAAATCTCATCGATAAACCCGAAGAGGACCGGTGAGGAACTGGTGCCAACAACCCCCTGGTTCTTACTCTGCATGGGTACACGACCCCCCTGGCTCAGCGACCATGGACTCATCTGAACGAGATCACTGGACTTCTCCGTTAGAGATCCCAACACCGAGAAATCGATCAGACTCGCACCATAGCCCACCTCGCCCTTCAACATACTACCCCCAAAATCCTCAATCCCTGGCTAAAATCATTCCAGCTCCTCCGCCGATATGTTTCCCCTTTTTGCAAGCTGGGCTGCCTTTGGCAAATACTGGGCTCACACACTCTAACATTACATATTACCATAACACATAAGAATAAAACTTTCTTTTAAAATTTATCAAAAATTTCAAAAAATTCAAAATTCAAAAAATAATCGTTTATCAAAAAATTCTCTTCCTCTTTTTTCTAATTTTTGTTTCAATGACTTAACCTAAACATTTCTAATAATACACATACATCCTTACTCTAGCATGAGAATCCCTTATAGTCTACCAATATAATGCAATACAATAAAAGCAACATGGTTAGTACACACATAATAAAAACTCATTATCTAAAATAGTCATTCGCTGGCAGGCGAAAAATCTAGTTTTTTTTTTTTTTCAAAAAAAAATTTAAAATTTCCAAAAATTTTAAAATTCAAAAAAAATTTAAATTTATTCATTAAATTTTTTATTAAATTTATTTATTAAATATTTATTAAAATTATTCAAATATTGGTTTGAATTAATTAAACAAACAAATCACAATTGGCTTCCTACTATACACAAGCTTAGTAGGTGTATGAACTCATCAGCTGATCATAACTAGGTCAAGTCCAAAACCCTTGACCTACATATGTTATGTATGATTTCTGAAAACACCTTGAACATTTTCAATATCCTACCTTGAAATACAAAACATAATAAACAAAATATTTAAAACAAACAAAATATTAATACAAATAATAAACAGATTGACATTTAAATTATTTAAAACAAACAATTCTTGACTTTACATTATTTTCAAATTTTATCAAAATTCTGTCACTGGTTGAAAAAAAAATAAACAATTATATATTCTTTATTATAAATTCCTCTTTCTTTTCAACAATCTTACTTTAATATACTGTGGGTGATGTAAATTATTTATTCTCGTTTTTCTGTATGAGATTTCTATATATTTCTATACACATAAACTTTCTCCCTCTGACTCTAATATTCATCAACTACAACTCCCATGACACCCAACTCTATCAAAAATATCTACTAATCAGGACATTCTAAACCCCAACTTATCATTTAACACTATTCGCCGCCTTCTCTACATATATAATACTCGCTAACCCTTTGTATATATAGGATACGTGTTTCCTTCCCAAAACTCATTTCCCTTATTTGGCCCCCGGATTTTACCTAAGGCGGCCCCTCCTCACTAAAATCTATTCCAATTCCCGTCCCAACCCTTGTTGCGGACTCCCCAACTACACTACCCCCTAATACAAAATTGCCATCCCCAAAAAATCTCAATCTCATTACATTACTACAAATACACAAAATAACCTCATTAACTATAAAAACAACAATATATCATTCAAAATCTACATAAAGTCTCCATTACCACTGTGTCAACATTAATACTTCACCACTCTGTAACATACATTAACTCAAAAACAACATTACATTATATTCATCTCCATCATTTCACATTCAACTTTTAATTCAACTTGGACAGGTCTGCATGTCCCATAAAACATTTATCACCCATGAATTATCTTTTATTAATTTGCATAAATTGTTATTTTATTTCTCATATTCTTTTTATCTTTACTTCAAAATATCTGTAGTATTGAACATTAATAACTTGTAACCCTTATAACTAACCTACCAGTGACATCATTGCTGATCAGCTGATCTCCTGACATAATAAAAATACATCTTAAAATAGAACAAATTACATGGAATATACATATTTATTTTTATTTATTCTCCCTTCTCACCTCATTGTTTCCCATTTCTCTGATTCTGATGCTTATGTTAACCTGCCAGACGATTTACTTATTGGCTTAAACAAATACACACATAATAAAATAACATATACTTATCAATGCTTATCTAATAGACAACAATAAAAAAATTAATTATACAACCTTTACATACTCAATTAAAATATTCAAAATATATCAAATTGTTTTAATTAAATTAATTATTAACAATATAGAATTCATTATCATCCAAACAATTATAATTCTCTGATTACTTGTTTTCCAAATTAATTCTATTTGTTTATTTAAATTGCAAATATTTCCACATTATTATCACAACAATCATCTTACCTACACACATATAAATTCACTAGATTTTATTTACAACTCTTGTTAATTATCATTCCATTTTTTCCACACTTCTGTCCAAATCTGCCATGTCAAACAACCATTAAAACAAAATATTTATACTGTCTTTTATTGTTTTAATAGTTTAACCTCCATCGTTCCAAATCAACCTTGGTTCTACATAACATCGTTCAATTTTATCAGCACACAAATGACTGTTTTGTGTGTTGTAACCAGAAAAACTAACTTCGATCAACTTATTCAAATATTCGTTAAACCAGTCTACGTTAGGTATTTTGGTCAAGTCTCCATCATTAAATTCATTAACTATCGGGTTAATCATTTTTATTACATCATTGTAATCATTATCATTCACATATACTTCTAAACTTTCCTTCCATTCATCATACTTTCTATTTAAGTTATATAATTCTGTTCCTTCATTAACACACAATTCTCTGTTTACATCTCTCTCTTCATAACCCCAAATCACACTCTCGAAAGTATTACAGACAGAGGGTATAAATTCAATTAAATCTTTCCCGACTTCTACAGGAAAAACAAAAAACTTCAAAAAACAATTATTTGTAGCCCACTTGTCTACACAATATATACGTGAAGGTCTTCCTTCACCCCCCATTCTACCTCGTAAACAATTTACCCCCTGTTTCATACCTGTAATATAGCTCTCTCTCCACTCTCTCTCTAACTCATTAACACACATTAACATCTCATAATCACATTCTACAACTTCATTAGTACTCTCAGATACCAATTTTTTGACTACATTATTATTCTCGTTATTATCAACATCATTATTATCTATTAATTCATTACCTAACACAACATTGTCATTACAACTTTCGTTTGTATTATTCTTACTCTGTTCTACTTTATTCAGACTATTTCTTGTCATTTCATTGACCTTTTCAAGACATACATTCTTGTCTTGTATACTATTTATTAAACCATCGAATTTTATATTTATATTTTGCTGAAACTGAATATTCTGTTCTTTAATTTCATTAAAAATAATATCATTTTTAATATTCTGCTGTTCGCATTTTATTCTCTGTTCATCTAATTTATTGTTAAAATCACTTTTCATCTTGTTTAAAATTATATCATTATCATCAAAACGACTATTCATTACATTGAAATTACTATTCATTCTCTCGAATTGACTGAGCATAACACTCATCATATTTGTTTCCTCTGCTTGTTTACTTTTATTAGTTGAAACTGGGGTCAATTGAATCCCCGAATCAACGTCTATTTCGTTTGGTTGTGGTTGAGACGCAATCGGAGTGGAATGAACTATTACATTACTGCCGCCAGCTGTTTCTGTAACAGCACCCGTCTCCCCCCTCAACATACCACTTTCATCCAGCGATTGCGACTCAAGGCCACTTTCACTCATAATTGAATTTACTATACTACTTTTTTCTGTATTCTCGGACATTTTTACTTTATCTATTTTTTCTTACGTAACAACTGTCAATTAGTAATTTTATTTCAAAACTGATATTTTACCAAATCAATTTGCTTTCATAACCCTACTTCGCTATGCATCGTCAGATGTAGGCCGGTGTTAAAATAACCCCTCTTCAGTTATATTAAATCCTGGTCACGGCACCAATTGTAACTTTCTAATCTTTATTGGTAAAAAGTAAATTTATTCAAATTACAACTCCCACTTACCTTTCAACTTGATCTGGCCGGATCGCATAGTGTGGACTAACCCATTTCGTTCGACGAACTCTGACGATACATATAACGAAATAAGGCATTGAAAGAATTTAACTCTCAATTATATGGAAGAGAAATTGGATTTTTTTATTAATAAGAAATGTTGAATTGATAAAACTTCGTGTTACATGTTGTGCAACTCTTGCACCTTATCGACTATGGCTTACCTTATCCTTTATACAGATACAAACAATTATATATTTCACACATAAACACAGAACAGCCCAGCATTGCACACTCTTTCACACAAGTTAATACTTTACCCCTTGTTATTATATTTTACAAACTCCTTTATTGTTTTACAACTGTTCACTACCGCGTGGCCGGCCGAACACGTGTTTTGTCCCGATTCGTTTCCAATGTCCGTAATTTAACTGTTTGCGATTCGCACTTGCAACAATTTTGTAACTGAGATCCGTTGATTATCGCCTCGGGTCCCGGTCGGTCTTCTTGAATTAATTACATTTACGAAAATCGACCAACCGGGTCCGCAACGAAACTGTAAGCGTCTGTGGCGGTACTCTGTACCTCGTGGACTATATGGCGTCTCTGCTTAATGTCGACTGTGTGGTTGTGAACGTAACAGGTACATCTACCTGTTCCTGCATGGAAGTTGTTCTTCAATGCCACGATGTTTTCGTCGTCGCTCCTTGTTCCTCTGCTGTCGTGTAACCATTTTATGCATGGATTATAACTGGCATGTGTGTGTGTCCAGAGGCCGATATGGGCATCTGCTCTGCTGATGTCGCTCACAGTAGGCGGAGTTTGACGCTGTTTTCCGGTAGCCGGTCACTTAGAACTAATAACTTCTCGTCCCAGCGCCATGTTGGTCTCAACTGTCGGGTCTTTCACGGCGTCAGTGCCGATCCCCGCCCGGCTGAGTTGCATACGGGCGTCAAAACACATGCACAGAGTTCTTAGAATTTTGGTGGAGGGAAATTCTTCTGCCGTTACACCACTGAAATTGCGCATTGCCTTTTGTTCCAAACGCGGTTTCTCAACCTCGTGCTGTTGCTCAACACCGTTCTGTTAACACGTGGTCCATTATAAATGAAATGAATTCGGTTGCACAATGATTTTATGAAAAGTTCGCCCAAAATGAAATACATAAAAATACATATGCCCCTAACTGTTAAAAATAAAAACACCCAAAAATGACCCGCTACAAAATAAACAACTGGCCTTGTACCAAACCATATCCTCTACCGATATATCTCCCCTTATACATACTGGATTGCCTTTAGCAAAGTACTGGGCACGTACATATATGTCTTACTATCCTAAAATCAATAAATTAACTCAACTAAACATTCTTTACTGTACCAAACCCTAACTTCAAAACAATTATAATCATTTTTAAATTAACATAAACATTTTGTCCTCAAATATTGTACTGCTGTTAAAATGCACACAGTATATGATAGGGAGATAATAAATTTTAAAAAAGAAAGGATGCAGATTTTGTATTGAATGTAAACAAAAAAACATTGGGAATATCGACTTACTCAGTCAACATAGAGGTCGATTCCTATATGATATAAAACCATATTTAGTTATATGTTCAGAAAATAATATATGAAATTGTAATGAATGTTATAAGAAGAGTAAAGAGTAATAAAATTATAATTTAATAAATAACCAATAGAATTACGAATATTAAAGATAAAATAAAGATGTTTAATAAGAAATAGAAAAATTATATATGTTTTAATAGGTATATGATAAACAGATGTAAAGAAATTAGGGAATTATCATAGGGGCAATTTTGTAAATTGTTAAAAAATTGAATTGTATAGTGAGGAAGAAAATGTTGATTACTCAAAAATTAAATGCATTAAGAGTAACGTTATTAGTCTTAAATTAAATTCATTAAGAGTAACGTTCTGAGTCTTCAATTAAATTCATTAAGAGTAACATGAAGAGTCTAATTATATATCTAATAGTAACTACATGAAGAGTCTTAAATTATATTAAATAACATTTGGACATCAAGTTAATGTAACAAGGAAAAGAAAATACAGTAAAGGAATTTAAATTGTGATACCAGAGTTTTGATTATAATATTTAATAAATAAATAATAATACGAGAAATATAACAGTATTCTTGATAGAACGACGACAGAAGAGAAAAATCTTGGACTGAAGAAGAGTTTAAGTGGCCATAAAGGATAGTTAAGTGTTCCGAGGAGACATCTGTGTTGCAGTAGTCCTGGAGAGCGGCATTCAATTTGAAATTTGTGTAAAGGAACAGAAGTAAATAAGAGCAATAAGAAATTTGTGTAAAGGAACAGATTTCCAAGCCTAATATTGCTTTCGAAAAAAGGTAAACAACAACCAGAAGTGAACCCGTGGCAGCTGGAAGAATTCAGAGTCGGTTAAGTTACATTAGTTTGTTATTTATTTCTTACATGGTTAATTATCAAAATACTACATATTAACTGAATCTGGTTTGGTTTAAAGAAAAGAAAATAATAGATACAATCGTAAATACGATCAAATAACTTAATAATCATTAACCCTGAGAGAAAGAGTTTCTTTACATGTACTGGTAAATAAAAAAAAAAAAAACATAATAACAGTAGGTACATTTATTAATTGTATTATACTATTAAATAAATACAATACCTGTGTATTCTATTGTATTTTATCAGTAAAAAACAACAGTACAATATAAACACAATTCCCTTATTTTGGTCAACTGTTAATAGTTTGTCTGGCAAGATCATTTCAAAACGAAAATAAATTATTTAAATTTCATTCATGTAGTGAAATAAATCTAAGTCCATTATCAAAGATTCACGTTTAAGTTAATTTACATCACCCCTTTTACTTAATCCTTTTAATTACAACTTGCAAAATTCAAAATATTTTAAATCAATATCATTTTCAATATAAATCTTTATAATCCTATGCAGATAACTGTTACCGCATAAAAACTTTTTACTTTCCTCAACTCACTTACAATTACTCTTGGTTACAAACATATAATATGAACACTATGAATCAGCTGATACATTATCAACATACAGTGAACATGAAAACACAACACAATCTGTACTTCACCAAAAAAATTTAATATTTTTTTCAATAATTAAATGAATTTAAATTCCAGAAACATATATTCTGACAATTAATAAAAAGAAACAAATTATTCAGTTAAATTAATTAATAAAAGAGCCTATGAATTGATTACATTAAACATTATACAGTCCACACCAGTCATCAGCTGATGCCTCATTGTCAGGTGAATGACCTTTCTATAGGCACATTGAATACAAATAACACAAATACCCAACATTATCCAATTTGATTCATATCATGTCCTGGTTGATTATACAATCATTACAATATTGAATCTAGCACTTAAAATCATTTGTTCTCATAAGTGAATGTTCATCACTAATCATTGAATCATAAACTTATAGTAAACATTACCGAACAGGAACTGGGTCATCAACCACCAACTCTCTAGTTAGAGTAAGTAAACTTGATTGTCCCGCAGTTACATTGGTCGTTACCTCTCACTGATTTCTCAGCTACTTCTCCTACTTCATCATTTTATTATTTCCCCCCTTATACCCAGTTACAATTAGATAAATAACCTGCCAGGTAAACCGGATCAAGTATTTACCTTGTGCACAGATGCGTTATCTGTGCCCCTGGCTTGTAACGTCCAGCTCCTTTTCCACACACACACTATTATTTCCTGATGGTGGACTGTAGCGCCCATTTGCATCCACAAGAACTGAAGTTTAATTAGGGTGTAGGCGCTGCCTACCCCGTTCTTGCTTCAGCGTTATAAAAAAATTCGGTGTCCGAGGACACCAGTAATCCTACTGAATATTACTTATAAGCCCTTAACATGGCACTACCAACCCCTTCGATGGTAGCCGCTGTTCCATAGTTTGGTGATTCCCCTGATTTACCCCCCGGTTGATTTCTAAATTCACCAATTTTGAAAATAATAAGTATGGCGAGGATACAGTCTGCCTAACCACACTTGCTACCAATAATCCAAATCCATGGTCAGGGTTCGGTGACAGCGTGACCGCCCGGAAGTGGGGAATCACAAGTAAATAATATATATTATATATTCAAATTGAAAGTTTACAAATCTCGTTCTCTAAAGTTCTAATACGTCTAATGTTTCATATCACCATTACTTTTCTTTCTTACTTTCATTATCGTGATTCTCATGAACACAAAAATAGTGAGTACAACAAAATACTTATGTTTGTTTCTTAAACTATGATTTTCTGAACTAATCTATTCATATTCATACAAAATAGCACCAACAAATTTAATTTAATTTATAAGGGCCCATTTGAAAACCCCATTTGGACCCTACTGGTCCAAGAACTTGGTAAACTTGCTATTTCCATTCACACACTCACTCGTACATTATCTATACACATTTTTTTTTCAAATCATTCACACCTCCATTCACACGTTAATTTCTATTCTTCTCATTTCTTTCTCATACTTCCTAAAGGCATCAGCCAAAATATGATTGATAAAGCGGGGATCGGCTGTTAAGAAACAATCAAATTATAAATAAATAAATAAAATAAAAACTGCCAGAACCTTACCTGCAAACTTTTCTCGCTGACTTACCTTTTTATAAAACACCAACAGAAGTTCAGGGCCGCCAACATATTTTTTAAAGTTAAAATATGTAAAACTTTTATATGCTTCCTTAATTAAAACTGGATAATTTTGCAGTCTGACTTCCCCCCAATTCAGATGATTCCCGGAAACGTTAGACGAATTTTTCAGCACAGAACACTAGGAAATGGTAACGACGAAATAACTACGCTAACACATGGTTATATGCTGTAACACAAATCTTATTTATTAAATTCAATATTATTACTTCCGTCTTTCTCTTCTTTTTATACTTGTTTCTACTTACATCTATTACATAATATGTTATTGTAATAACCCCTACTTATAAACCAGTACTATTATGTTATTTTTCCCCTGTTATTTTTTGTTTTACATACACACACACACACACACTCTCTCTCTCTATTACTTAGTTTCATCCCCCGTTTTATTTATGAGCTCATTATGAATTTACTGTTTACTATAAACTTTTAGCCAATTATTATAAATTTCACTTTTACTTAACTGTATGAAGTCCCCGGTATTGCGCACTATGTCTACTCCATCTTCTTTACTTAACTCCCAGTTTTCATTCACTCCACTCTTTTTATACACTGTTCCTCCGGTTGAACCACTGTTGTTTTATTACGATACACTCTTTGGTAGACCTACTTTTAACTTTTTCGGTCTACCAAAGTTTTTCCGAGGCTACTGTGAAATTACGTCTGCACTGTTTGATCAGTTGTAGAGAACTGCCCTGCTATGCGACGACTCTGTGTGTATGCGCTGGTTGCCTAACCGCCCAGGTGTTAGGCGTCGCCGTCAACGTGTATTCTGTATTGCTTTGTTCCCATCACAGGTTCGGCGCTGGAATGTATGTACGTGCCGTTTTTTGTGAGAACGTTGGCCGATGTTTGCGCTCGTGTGGGTGAACGCGCCCCCTCGCTGATAACCTGCATTCCTTTACCAAGTCACACCCGTCTCGAAGCTATAGTTGGCCCACAACATTTATTTGGTTGAATAAAAAATTGAAAAGATTTAATTTACAAAATCCCATAGGTTTGTACCATTACACGGCGATGGTCAGACACCATATGTACACGAATATGAGCTCAAAGCACCTTTGACAGCGCTGAAGGAACTTTATAAAGAGACTCTAAAACCGACCCCGTTATTCTTACTCTACACTTACACATTACTATACCAATTACTATTATTATTTGGTGCTTACACTGAACTTGTCATTTGCAGATCATAATTTACAAACGATACTGGTAATATATATATACTTGAGAATTGCCTTGTTCTATTTTTATCTAATGGACTCTCTCGGGCAATTGTTGGTACATGGTGTGGTGCTAATTTATGCACCCTGAGTGTAAACAATTTATTTCCACGTACCTTAGGGGTGCCCCTCCCCGTTCAATAATACAGTTGAATTTCTAGTTGTTACCAATTTTGTGAAGCCGGACCATTGTCGTTTTCACCACCCGAAGGAAGTTACCGCCAACCATGGTCCATCTCCAAATAGCCAAAACCCACGGTCAGGGTTGGTAAGTCCGTGACCGCCCAAAAATGGGGGATAGTCCCTTCTGAAAACAAACAAAATATATTAAAATTCAATTACTTATTATGACCAATATAACTTCAAATTCGTAGCGTTCTGTGTACCCGGTATCTCCTGCGTTGCTTGCTTTCGCAATACGTAAGCATTATTCATCTTAACCTCTATTATTTCATAGGGTCCTTCGTATAACAGGAAAAACTTCTTTATTTCTTTCTCTTGTGCGCTAGACAAGTCGTGTCTCCTTACCAATACTAATTGTCCTACCTCATATTTAGTCCACTTACCCTTTTCATCATGTCTCCGTTTTCTCCTCTCCCCTTTGGTGAGTAAACTCTCATTCGCTAGTTGGATCTTCACATTTCTGTCGATGGTCTGATCTTCCGATGGATACTCGAAAAGTTTTTCTAATATTCTAGGTGGCCTGGTTCCCTTTATTAGTTCATACGGCGTAAACCCGGTGGATTCGTGGGTAGTACTATTCAACCATTCTTCTACTTTCTTCACGTACAGTGGCCATTCAGTATGCTTGGCGTGACAATACGCCCGAAATATCCTACCAATCTCTCTCATCACCCATTCTGCCTGGTTAGACTGTGGATGGTATACTGCCGTATGCTTGGGTATGATGCCTTCCCAGCCAAGAGTCTGTCTCCACCTACCGCTGATGAATTGGGGTCCGTGATCAGATAAAATTATCTTCGGCTTACCTACATTTACCATGTAATCCTTGGTTATCTTTTCACTCAGCACCTGGCTCGTCGCTCTCTTCACACTATACAACCTAACAAACTTAGAAAAAGTGTCCAAAACAACAAAAACATACACTACTCCACCTCTACCTTTGGGCAATGGCCCATATAAATCTACAGCCACTAAATCAAACGAACTCTCCACTTTAATATAATTCATCTCCCCTTCTACCCTATAGTTCACTACTTTTGACCTCTGACACAAATCGCATATCCGTAACAATCTTCTAACTCGCCTCTCCATATTCTTAAAAACACAAGACTCTTTTAACACATTCGTACACTTTTTCGCCCCAAAATGGCCATATCTTATATGACAGTCCCAAATAATTTTATCTATCAACTCTTCCAGTACAACCAACCTCCAATCACGCTCACCCCCCTCTACTTTCTTGAACAGAATTCCCTGATATATTTGAAAATGTGTATTATATTCAGACCCATCTACTACATCTGCTTCTAGACTAGCAATTATTTTACCCGATTTATTTTCTGATCTTTGTAGGTTCATAATCTCCCTTAATTCCTCACCAAAAATTCTATCTTCCCTTGTTAAACGAAAAATCTCTATCTCCTTAAGATCCCTCCCTGTTTTTTTTTCTATGACATCTACCCTGGAAAGAGTGTCTGGTACTTTATTATCTGTCCCCTTAATATATTCCCATGAAAAATTATATTCCTGTAATGTTAATACCCACCTGGTTAGCCGGCTATGGGTTAATCGGCACGTGTTTAGAAATGACAATGCTTTCTGATCAGTTCTGATGACTGTCCTGTTGCCCAAGATGTACGTTCGGAACTTTCCTATGGCGAACACGATACTCAGCAGTTCTTTCTCCATAGTCGTGTAATTCCGTTCGGCCGCCAAAAGGGATCTGCTGGCGAAGGCTATCGTCTGATGTTCTTTGTCACCATCCTCCTGGTATAGCTCCGCTCCCAGGGCGACGTTACTGGCGTCAGTCTGCAAATAGAAAGTTTTCAAGAAATCAGGGTGATTCACCATTATCATATTTGAAAATTTTTTCTTTATCTCCTCGAATGTATCCCTTTCCTTCTCTCCCCAATTCCATTGTTTATTCTTCTGTAGAACGGCACTCAATCTTGCTGTCGTGTGTGCGTAGTTTTTCTGAAATTTTTTATAAAAGTTACACAGACCCAAAAAACTTTGTAGCTGCTTAATATTTTTTGGTTCTGGAAAGCGCATAATAGCTTCTACTTTATCAGGGTTAGCTAGAATTCCCTATGGAGTAATAATGAAACCTAAAAAGTGTATTTCAGTTTGCAGAAACTTGGATTTATCTCAATTAACCGTTAGACCCCCCTGTTGTAATTTATCTAACACATATTCAAGATGTTCTGGATGTTCAGAAAATGTTCTTGATGCTATTAATATGTCATCAACATATACAGTTAAAAAATCCAAGTCCTTAGGCTGCAATATCATGTCTATACATTTTATAAAACTTGCCACACTAGTGTTAAGTCCAAATGGCAAACGTTTGAACTGATAATTCTTACCATTGAAGAGAAATGCAGAATATCTCCGGCTCTCTGCTGCTAGCGGAACTTGCCAGTATCCTGCTGTCAAATCTAAAGATGGCATGTACTTGACTCCGCTGAATTTCTGAAAAATTTCATTTATGGGTTCCGGTGACTCCCGGTCAGGTATTATAATTTCCTAGCGTCTAAACACAATCTTACCTTTCCATCCTTCTTTATTACCACTACCAATGGATTCGAGTATGGCGATATCGATCTCTCAATAATGTCTCCCTCCATCATTCTATCCAACTCCTCTTGCACTGCTCTCCTCTTTGAAAACGGCACTGGATAACTCCTCTGCATGTAGGGTGAGTGTTCTCGAACCTTCAACTCGCATACATAGTTCCTGGCTTTTCCAGGCGACTCCGCAAACACCTCTCTAAAACGTTCCACAACTGCCCACAATGCCTGTCGCTGAGGACTCCCTACAACTCCACCCTCATTAAAAAAATTTATCCGTCCTATTTTCCCATACTCTCTCATCATTCTCTACAATCTCACTCTCTCGACATATATTCACTCTTGTTTGTATGTCTCCATCGCCTACTCGCTTCCGTATTATTTTTATTCCCGTAACTTTATTCTCATCTATCACCCTCTTAAAATTAACCCTGACTGGTTCACTCCCATTATTAAATTCTACTATTTTATTAAAATCTATTACTGCTTTATTTCTCTTCAAAAAATAATTTCCTAAGATTATATCTAAACTCAGTCCCTTAACCACTAGAAGAGTATTTTCAAATTCAGTTTCATTAATGCATATATTCAATTGTACTTGTCTAGTAACCCTTTTACTCTGTACTACGGTTACCCCCACTACTGTTACACCCGCAACTGGCAATGATGGAATATGCTTATTTATTTCTTGTAATTCTCCCATTACATTTTCTGAAACTACTGATATCTCACTTCCTGTATCTATTAATGTTTTAAAATTCTTACCTTCTATGTTGACGATTACCTCCGTCAATCCGGTTTTTGTTTCCATAATTCCCGCGTTGTCTTCCTCCAACAACTCCTTCGTCATATCCATTTTTTGTATTACGTTGTTACTATATTCGTCTGTTACCTGGACCTTGTCGTCATCTGTGGAGAATGGTGTGGTCCTGGCTTCCATTGTCGGCCTCAGTTTTCCATCCTGGCGGTGGTACTGCCCTGCAGATTTCCCCTCTCGTCCCGGTTGCTGTTTCCCCAACTCCTTGATGCTACCCCGCGGTCATCTTCTGCCCTCTGTGGTATATTGTTCTGCACCGAGATAGTTACGCTCCGCTGTCCCGGCCTTGGTTTCTTGCACCTGTAACAAAAATGTCTGACGGCATAGTTCTCTCCCGAGCATCCCATACATTTCCAAACCCCGTCTCGATTATGATTCTCTTGTCTACCGTACGCATTTACCTGTTGTGACCCTCTTTGTGGCATATTATAACCTCTATTATTTGTACTTGATTGGTTAGGACACCAACCTATTTCACGGTCCCTAATGTTTTGAAATACATCTAACATATTTTCCAGTTCGTTTATGTCCGCTACCTCTCTCATCATTAGTGTAATTTGTACTTCTCTGGGCAGGTGTTTACTAACATATCTAACAAATGACCGAAACAGCAACGGTGGTTCTAAGTACTTTGCCTCGTTAAATATTCTCATTACATACATGGTTATGTTGTTGTTTACTCCCCCAAAATTCCCGGTTCCCATGATTCTACTACGTAATATTTCATGGTCCTCTTCAGACCAATATTTATTCCGGAACGCTGCCTCGAACTTCTCATAGCTAGTCCACTCTGTATTATGTACTTCCACCCATATTTCAGAACTGCCCTTAAAACACTTTAATAATAATTTTACCTCCCAACTACTGCTATTAAACTGGTTAAATTCTCTTACCCTACTCAGGAACTGCATCGGGTGTACTCTCCGGTTGTCACAACTAAATTGTTCAAGTTCGATATCATCTTTTGCTTCGCGAGTATATAATATTCGCTCCGCAACATTATTTATATTTTGCCTCACTGCCACATGTAATTCATCTTTAATTTCTACTATGTCTTGTTCAATTATTCTTAATTTGTTATATTTAATTTCGTATTGAAGGTTATGTTCATTCATAACCCCCACACTCTCTTGCACAGATTGTTTACACACATTTTCTACCTCCACTATCTTAATTTTTATGTCATCATTATTTTCATTAATCTTATTTATACACTTACTTTCTATCTCTACACACTGTTCTTTAACTTGAGTTTTAATTCGATCTGTCATGTGTTCATTTACATCATTTATTTTACTTTCAAGATTTTCTGTGATTTCACTAATTTGTTCATCGAATTTATGGTTTACTGATTCTAATATCTGCTCTTTAATACTAGCACAACGTGTATCAGTTTCATTCATTTGCTTATTAAAATTAAAATTTTGCTGTTTTATCTCCTCTCTCATCAACTTTATCTCATTATTTTGTTCATTTAATTTATCATTAAAATTACTCTTTACCTCTTTAATTTTATTCTTTTGTTCATCAAATTTAGCATTAAAATTACTATTTATTTCTTTAATTTCGCTTTTTTGTTTATTAATGTTAATATCACTAACATCAAAACGACTGTTTACTTCACAAAATTTTGTCTCTATCATACTATACAAACGTTTCAACATAACATCGGCATCAGATTTCTTATTTTGACTCGTTGAAATTGGCGTTGAATGAATTTCAATTTCATTCATTATTTTTGACTCGGTAAAATTACTTTCACTTGTTATCATTTCATTTGTTTCAATTCCTGTGTTGCTTCTATTAACTGACTCAGTTGACACATTTTCTGTACTTTCAAACATCGATTTATTTTCGGCTTCATCGCCGACAATTACGTCAATCTCATTCATTTTATTCTCCATATTTTGTGGAATTTTCGTATACTAACAAACCTCACACTTACTATTGTTTTACTACTCACTTAACCTAACATCATTTTATGTACGCAATTTATACGTATTACTGCTTAACCTCTCAAATCACACATATATCCACGAGTAGGTGTGGTTTGTATCATATTTATTTGCACAAACTGTCCCTGTTCGGGCGCCAATTGTAATTATACTATACTCTACCACATAATAATTAATAAAAACTCATCTTACCTTTCGTATGCCAGGGTTCTTCACTCGTAGTCTATAAGCATGATTTAAGGTTGACTTTATCAATGAATTCGACTCTCATTTCTTGTTTACTAACTCAGCTTTTATTAAACATTTTACTAAGCATTCTCATGAAACAATAATAGAACTTCGTTTGATTATAATCTTCAGAACTCTAATCCGACAGATTTTAGCTTTGAGGCCGAGACCCCATTTAACATAAACACACAAAATTTAGCATTTTTTCTTATTAAATTATTAAATATTACTTAATAATTACTTAAATTAAATAAAGGCAACCCAGTAATTGCTCATACGTACTACACACTTTCATACTTTTTCCCCTTTTACTTTAGCGCTTTTTAATTTTCTACAGTTTTCAAAATGATATATATATATTATACATTTACTTGGTTGTGAGGGTCCTTGCCTACCACATGTTGCACTGATTTTAATTTTTAGTCATTGGTTTTCCGAATTTAGTTCTCACTTTCTGATTTTTTGATATCACTGTTGATTAATAAATGTTACACATTTTATACCACTTTAGATTCTTTGTTTAAGTCACATTTTTATACTTTTTAAATGATTTTCAGCTCGCGAGCCTGTATATTGAAGCGCGCGGTTCTGCTTGGTGACGCTGAGTGATTTTTTCAAGATGGTTAAACATCTTACGGTCTGTGGCAACTTGCAATTTCATAGGCTGATCAGGCGTCACGTGATATCTTCTGGGGTGCGAGTTTGTGTACTATAAACTTGCGTTCTGAGGCTCGCAAAAAATTCATGCAAATTCATCTGTGCGGGCAAGCATACACGCACTCTTTCATATTCCTCAGCATCAGGAATTGTAGCGTGAACCCATTCTGACCGAACAAATGTGCAATTGGCCGTTCTGAAAGTCACATACTCCTTTACAATTGAAAACTGTTCTGGGTGATTCCCCGTTATTACCATTAATAATTTAATAAAAAGAATCCCCTCAATTCTGTCCCGTTACAACGCGTGCAGTAAGCTCTGTTTTCAAAGTGTTACTGACGAGTTCTATCTTAGCTTCTAACTTCGTATTATTACTATCTATATTACTTTCTAACCTTTCTAATTTATTTTCTAATTTTTCATTATTACTTTCTAACTGAGTTTTTAATTCTTCAGTAGTGATTTATAATCTATTACGACTATCTTCTACTTGAGTTTCTAATCTTCCTAATTGATTTTTTAACTCATCATTATTACTTTCTAATTTATTTTCTAATTTTTCACTATTCGTTTTCAACTCCTTTTGCAGTCGTTGAAACATCGTTTCGAAGTCCATTGTTGGTTGCTTCGTCATTGTAGACTACGGTGTGCTAACTGATTCGTTATATTAATTATGTGTTTAATTATTGGTCCACCGTGACTTTATATTTCTTTATTTATAATTTATTTTATTTATTTATCAGTATTAATTTCACAATTTTTTTTTCTCTGTACTTAAGTTTAACAATTTGTAATATTACTTATTACTTGAATTTACTATTTTTTTTTTTTTTTACAATACTTGTACTAATTATTTATTTGACTTTATTTATATTCTGGACGCCATTGACTTGTAATGATAATTAACAGATATCGGGGCCCATGTCGGGCGCCATTTATTATAGAAAGATACTCTTAAACACTTACTTTTGCACATATGCTATTACTCATTTGTGCGCACTTACCCACGTCTCGAAGGTATACTTTTCTTCTGCAGTATTTACCTTGATGTTTCCCAGCTAGGTCGCAGGCTTTGGTAGTTAATTGAGGGTGGATAAGCACGTGAATATTGTTACAAGTAAAGAGTACAGAGGATTTAGTACTGGTTGTGAAATTAGTACGACTTTGTTAATAAAATTATATTCATTTTGTTTATTAATTAAAAAATGCAAATTGTCATGTTATTAAATTAGTGTGTGGGTTAACGAATATTGAAACCCTTATATTCACTTATACGAATATTGTGTAATTATAATGTGGAAAAATCTTATCTCTTATATTCTAAGACACATTATACACAAAAATAAGACATATATGACCTGGAATATTTACACAGACATATAATATATAACACATATATTCTTACAATGTGTGATTAACACGTACGAAATTGAATATTAATATTGTCTTAGCAAGTGTGGTTTTTAATATGTACCACTTAATTAAATAATTAAACATTTATAAAAATTCTAATAGAGACCATTCTATTACTTTAATTAACAATATCCTAATGTCTCAGTTAATTCAAAATCTACAATTAAAGTAACTTTCATACTTGATTTTATGTTATAGTTACTTGATTTTAAATATATAATATAATTATAAAAATATAATAAAATATGGTTTCTCTAATTACCATTTATTTATGAGATTAATGAGTTTTATGTTCTTTGTTACAAATATTATTCTCAGAACTTTTATTAATTATTTATTATGCAAATAAAAATATAATAAAGTTTATGTAAACTTGTATATGGAATCTAGAGCCTTCTTTTGATAGACCTCAGGGTCATTTATAAGATTAAATAAATGTCTGACTTCACCTGCATATTTCTGCAACCATTTAACTGTTGTTACCGTCACCTGGACTCTTGAGTTTTGGATCCTCTTCCGGTATCACCTTCTCTGTCTCTGCATCGTTTGGAATTACTCTCTCCGTCTAATGGATGCTGAGTTCTGACGTGGACCTCTGGTCGTGATGATGTACGGCTGGATGTAGCTGCATGTGGCTGTCCCTGCATCCTCTAGTATTTTGCTCTGGTTCCTCTCCTCTCTTCGTCTTTTCCCTCATGGATGTCTCGAAGTTCTACGTGGACTTCTTGAAGTTCATCAACGACATTTCGACTCCTCTTAGTTTACAGTATTATAGTCGTTTAAATATATCGTGTATATCACTATTACTTTCACCGGCATACTGCCAGTTCCATCGCACTTCAAGTTACATAATACGGTTTAAAACATTACTTAACTTTGTAAAATTGGCATCGGCGAGATGCATGGATTTCACATACTGTCTGTTAATGATCTGAGAAAGCGTGTGTCACTCGCTGGGGTTTTATACTCCTGCCGGCGTTCAATTCCTGTTGAAAACTGTTCGGACAGAGTTGAACAAGTCAGCACGTCGATTTATTAACTAATTACAACCTACGCGTCTTTCTATGAAGCGCACACTTTTTTATAAATATTATTTGACAAATCATTAGGTACATTAATAAACTTAACCTATGCAAATTATGAACATTAAGGTGTGTAAACTATGGAAGTTATGGCAAAATTTCACACGGTGGCTGAACGGTTCCTACGATCAAATACCTCTTAGTATCCAATTGTAGCGCCAGTCTTCCTTTAAAGCTAAATGACATTTTAAAGCAGACGCATGTGCTAGACTTTGATGACATGGTATAATTAGTGTTTTTAGCATCTCTGGTGATAGAACTATTTTCCAATCATAATTGACGAGTTGGTACAGTATACTATTTTTTATTGTATATCTACCAGATAGTGTTGATAACTTCATGTGACTTATTTGAAGATCTTTGTTTTGTTCATTTGCTATATTGTTTAACAAATATTTAACTTTATCATCTGTTTGATATGTTATGTTTAATATTCTAACATCGTTCCACTTATTTAAATTATTTATTGTTCCCCCTAACGTAGGACAATAGGTTTTAGACAGCTTTATTTGCTGTTGTGTATTGTTTAGGGTGTCACGCAAATCAAGTGTGTGCAGGTCGTTTATTAAACCTGTCCGTACTGGCATTTTGTTACCCTTCTGTAGTCATACAGTTTTCTTATCGGTTGGCGTTCTACGATCACCCCCTTCCTCTTTGGACGTTGACGGGTGTGTCGGCTGTTGCACAATTTTATTTTTATAATTATTTTTATTATTATGATTATTATTTGTATTAATGTTTTGTACATTGGAATTTGGTTTTACGTGTTTTTTTTTATGTAAATGGGTGTACGTACACTCCTTTATTCGAAGTCGGGTTATTTTTTTCATAGGGTTGTTTATACTCTTTCCACTTCTCTTTCCGTATGTCCTCTTCTTTAGTCTCGAACTGCGGCGATTTGTGGTGTATTTGATTTTGCGTAGAATACTGCTGCTGCTGTGGCCGGTTGTCTCGCCTTTCGTACTCTTTATTAACAAACTCTGATGATTACGTCACAAGGATAAGAAGTTCCTCAATGGTTTTAACTCCTTGGGTATATACGGCAAGTCTAATGTGTCTGTCAAAATGGTAGCTTAGTTTTAATATTAATTCGTGCTCCGTGAAACTTGGTCTAAGGTGCTTACATCGTTCGACGAGTTGTATAATGTAGTCTTCCATGGATCGTTTGCTGTTGACGTAATACCGCCCGTACTCCAGCTGGTCTCGTACCTCTTTCTGGGTATGTGTATTCTGTTTGGTCCCAAACAATCGTATACCATTTGGATGCTGTTTCCTGGAAATGTTGACTTACAAAATCTATACGGTCTCTGTCGCTTAGGTTGGTCCCTATTGTTGCCATTTCTCGTTCACACTTTTGTAAAAATTCTATGGGGTTCTCCCATTTGTTGCCTTTAAAGCTGATCTTCTCTCGATCCTCTACTTTTGCAGCACACATCATTATAGCACTTGGTCGTCTCTTGACCTCTGCTCGTAGTTTTTCTACCTCCTCTTGCAGTCCATCTTTCATGTTGTTAATTTCCATGGAGTGGTGCGTAGTTTTTCTAGTGACCTCCTCCACGGCTATTTCTACTGTCTCAGTCCTCACAGTGAGTTCCTTTGTTCTGTTTGTGTTGTCCAGGATGCGCTCATTTAATTCCTTGTTTTTGAGATCTTGCTCCTGCTTCGTAATTTAAAATTTTTCATTCCACTGTTCAGCCAGTTGTCTGATGTGTTCTTTTGTTTCACGTGTTGTATATTCACGCTGTTCTCTGAATTTGCTATCGATCTTTATAGCTTGTTCATTAAGTGACTGTTGAACACGCTGTTCGACGGCTTCAACGCGTGCAGTAAGCTCTGTTTTCAAAGTGTTACTGACGAGTTCTATCTTAGCTTCTAACCTCGTATTATTACTATCTATATTACTTTCTAACCTGGTTGCCTGTCGCAATGACGTCACCACTTGCCAGTCAGTGCGTGTTTCTTCTCCCTTCGCTGCGTTTAAAACCAACTAGGCTTGCAATTCCATATGCATGTTCACTTACAATTATTTCCTTATTTAAAATTAATTAATATTGTTACGACGGTCTACTCGATCGTCGTAGGTACAGTGGAAACAAAATAAGTACAAGACACCAATTAAGTCACTAATCACACCTAAAGCGTTATGAGCTTTAAAAAAATATTTAAATCTAGAAATCTGTGTATACAACTGAAACTCTACTTGTTTAATAAAAAAGATGTAAATTGGTCTCACTTACCTTCTTAGCGAATTATCAGGGTGTCGTCTGATGTACTTAGGCAGAGAAAAACAGGCAATGCAATGACAAACATACATTGATGTGTTTAATTGACACTTTTTATTAACTTTTAATTTTTTAATATTAACTATTAAATTTTAACTCCCTCTTCATCAATTTCTTTTACATTACATCATTAATAATTATTGGAATATCAGTTCAATTTTAATTTACTAGCGGTTCATTCGAAAAACTTTGCTTGAAAACATTGATACTTGTTATACATGAAATGAAAATAGTTGCGATACTTATGACTAAACACTTAACATTCTAACCATGGTATCTAAATTATGAAAGCGACCCATATTGCTCTCTCTCTCTCTCTCTCTCTCTCTCATACTATAAAATTCTCCATAATTTAGTTATAACCCTTTTTTTTTATGAATTTGAAAAAAAATTGAAATTAGATTTGAGTCGACTACTTAACCAGCGTCCTTCGGCTGACCACGTGTGGCGTCGCACATGTATATGAATGTCCTGTTTATTTGTCACATTTTTCACTTTTGCTGTTCACTCCGCTAATTTTGTTTAAACTGTCGGATTTAACTGTTTAACTTCAAATTTACTGTTACACTTCAGAATATGTTAAAATGCAAAATTTAAGGGTCGCGAACTGCGAACCTTGCCCCGGCCGGGAATGGGTGATTTCGTCGACTGACGACGCTACAAGTGCGTTGGTCAAAAAACATTTCCGCCAGCTCGTGCTGTGATTGGCTGCGGCATCTTACATGGCTGGTTCCGGTGATCGACTTTGGTGTCGAGAGTACAGATAGCGGCACACGGGCGCACACGCACTGCCACATTCCATTGTAGTTGAGCGTTATTCACCAAGTTTTTGTTACTCCTCCCCAACGGAGGATACACGCATGTGCGCACAAGCTGACATTCCACGGTTTTATCGTTGTGCGCTAGGTACGGACCGGTACAGGATTGTATACAGGGTGTCCAAATAAGTGTTAGTGGTCTCGGTGGCCGCAAAGGGTGTCCAAACCGATTATTTCCCAATAGTTGATATTAAATGAAATAAAAAACATACCTCCTTCAAAATTGTTCCATTACAATACCCCCCCAATGGTATGTCTTCTGCCGAAACGGAAGATATCTCATTGCCGAAACCCCTAAGAGGACCGGTGAGGATATGGAGCCAACAACCCCCCTTTAATTTCTTAACACATCATGGGTAAACTACCCCCCTGGCTCGGCGACTATGGACTCATCTGAACGAGATCACTGGACTTCTCCGTAAGAGATCCCAACACCGAGAAATCGAACCGACAAGTACCACAGCGCACCTCACCTTCTAACATGCTACCCCCCAAAATCCTCACTCCCTGGCTTATATCATGCCAGATCCTCAACCGATCTGTTCCCCCTTATATGCAAACTGGGTCGCCTTCAGCAATACTGGGCGCATACATGTACTTGTTAATTCCTACCTATCAAATTTTAAAAGTTTCAGTTAAATTAACATCAAAAAAAATTTTTTTTTTTTCTTTCAAAACAAAAAATTTAAATTCAAAAATTTACATTTTATAACATTTTTTCTCAATAGGAAATTTATTTGAACTTATTTAAATTAATGAATAAACAAAATTGGCATCGCTTCCTTGCCAAAACTGGTTTAGTATAGAACATCACCCATCAGCTGACCAAAACTGGGTCAAGTCCAGATCCTTGACCTACATACGTTATGTACAAGTTACATCTGTGAATACATTAAACTCCTGTAAAATTCAGTCTTGCAACGCAAAAACATAATAAAATACAACATTTAAAATTAACAAAATATTATTATAATTAACCATTGGATTGACATTTAAATTATTCAAATAAACACCTTATACTTTTACATTTTCAAATTCTACTAAAATTTTCCTTGGTTTCAATCAAAATTTTACCTTTTTACTATGAACCTCTTTTCTTTGATAATCTCATCTCCACTACTTTGGGTGATTTAGTTATTTATACTGGCTTGAACAAATTGCAAATCATTCCTAAGTGATATTCTACAGCTAGTCAGCTGACATCCCTAGCTAATTGTAAACACATTTCAAAATTGAGCAAATTGCATGAAACGTATTTTTATCAATTCTTATATCTAACGTACAACAATAAAATAATACACTTAAAATTATAGCATGAACAACTTGTATTGACTTGTCTGAGCAGCTAGTTATTTAACAGAGCACAAGCAGTTTTTATAGGATCAAATTTGAATTAGTAAAACATTTTTATGTTATAAAATTTACATTCGTGGCTCCTCTGAGCCACCTCCCGGCCACACACTCTATTGCAAATTGTGTAAGACTGTGGCGCCTTTTCGCTTCCACAAAGACTGTATATTTTGGAGCAGGTTTTACCTCTCCGTGTCTTTGCTTCTGCTTTACATTTGAAAAGGTATAGATATCATAATATCTGTGTTATATAAATATGCGCCCTTAAACGGTTCTACCACCTGTCTTGCTACCCCCAAGCGGGTAGAGTGGTAGCCGCTGTTCCAGAGTTTGGTGATTCCCCTTAATTTCACCCCCCATCAATTTCAAAGTACACCTTTACAACGATAACAGCTATGGCCAGTTATGGCAGAACGTGACGCAATGAGCCCCAACCATAGCAGTTAAAGCTAAACCAATTCCACGGTCAAGGTTCGGTGAGGCCGTGACCGCCCGAAAAGTTGGGGAATCACAAGTATAATATTTCCTTTTAAAATTAAAATTGATAATTTATATTACATGACATTTCTAGTCTTGGTGGTGTTTTAACTAATACATTTCTTTCTTAACTTTCCCTATCTTAATGTCCATTTACATAAAATACATAATGTGTGTATAAACAATAATAACAATTTATAATAATAGAATATAAAAATGTCTGTTTAGGTATGAAAATATTAGTATTCATAAATACATCCATCATCACTCAGCTAGATAATATTTTTTTAACTGGGTCACATTATAGGTTCCTTTTATTTCTCGAGTTTGCAAATCTACTAAAACATACGCATTCTCCATTTTCACTTGGCTAACCTCATATGGACCATCATACAGTAGGAAGAATTTCTTAATTTCTTTGTCCAATGCTGATGATTGATCGTGATTTTTTATTAATACTAGTTGTCCTACCTCGTATTGTATGGGTGTTAAATTCCGGTCATGCCTCCGTTTCCGCTGTTCGGCCTTACTCAGCAGGCGCTCTCTAGCGATTACCAATTTCCTATCATGTGGTATTTCCGTCCGGGTTGGAAACTTTACTAGCTCTTCTAATATGCGTGACGGTCTTCTCCGAAACATCAACTCACATGGGCTGTAACTAGTGGATTCATGTAAACTATTGTTAATATACCCCTCAATTTTGCACACAAAAGTGGCCCACAAAGAATGTTTTTTATGGCAAAAGGTCCTAAACATTCTCCCTAACTCCCGCATAACACGTTCACTTGGATTTGACTGTGGATGATACACTGATGTATGTTTAACTAGGATATTTTCCCAACCTAAAGTCTCCCGCCAGGTGTTGCTGGTGAACTGCGAACCATGATCTGATAATACTATTTTCGGCTTACCTACTTCAACAAGGTATTCATTTACTATTTTCCTAGCCAACACTGATGAGGTTGCCTTTTTAATCGGGTACAATTTTACAAATTTAGTAAAAACATCTAATACAACAAATAAATAATTTACCCCTCCTCTACTTTTGGGTAAGGGGCCATATAAATCAACGGCAACTAATGCTAAAGGACTGTCGGGCATTACATGTTGCATTAAACCCTCCTGTTTACGATTGTTTACTTTAGCTTTCTGACAAATTTCACATGTTTGTAATATTTTACGCACCGTTCTTTCCATATTATTAAATTTACATGACTCCTTTAATATATCACTACATTTCTTGGGGCCTATATGGCCATACCTTAGATGGCAATCTCTTACTACTTCAGGTATTATGATTTTAGGGATACATAACTTCCAATCATCTCCCTGTTCATTTGCCCGATGAAATAAGTGTTTATTAAACAAACTGAAATGTTTCTCCCACTTATGAGGTACGTTGGGTATTTGACTCAAAGCTAATATTATTTTATTAAGTTCGGTGTCTCTCTCTTGTTCTGCGGCTAAGTTACTTATTAATTTTTTCATATTTACTTCCCCCACTTCTTTTACTATAAATATGTTATATGTGTTTGCTATGTCTACTTCGGTATTATTATCAAAATCTGTTGTGGATAGGACATCAGCTACTATATTTTCCTTACCCTTACAATACTCAATTGTTAAGTCATATTCTTGTAATATTAGCATCCACCGCACTAACCTACCATGTGTTAATTTACAGTTTTTTAAAAACGTTAAAGCTTGATGGTCGGACCTTATGATTACCTTATTTCCTAACAAGTACGTTCTAAACTTCCTACAGGCGAAAACTATTGATAACGCCTCCTTCTCCGTCGTAGTGTAGTTCTTTTCACTAGTTAATAGAGATCTACTTGCAAAAGCTACTACTTTGTGGTTATCACTCCCATCTAACTGAAACAACTCTACTCCTAAGGCAATGTCTGACGCGTCTGTGTGTATATAAAATGGCTCTGAAAAATTAGGATAAGCTAATATAACTGTGTTTAAGAATTTATTTTTTATCAGCTCGAATATATTTTGCTCTTTTAAATTCCACCGCCATCGATTGTCTTTATTTAATAAATGTCCCAATTGTACTGTTAAATATGAATATTTGTCTACAAATTGCCTATAATAATTGCACAGTCCTAAAAAACTTTGCAACTGTTTCACATTTTTTGGTATCGGAAAATTTTGTATTATTTCCACCTTCTTAGGGTCTGTACTGATACCCCTTGCTGAAATTATATGTCCTAAAAAATTAACTTGTTCTTTCAAAAATTCTGACTTCTTAAATTTAACGGTTATGCCATACTCATGCAGTCTACTTAGTACCCTATCTAACCTTTCACAGTGTGTATCAATGTCTGGTGATGTAATTACTATATCATCTACATAAACGGTTGTGAATTCTAAAATCTCTCTCCCTAGCACATAATCCAGGCATTTGATAAAAATTGAAACACTTACGTTGAGTCCAAAAGGTAGTCTTCGAAATTGGTAATTCCTACCGTTGTATAGAAATGCCACATACTGCCGCGACTCCTCTTCCAGCTCTATCTGCCAGTAGCCTGCAGTCAAGTCTAAGGTGGTGATGTATTTGGTCCCACTAAAACGTTGCAGAATTTCGCTTACTGGTTCCGGTGATTCTCTGTCTGGAACAATTATTCTGTTTACTTGTCTTGCGTCTAAACATAATCTTATCGATAAATCTTTCTTTGTCACCACTACTAAAGGGTTGGAATATGGTGATGTAGATTTTTCT
The DNA here is from genome assembly GCA_034769895.1 of Magicicada septendecula. NCBI lineage: Eukaryota > Metazoa > Arthropoda > Insecta > Hemiptera > Cicadidae > Magicicada > Magicicada septendecula. The sequence continues at coordinate 60,246,493 of CM068376.1, forward strand.
ATTATACCTTCCCTCAACATTTTATTTATTTCCTCCTATACTAAACCCCTCTTGGAGTATGGTACTGGATAGGTTTTAGGTGCAAAGGGTGTTTTTTCTTTAACGACTAATTTACCTTTAAAATTCTTTACTAAACCGGGTTCATCTGAAAAAACTGATTTATTTTTGTTTATTATTAGTACTATTTTCTCCCTGTCTTGATAGCTAAACTCCCCCTCTTGATATAGGATTTTATTCATTTTCTCCTCCCAATTATTTTCATTTTCACATAGCTCATTACTATTTACTCTCAAGTTACAATAATTTATCATTAAGGGCCTACACTCATTTATATCATTGTCAGAAATTAACATTCCCTTACTAATTATTTTTAATGCTTTCATTCCTACAACTTTCTTTTGTATGAATGGTATTTCAATTATATTATTATTATTATTTAATTTCATAGTCTGTGTGTAATAGTTTAATTCTACTTTGAAATTATTCAAAAAATCATTACCTGTTATAGCTCCCATATTTAGTCCTGGAATAACTAAGAAAGGTACATTTATTGTGTTCTCATTTACTTTTAATTGTAGCATTATTTGTTTGGTTACTTTTTTACTGCGAACACCCGTTACTCCTATAACACTAATTCCCAGTACTGGTAATTGTGGAATTGTTTCTGTAGTCTGATTTTTGATTTTTTCAAAAATTCTATCGTCTATAGCAGTCAGTTCACTCCCTGAATCTACTAGAAAAATATATTTAGAATTAAATACTTCGGCTTCAAATTCTGCCATCCCGAAAGCATTATTACTCTCTCCCGCTTCTTCGTCAGATAAATCATTGTGTATATTAGTAATTAGTGACCCTATTGTCATGTGACTACTAGACGGCTGGGGGCTTTCTTTTTCAACCGCCCTTTTTAGTTTAACGGATGTGAAGGTGGTGGTTCACTGTAAACCCCCCTACTGTTTTGATTATGAGCTGGTACTTCTACGCCCCGAGTTTCGTTTGGGTTACTAACATATCCCCCTCTACCTCTATGATTAAAATTTCCTGACACTCCCCGATTACTAGTAAAACCTCTCCCCCTATGATTCCCTCTAAATTGATCGCAACCCCTATTATAATTCTCCACTCTCCCTTGGGCACTACCCCTCGGACCCTGACACCGGTAACATTGATTCCGCGACCCATTATAATTACTAGCTCCACAACTAGGGTTTGGACACAACCACGCCACCTCCCCTGATCTACTCACATTACTAATAAAATGGTCTGGTTGTCTTATTTCAGTATTTGTTTGGTTCGATTCACTAACTCTAAATTGATACTTATTATCCTCTTCCTCTTTCATACTCTGGTATGCCTCTAATATTTTTTCTAACTCTGCGATATTGGCAAAATCCCGGGTTCTGATTGTGGACCGTATGTCCTTGGGTAAATGTTTACTGATGTATCTAATAAAAGATGAAAGAGGCATTGGTGGTTCTAAATATTTAACCTGACTATATAGTCTCGTCACATACGATGTAATACTCATGTGCTTAATATTAAAATTGCCCCATCCCATTATGGTACTACGTAACCCCTCTTGTTTCTCTTCCGACCAGTACTTATTTCTAAATGCTAGCTCAAACTCATTAAAATCTACCCAGTTATCGTTATGAGCATCCGCCCATATTTTAGCATCCCCTTTAAAGTACTTTAAAATTCTTACTAATTTAATCTCCCAACTTTCTTGGTTATATTTATTAAAACTTTTTATAGAGTTCAAAAATTGTATGGGGTTCACTCCCCTACTTTCATCACTAAAATACCTTAACTCTACTTCCATATTCACTCTCTCACTCACACTAGTAAATTTTTGGTTAATTGCTACACTTAAATCTTCTCTGACTTTAGTTATTTCTTTTTCGTGTTCTGTGTGTTTACTTTTCAAACTAGTTACATCAGTTTTAATTACATCAATCTGCTCAAAGTTACTTCTAAATTCATCATTTATATTTTCTTGTATTTCACTAGCTCGTTTGATTTGTTCACATTCGTTAATTATACATTGAACATTACAGTCAATTTTGTCATTTTGCTTTTTAATTTTATCATTAAATTTACTTGTCAATGTGTCAAATTTTTTATTTGTTTCTAACATTTTCTCTTTTTGTTTCTCGTTAATTATTTTGATATCATTTTTCATCTCAGTTTGTATCTTATTGATATCACTAGTCAGTTCATCTCTCACTCCAACAATAGTCTCATTCATGGTTTCCAAACGGCTATTCATATTTATTTCACTCGCTCTCAATTCGCTCCTCACATTTATAAACTCGCTATTTAAATCAGTCAGTTTAATATTTATAGTATTCACTTCTGATTTAATCTCATTTTTAAATTCATTTAACATGTGTTTAGATTATTATTTTCTGACTTCATTTTCTCGTCTTGTTTGTCAAGTTTATCATTCATTCCTGACATCATCTCCATCATCAATGCTAACTGATTAAATATATTTACATTATCGCTTATTTTTGCGTCTACTGTCTCAATCGTTAATTCGTGTGTTGTATTGTCTACACTCTCGTTAATATTTGTCGATACTAAATCGTCTTGCGTAACATTTAAAATTGACCCCTCCACAATATCTTCACATAAATTTACACTCTCGCTTTTCTCTGCCATTTTTCGATCAGGTTGTAAATTAATTTATTTTATATTACATTAAAAATTAATTCACAATGTCCCTGTTCGGGCGCCAATTAAAGCGTTACGAGCTTTAAAAAAATATTTAAATCTAGAAATCTGTGTATACAACTGAAACTCTACTTGTTTAATAAAAAAGATTTAAATTGGTCTCACTTACCTTCTTAGCGAATTATCAGGGTGTCGTCTGATGTACTTAGGCAGAGAAAAACAGGCAATGCAATGACAAACACACATTGATGTGTTTAATTGACACTTTTTATTAACTTTTAATTTTTTAATATTAACTATTAAATTTTAACTCCCTCTTCATCAATTTCTTTTACATTACATCGTTAATAATTATTGGAATATCAGTTCAATTTTAATTTACTAGCGGTTCATTCGAAAAACTTTGCTTGAAAACATTGATACTTGTTATACATGAAATGAAAATAGTTGCGATACTTATGACTAAACACTTAACATTCTAACCATGGTATCTAAATTATGAAAGCGACCCATATTGCTCTCTCTCTCTCTCTCTCTCTCTCATACTATAAAATTCTCCATAATTTAGTTATAACCCTTTTTTTTTTATGAATTTGAAAAAAAATTGAAATTAGATTTGAGTCGACTACTTAACCAGCGTCCTTCGGCTGACCACGTGTGGCGTCGCGCATGTATATGAATGTCCTGTTTATTTGTCACATTTTTCACTTTTGCTGTTCACTCCGCTAATTTTGTTTAAACTGTCGGATTTAACTGTTTATCTTCAAATTTACTGTTACACTTCAGAATATGTTAAAATGCAAAATTTAAGGGTCGCGAACTGCGAACCTTGCCCCGGCCGGGAATGGGTGATTTCGTCGACTGACGACGCTACAAGTGCGTTGGTCAAAAAACATTTCCGCCAGCTCGTGCTGTGATTGGCTGCGGCATCTTACATGGCTGGTTCCGGTGATCGACTTTGGTGTCGAGAGTACAGATAGCGGCACACGGGCGCACACGCACTGCCACATTCCATTGTAGTTGAGCGTTATTCACCAAGTTTTTGTTACTCCTCCCCAACGGAGGATACACGCATGTGCGCACAAGCTGACATTCCACGGTTTTATCGTTGTGCGCTAGGTACGGACCGGTACAGGATTGTATACAGGGTGTCCAAATAAGTGTTAGTGGTCTCGGTGGCCGCAAAGGGTGTCCAAACCGATTATTTCCCAATAGTTGATATTAAATGAAATAAAAAACATACCTCCTTCAAAATTGTTCCATTACACACCTTTAATTGTTACAGTAAAACAGTTCGTCATTAACAACACAGTCTGTACAACAAATCAAATGAAAATTGTACACACGCAATAAAATGTCCACAAATATTAAAACTCAATTGTATTACAATTATACCGTCCGAATATAAAACGCAACACTTCACTATTAACTACTTGCACGTACACAGTAATAACCCGAACCGCTCTGTAAATATATCGCACTAATACTCTCGAACCGCACTATCCAAAATCTCGCATGGAACTGAAAACTAAGGCCGCTACCCGATGTATTTATAGTCACGCTCACACACCAGAAGCTTCCAAACTGCGTCTTATCTCTCGTGAACTACGTAATTACTACGGCCTTGACACAGTCCGAGCGCCCGAGCGAAGCCCGGCACAGACGAGAAAATTCTCGCAAAATGCGTCTAGTAGCACGTACACCACACGCTTACATCGAGATCCTTCTGGCATATTCAATAAACGCGTAGATTGTTCTGTGCTGTCGTAGCACTGCCCCCTCCTTAAGCCTGTTCGTCCCGAACTGGCAAAGCGTCTCTAAATTTGTATTTAGCCAGGCGATCTAGGTGGACGACCTTGAACTTTCACTGTCCTTCCTGTTGAATCCGATAAACAACATCGTTAATTCTTTTTTTCACAGTGTATGGTCCTTCCCAGTTAGACTGAAGCTTAGGTGAGCGACCACGACGGCGCTTTGGATTGAACAACCAGACCTGATCTTGGAAACCCACACTATTGCTGCGAATGTCATACCGAGTTTTCATTTTATCACTGGCAATCTTCAGCCGTCCTCTTACCAAACGATTCATTTCTCGCAGTTGGTTTTCTAATTGCGAGGAATAGTTCTTTGGCTCTTGGGACTGAGTCTCAGGTGATCCAAACATCAAGTCCCCAGGAAGACGAATCTCCCGCCCAAACACCAATTTTGCTGGAGTCATGCCGGTTGTGTCATGTACTGATGACCTATATGCCATAAGGAATAGTGGTATACGTTGGTCCCAGTCTGTTTGGTTCTCGTCAACAACTTTCGAAAGATGCTGCTCAAGTGTCCTGTTGAATCTCTCAACCATCCCGTCCGACTGAGGATGCAGAGGTGTTGTCCTGGTCTTTCGAATTCCAAGTAGACGGCATAATTCTTTAAACACTCCTGATTCGAAATTTCTCCCTTGATCTGTATGGATTTCCATAGGGGCTCCATAACGGCAACAGAAGTTGTGAACTAACTGCTTTGCCACAGTGGTAACCTCCTGATTTGGAATTGCGTAGGCTTCCACCCACTTAGTAAAGTAGTCACCTACAACCATGATGTACCGTTTTCCATCGTCAGTAACTGGGAATGGTCCAGCAATGTCTATGGCAATTCTCTCGAAAGGTTGTCCAACATTATACTGTCTCATTTTTCCCCTGCTTCTGGTTTGTGGGCCCTTGCTTGCAGCACATATTTCACACGTCCGAACCCATTCCTCTACGTCGTGGCGAAGATGAAGCCAATAGAATCGCTTCCGTATTTTGTCAAGGGTTTTGTTAACGCCAAGATGGCCTCCAGATGTTCCATCATGCATCTCCTTCAAAACAGACTGCACTTTACTTCGGGGAACTATCAACTGCATGACCACGTTTCATCCATCTGCACTTTCCCAAGCCCTTTTCAGCAACCCGTTTTCTAAGGTGAGAGATTCCCATTGTGCCCAGTAGCCCTTCAGCACTTCGGAACCATGGCAGATATCTTGCCAATCCTGGCGGCGACCTTCCTCTTTTGCTGTCAAGATCGGTCCAATGTCTTCATCAGTCATCTGTTCTTGTCGACAGTCTTGTGTTGTCCAGCCATCAGCCAGGAAATCTACAGTGATAGCTTGAACATGTTCGCTTGAGTTTTGTTCTTCCTTTCTGTGGCAATGTCGGCAGTCTTCCGGGCATGGTCTTCGTGATAAGCCATCTGCATTACCGTGCAGGCGCCCCCGCCGATGTTGTACCTTGAAGTTGTACTCTTGCAGACATTCGAGCCACCTTGCCAACTGTCCTTCCGGATTTTTAAATCTCAAGAGCCATGCAAGTGCTGCATGGTCGGTACATAGTGAAAACTCTCTCCCATAGAGGTATTTATGGAAGTGCTCCAAAGCTCTGACAATTGCCAACAACTCTCTTCTTGTAACACAATAATTTCTCTCTGGTTTAGAAAGCGTCTTGCTGTAATACGCTACTACTCGTTCTTCACCGTTCTGCACTTGAGACAAAACTGCTCCTAGACCAGTATTGCTTGCGTCTGTGTCTACGATGTACTTCCCTTCGGAAGCTGGAAAAGCGAGAATTGGCTGCGAACATAATGCAATCTTCAACGTTCTAAATGCTTGTTCACACTCTCTCGACCATTGGAAGTTTCGTTTATTTTCCGTTAGCTCATGTAGTGGTTTAGCAATTGTAGCGAAGCCTTTCACAAAACGTCGGTAATATGAGCATAACCCCAGGAAACTCCGAACTTCGTGTTTATTCTTCGGAACTGGCCAGTCTCTTACGGTGTCTACTTTATTAGGATCCATGCTAACGCCCGCTGCCGAAACCAGATGGCCCAAATACTGTACTTCCTTCTGGAATAGAGAACACTTCTTCGGGCTCAGCTTCAGTTGTGCACCGTGAATTCTAGTTAGAACTTCCTTAAGGTTTTCCAAATGCTCTTCGAAAGTCTTCCCGATCACTATGACATCGTCTAAGTAAACAAGGCAAGTATTCCATGTCAGGCCTCGGAGTACCAGGTCCATCAATCTCTCAAATGTTGCTGGTGCATTAGAGAGTCCAAATGGCATGACGTTAAATTGGAATAAGCCACTTGGGGTCGAGAATGCGGTCTTTTCCTTGTCTTCTTGATGAAGACCCACTTGCCAATATCCACTCTTCAGGTCCAATGTGGAAAACCACTGTGCTCCGGACAACGTGTCGAGTGTATCGTCAACGCGAGGTAATGGATAGCAGTCTTTCTTTGTAACGTCATTTAACCTCCGGTAGTCTACGCAGAAACGCAATCCACCATCCTTCTTCGCTACCAGCACTACAGGGGAAGACCAAGCACTTGACGAAGGTTCGATTACTCCCTCTGTCAACATGTCCTGTACTAACCGAGACATCTCCTCTTGTTTAGATAATGGAGGCCTTCGAGGAGGTTGGCGTATCGGTGTTGTGTCCCCGGTATTGATGCGATGTTGCACAAGAGAGGTTCTTCCCAGTGACTGTCCCCGAACTGCAAAACAATCTTTGAATTTGTGTAAAAACTGTCCGAGTTCTTTTACCTCACCACTTGAGAGGTCGTTAGAAGATCTGTTCAATAATTCTTGCAGTTCCTCTGGTAATTTAGAAGTATCCAAAGAACTGGGTCTTCATTGCGTTATTCTGGCTACCCAGGCCACAGGATTCAATTTACCTAGGAGCGTATTGCTTTGTAAAGTGATAGCTTGATCCAAAATATTCGCCACTCTAATAGGTACATTTCCGGTTTCGTCAGGTTTTACTAAACTTCTGGCAATTAGTATGCCCGGTGTGCTGAATACCTGGCGTTCGAATATAGAGCACTGATTGCCCCTAGTATCTACCGCAGTTCTAACCATGATGATCTTTTCGGAGTTTGGCGGAACAGTTACGGCCACTTGGTTTATGACGTCCATCGATTTTTCTGCTGTCGTCATTGTTGATAGCATTACCTCTTCGCCTCCGATTCTCAAGACATTGTTTTTGAAGTCGACTATAAATCCGTATGCGTTCATAACGTCCACACCAAGAATTGCTTCATCCACAATGTCTGCAACAAGTACTTGATGATTAAACTCAAGTCGACCGAGGCGTAGGTGTATCTCCACTTTTCCATACACTTTTACAGGCTGTCCAGTAGCTGTTCGCAAGCTGCAAGAGCACCAGATTGGCTTGAGATCTTTCACCACGTCGGGGCGCACAATAGAAACTGTTGCGCCTGTGTCAACTGTAATCGAGGTTGGCCTTTCTTGAACAAATCCGGTAATTACCAAGCTCCCGCTGTTTTTCTGAAGCGTAGAAATTGCGTATTCTCTAGGGGCTTCGTTCCTCCAGTTAGTCAGCACACGCCCCGTTGCACCGACTATTGCTCGTTTCCCTGCTGCTGAATTCTAACCTGACAATCTCGTTGTAGATGTCCAGGTTTCCCACATCGATAACACTTCGATCTTCCATCCTTTCTTATTTTATTCTGTGGCGCCAACCGTCGATTCTCTGTTCCTTGTTCTTCTTCCTCATCGTCTGTGCCGTCGCGATCTTTTAGCGCGCGCACTTTATGACTTGTTCAACCAGACGCTGATTTGGCGGCCTCAAATTGCAAAGCATGTACCAGGGCGTCCGCACTATTCTGGTGTCTTGCCATTCGTAACACTTGCTGTAGTTCGTTATCTCGGACACCGGCAGTAAATGTCTGCATCGCAAAACGCATTCGAAAATCTTCTGGCGCGTCAGGATAGGCCAGTCTAATTAGTCTGTCGATACTTGCTTCAAACTCTTGAAGACTTTCCCCGGAATGCTGTCGCCTTGCTCTCAACTGGGTGCAGTACACATCTCGCAAATGTTTATCACCATACCGTAATTCCAGAGCTTTTATCAACTCGTCATAGGTGTTCTGGCTGTCAGGTGGCACTTTCTGTAGTAATTCTGCCGCGGGTCCTTTTAATGTGAGAACGAGTGAGACTGCCTTGTCTGTCTCTGTCCAATTATTTGCGCATGCAGCAGCTTCAAATTGGCGGAGGTATGTTGCCCAGTGACTGCTTCCGTCAAAGTTTGGAGCTTTGACATGAACTGTCCCTACTGAAGGCAAAGTTACTTTCTCTATTGACTTATTTTCTGCGTCTTTTTCTGTCTTTATCATTGGTACAGTCTGTTCACAAAGTTGTTTTGGTTGTAATTTCAGACACTGCTCGACTTCATTTTTAATCTGCTCTTTTATATTTGTAATCGAGTCTTCTACTGCAGATATTTTTGTTGACATAATTTCTTCCACAGTCAAGACAGATTTTTCTACTTCCGCTATTTTTAATGTCATTGATTCTTGTACCTCCGATATTTTAGTAACTTGTTTATTAAGCTCACCTCGTAGGAGACCCAATTATTCGGTACTATGTTCTTGCAACTGTTTCTGCATTGTTTCAAAGAGAGCTTCCGTTTTATCTTTTTGTCTTTCTTCTGTTTCTAGCATTAGTGCTTTCTGACGTTCCTCAGCTTCTTCTCTTTCTTGTATTCGTTCTTCTTTTTGTCGTCTTTCTGCTTCTTCCTGTGTCTGCCGCAGCAGTATTTGTAAAGCTTCCATCATCTGACTGGGATCCATGTTTACTGATTAATTACGAATCACACTCGTCTTGTACAAAGCGTCCACTGTTTCCACTGTTAACCGTTCTATCCCAGTTCTGACACCACTGTTACGACGGTCTACTCGATCATCGTAGGTACAGTGGAAACAAAATAAGTACAAGACACCAGTTAAGTCACTAATCACACCTTTAATTGTTACAGTAAAACAGTTCGTAATTAACAACACAGTCTGTACAACAAATCAAATGAAAATTGTACACACGCAATAAAATGTCCACAAATATTAAAACTCAATTGTATTACAATTATACCGTCCGAATATAAAACGCAACACTTCACTACTAACTACTTGCACGTACACAGTAATAACCCGAACCGCTCTGTAAATATATCGCACTAATACTCTCGAACCACACTATCCAAAATCTCGCATGGAACTGAAAACTAAGGCCGCTACCCGATGTATTTATAGTCACGCTCACACACCAGAAGCTTCCAAACTGCGTCTTATCTCTCGTGAACTACGTAATTACTACGGCCTTAACACAGTCCGAGCGCCCGAGCGAAGCCCGGCACAGTCGAGAAAATTCTCGCAAAATGCGTCTATTAGCACGTACACCACACGCTTACATCGAGATCCTTCTGGCATATTCGATAAACGCGTAGATTGTTCTGTGCTGTCGTAGCAATATGTTTGTTTCTTTTATTTATGTCTTATACCTAACGCTTAATTATTACATTATTTTCATTATTTATATCTTTTATACGACTCATATGTGCGTTCATATGTTATCATACCTCAGTCAGGGGTTGATACGGAGACTTATGCTAAACGTATTGTTGCAATATATATATTACAACAATACAAATACATTAGTTTGTATAGGCCCACGATTTTGGAGCGCCAATTACAACATGACAAAATGATGTTGATTTATTTATTTAAATTTATGGAGCCTCATGCTTTTGGGAGACAATTATTTATACAACGCAAGTTAACCAATTTAAATGCATTTACATATTGTGTATTGAATTCATGGGTGTAATCGTAATAAGAAGATGATACGTTATTTACGTTTAAAATTGTTCCATTATTTATTTATTTAAACAACATATCTCATATCGGATATTAAACAATAACTCATTATTAAATCGTTTGTACGAAGTTTTTGTACATAACTTATTGCTAACAAATTACATACATAAGTTATATACAACTCTTATTATCTAATTGTAATTACTTAAAAATTTTCATTTTGCTCTCTGCTTACTCATGGTGTGTTCATATTTTTGCAATTGCTGATTCATTATCTTCAAAAAATGAATTTACTTCTATTCAAACTTCTTTTATATTACTTTATTTTACTTTCTACTGCATATGCATTTTTTTTTCTTTATCATCAAAGACTTTACTAATTACGTTAATTCAAAAATTACTTATTTCTCTTATCATTTACGTTACTAATTTCTAAATTTGATACAAGAAAAATTATTCTAATTTTTACTGCTTTACATTTATGTATCATTTATTTATTTTAATATTGGTTGAATGTCTTCCATTCAAACTTTAATTAGTGTCTTTCAACTGTCTGTAATTAAATGTTTTTTTTTTATCACCTTGTTTGACGTGGTTATTCATCTGTACATCCTCCGTGTCCTTCTGGTCATGTCCTCTGCATGTGCTTCTGGTCCTCTGGTCGTGTCCTCCGTGTGTGCTGATTAATAGTCGTCTCGTCTCACGTCATTTGCTGCCGGTGTGTCCATAGACCTCATCATGTGTATTTTGCACCTCTGGCTGTATAGCTAGTTGACCCTGTGACTCTTACGATAATTGTGAATTTGTGTCGTCGACTGACATAGCCTCCTGCGGCAATGGTTGAATCGAGAAGAAGAAACTTTATTAGCGCGACCTGGTATTTATAGTCAGGTCATGCAAAATTCCACTCTGAACACTTTTCAACTTGACAGATTCTGTCGAGGCGTTACTACCCCCACTCTGGTTCAATTCACTATTTTCACCTATTTTCGCGAATTACGCAGTTTGTTTCACCTCACTCGATGCTCAATCGATCACTAATTTTTATGTGATTACTATACGTAAATTGCACTTCTTTATGGTATTCACAAAAAGAGTTATTCATTTTTTACGTATAGTAATTGCACTTTTCGTCACCTCCGTTATGGTTTTTTAACATTTTATTTATCTATAATTTATACACACTTTGGTGTCTTTTGTTTCATCCTATTGTACATAGTTTTCTTATAATTAACAATAAACATATAACTATTCTACCTTGTAAAGGGTTGGTTACATTTCAGGAACGGACAGGTTTCACACACACTAACAAAATACGCGCGTACACAATGCTAGCGACAGGTGTGTCGAAACTGCATGTCCATGCGTGAATTCTGTACTCCCTATATTTACTACGATTCAGCTTATGCAATCTGAATCATGTTTATTAATTTATATTTATTCATTTTTATTATTTATTTGGGCAATGCACAGTATCATTACTGTTTGTACTGTTGCAATATATATTGCAACATTATAAATACCAACATTTAAGTGCATTTTAAATTTGTGGAGTCCCTCGTTCTTTGGGACGCCAAAAGGTGACAAATTACCCTTCTTTGTGTATTTTAATCTGTACATTAATTTAACTCATTGTGAAGTTCTATTCACATACAAATACTCAAAATTTTATTTTATTTTCCACCTACCTGTTTCGCCTTCCGCCAGGGTCCGCACCACGAACATTAAAATGCAAATATGATTATAGGTGATCGTAAGAACTTACGCAACGCATTTTTAAAGAGAAATTAATTAAAATTTTATTTTTTACTTTAAAATATCCTTCAAGTATTAAATTGGTATTTATTTGGCCTCTTGGCTCAAATTATTGAAAATGCATAAAACCCTTACAGATAGTTACATGATGGTATTACACTTATACTTACAGAATCACAATAAACACCTTACCTTAATTAGACAGCCCCTATCTGCTATTTACTCTCACATTCACACCTTTACAAAACCAACTACTATTATTTAATTAACATGTTTGCACAAAAAAACCCTTTATAAAAATTTGCTGAAAATACGGTTACTGGTTACCCGATGGCTCACTGCTTTCGTTGCCACGTGACTCGTATGTTTATTAATCTTTATTAATAATTGCCCGAAAGTGTATTGTTCACTTGATTTTGGCCCGCTCACTTCACTAACTCTGTTTTGTAATTTTATATCTTGGGTACCACTCTTTACATGATGAAACTGAACTGTTGTGTGGCACACGGTTTTTCACGCACCCGGCCGGGCTGAGAATTTTGTTCAAATGGCCGCCGCCGCCTCACCACAACACCACTGCTGCTTCACATTTTTGCTCTGTAATTTAGGTGAAATTTGTGTCCAGTCGGCGGACGCACTACTATTCGCGTCCGGCAGGTTAGGATGTTACTTTCCGACTGCATTCCATGCGGCCGGGCATTACCGACTCAGGTGAACAAATTTCGTCGCCGTTCACAGACTTCGTTATCTAAGTTTTGGTAGCTGCATACCTGGCGCACAGGATTTTCGTGTGCTGTGCGACGACGATATTTCACAGCCTTTTTCGTGGATTAGGCACTTCGCAGATGCTGGTATTTGTGCATTTGTGAGTGGACGTCACACAGACGCAAAGTTCTAGGAATCGTATTATCGTCAACAGCACGACATTCCTTTATATTGTTACATCACCCAGTTACAGTGTATCGTTTCTTTGTTTAGACTGCGAGTTAAATTCAAACTGGTGACTAGCCACATAAATGAAATGAATTGTGCAATTTTAACCAAATCGGAACCAAATTAATTAAAAAAACCTTCTAATTCTCCCCATTACAATACCCCCCCCAATGAGAGATCTTCTGTCGAAACAGAAGAATTCTCATTGCTAAAACCCCTAAGAGGACCGGTGAGGATATGGTGCCAACAACCCCTCATTTATCTTATACCTCATGGGTAAACAACCCCCCTGGCTCGGCGACTATGGACGCATCTGAACGAGATCACTGGACTTCTCTGTGCGAGATCCCAACACCGAAAAATCGAACAGACACGCACCACTGTGCACCTAGCCTTCTAACATGCCTCCCCAAACTCCAAATCCCTGGCTTATATCATGCCAGATCCTCAACCGATATGTTCCCCCGTATATGCAAACTGGGCTGCCTTTAGCAGATACTGGGCGCACACACACACCTATAATAATTTTTTAACAAACCCCTCGTCTAAAATAAGTTCAAAATCAGATTGTATCAAAACAAAAAAATCTCTTATCTGGATAGATTAATTCTCTTCGTTATTATTGCTGATAAAAAAGAAAACAAATAAACTGAATATTTAATTAAAACATGGACTGCCTTATCCTAACCTTTGATTATACATATAATTCAATAATACTATTGATACATATAAACAATAATACAACCAAAAATGCAAAACATCAATTTAATGGCAGGCACAAAAAGTATATACAAATATATATATATATATTTTTTTCTTTTTTTTTCTCTCTACTACCCCCCTTTTAATCTCTTAACCCCCGATACCCGTTACATATTAATGTGTTCTGCGCGAGGCTTCTTGGCCTTTTTCAGCCTCATCCTCGCCGTAAACCACATCTCCCTCGTGACCTGTAACTGGGTCACCGCCCATCCACACTCACTATTACCCCCCCTAGACTGTAGCGTCTAGTTGCTTTCACAAGGACTGATGCGGAAGGGGTGGACATTTTTTCTTTTATTCCACCCCCATCCTTGCTTCGGCGTTACAATAAAATTCAGTATTACACCTACTGGTTTTTATTTATACACCCCTAATGGACTACCACCCCTATCTGGGTGAAAATAGCCCTGTTCCAAAATTTGGTAGATTCCCCGAAAAATAACCCCCATACTAAATTTAACAAACCACCGGGTTAGCAAAACAAAACAAACCACAAGCCGGTTATATCAAGTAAAATTTATGATTTGTCACAATTAACTACTTTCACGGTCATGGTCCGGTGAGGCCATGACCGTGCTTAGGTGGGGAATCTACAGTTAAAACATAAAATATAGATTGGCATTGATACAGGTTACTTAGACAGTAATATACATCTCTGAGTTTCACAGACAATTTTGACAGCATTTACAGAAAATTTCCTTCAGTTTCCCATTTAAATGAATATTTTAACCATTATTTACATCAATTGGCATTTACTTTATTTTACAATTACATTTGAAGTTCGAATCAGAATAAATTTAAATTTATTATTAAAATTTTCAATTGATTTAATTGCCGAGTGGATTTAATTTTATTTAATTTCTCAAACTCTACGTCACAGGAATTACCTCATTATTATTTTATCTGTAAAAAAAATTAACTTCAATTCTTTTATGTCACAATAAGGTTTTGCTCAAGATACTGATTCAGCAGACTACAACGTTTTTTGTTATTGTCACCAAGCATGACTGTAGGCATTAGTCACAACATACAACCTGTTTACATAAACACTTGTGTGCCAGACGTGTTATAAACACTCTGTCTCAATACTCACATAGTCTAAACATTCTGGTTACATCATATACTGACATATATACTTCCTACAAATTTTTTGGTTTCTATACAGCTTTTTGTTAACATATTTATCAAAGTCAATTTATTACAGTTCAAACCAAATATAATTCTAATTCACCTTTCAGTTATTATTACTTTTTTAATTACAATTTCTATTTAATACCATTATTTCAATTCATTTTTATTATTGACAAACTCTTTTCACACCTATAAGCATTTTATTCTATCTGACTGGTATAATGAACTTTATACTTACAATACATTATCCACCTATTGACATGAATACAAAATACACACCACACACACACACCAATATCTCCGTGTAACCTCTGAAACATTTAACAACAATGTTATTTCATACCAAACAATTTAACATTTATTTATTAATTAATATCAAATCTCATGAAACAATTAAATCAATCACAAATATGTAAACAATTCAAATTATTTTAATTAAATTAATTGTTGAAAACAACATTCTTAATTACTTTCACCCATTACAACTCATTAGTTATCCTCTTGCAAATTATTTTTGTTATTTATTTAAGCTTCAAAATAATATTATTTTTATCATCACAACAATTTCTACTACATACATACATTGTTTATCTAACATTTTATAATACATACAAATAATTTCACTAAACATGTATTTACAATTCTTCAGCAATAATTATTCAGTTATATCACACTTCAATATCAAAAATCAGCTAGGTCATATTACCATATATTAACATATTTAAAATTGTTCATTTATGAATTTCAGCCTCCATCGTCAAAAATTAGTCGGGGTTTCACATAACAATTTTCAATTTTATTTACATTCCGTATACGGTTATCTTGTGTATAGTAACCATAAAATTTCTGTTTATTCATTTTACCATAATAATCATATACCAAGTCAACATTAAGTACATCGGTTAAGTCTCCATCAGTAATTACATTCATTATCAAGTCAGTTACTTTTTCATCATAAGGTAAATTATTATTATTTAAAACTGTATCAACAAAATAATCTTCACTCTCTATTTTAACAGGTAAGTACTTCAAATCATTTAGCATCTCTTTCAACTCATTATAGTCTCTCTTTAATTTATATAATTCTGTCTCTCTATCAACACACAACTCTCCATCTAAATCTCTCTCATCATAACACCATATCATACTTTCTCTCTCATTCCATGCAGAGGGTACAAAATTATTCAACAAAAATAAACAACTCAAATCTTTCACTAATAAGGGTCTCTTGCCCTCCAATAATAACATTTTTGAACACTCTGGTTCATCACGAATAAGGGGAAAATTTACCCTCTGCCCTACACATTCATCTAAACTTTCTTTCCATTCTTTTTCTAATTCATCAACACTAATTACAACTTCGTTACTACATATAGTGCTCTCTCTCTCACTCACTATTTCACTATCTACTTCCAATGTATTATTCTCTGATACCACCTTTTCAATTACATTACCACTTTCAATATCATTGTTACTATTTGTTATCTTACTCTCTACTACCACATTTTTAATTATATTCTCATTTCCGACATTATTGTCATCATTTGTATTTTTACTTTTAATCTGTTCTGCTACTGACTCTACTATTTTCTCAATATCTCGTTTCAATTCATTACAACTATGTTCGCATTTTGTTTTTACTTCATCAATGTCAAATTTAAGTACATCAAATTTACAATTAAATTCACTTTTGATTTCATTCAGTTTTATATCGTTATTGTCAAAACGATAATTTAATTCGTTAAATTTGTTCTTCTGTTCATGATATGGTTCTTAATATACTCATTATATCATCTAATTTATTACATTTTGTTGAGGTGGGGGTTAACTGTACTCCTGAATCCTCCGTAATATTTGTTTCATCTGGATTGTTTTTTGTTTTATTTTCCTGACTCACGTTTGGAGTCGAGTGGATTTCAAAATCACTCATACTATTTGATTCATTATAGTTTTCGACACTAGTCGTTCCATTTATATTGCTCTCATTCTTTCCTGCCATTTTTATAAATTTATTAATCTAAATTTACTTACAAAAACATCTACCACTTAACTCTTAACATCAGTACATTGATGTACTAATTTGTATGTGCTGCGTAATTTTTTACGTATTGTTACTCAACCCTCAAATCAAACTTGCATTTATCGTAGGTGTGGAATTTTAATTATTCAAATTCAAGTCCCGTTCGTAGCGCCAACTGTGAAGTTCTATTCACATACAAATACTCAAAATTTTATTTTATTTTCCACCTACCTGTTTCGCCTTCCGCCAGGGTCCGCACCACGAACATTAAAATGCAAATATGATTATAGGTGATCGTAAGAACTTACGCAACGCATTTTTAAAGAGAAAATTAAAATTTTATTTTTTACTTTAAAATATCCTTCAAGTATTAAATTGGTATTTATTTGGCCTCTTGGCTCAAATTATTGAAAATGCATAAAACCCTTACTGATAGTTACATGATGGTATTACACTTATACTTACAGAATCACAATAAACACCTTACCTTAATTAGACAGCCCCAATCTGCTATTTACTCTCACATTCACACCTTTACAAAACCAACTACTATTATTTAATTAACATGTTTGCACAAAAAAACCCTTTATAAAAATTTGTTGAAAATACGGTTACTGGTTACCCGACGGCTCACTGCTTTCGTTGCCACGTGACTCGTATGTTTATTAATCTTTATTAATAATTGCCCGAAAGTGTATTGTTCACTTGATTTTGGCCCGCTCACTTCACTAACTCTGTTTTGTAATTTTATATCTTGGGTACCACTCTTTACATGATGAAACTGAACTGTTGTGTGGCACACGGTTTTTCACGCACCCAGCCGGGCTGAGAATTTTGTTCAAATGGCCGCCGCCGCCTCACCACAACACCACTGCTGCTTCACATTTTTGCTCTGTAATTTAGGTGAAATTTGTGTCCAGTCGGCGGACGCACTACTATTCGCGTCCGGCAGGTTAGGATGTTACTTTCCGACTGCCTTCCATGCGGCCGGGCATTACCGACTCAGGTGAACAAATTTCGTCGCCGTTCACAGACTTCGTTATCTAAGTTTTGGTAGCTGCATACCTGGCGCACAGGATTTTCGTGTGCTGTGCGACGACGATATTTCACAGCCTTTTTCGTGGATTAGGCACTTCGCAGATGCTGGTATTTGTGCATTTGTGAGTGGACATCACACAGACGCAAAGTTCTAGGAATCGTATTATCGTCAACAGCACGACATTCCTTTATATTGTTACATCACCCAGTTACAGTGTATCGTTTCTTTGTTTAGACTGCGAGTTAAATTCAAACTGGTGACTAGCCACATATATGAAATGAATTGTGCAATTTTAACCAAATCGGAACCAAAATTAATTAAAAAAAACCTTCTAATTCGCCCTGTTACATCATACTCTTTATATAACATTCCTATAATGGCGTGTATGTATTTGGGGTTCAGGTATATCTGTAACAATAAATCTATGTAACTTGTAACGGTATTTCAAATTTATGTAGTAATAATGAAATTGTGCGCAAGACACTTGATTCGACTTAAAAACATTCATTATTGCTTTGTTACTATGCCGTAAGGCTTACGCTGCATACATCCTTACTCACTAAATATTCTATTCTAATAATTATTTTATTAAAAATATCATTTCCTGACTACTCAGACAATTAGTGTGCTTTTAAATATCAATGCTTAAATATCTTTTTTTTAGATATTGTAACGAAATTCAACATATTAATAGCTACTGAATTTATCTTTCTTTTTCAGTACTGATTTATAAAACTCTACTTTTTTTTACTTAAATGCTTTGCATGCTTTTCATTTCAATACTAATTTGAGTTCTTGTTTACGTTAATCTTACTTCAATAATGTCTACCATTTTAACTCTATATTTACAAGAAACATTGGCTCTTAACTTTAAAATAAAACAATAATGTCTTTAATTGTCTTTGAGTCAATTTTTCGACTAAGAGATAAATAAGTTGTTTATCACCTTATTGTTATCAATCATACTCAATCGCAATCGATCCATCTGTAATCGTCCTCGTCTCGAACTCCAGCATCAATTCCTCTTGTCCAGCGTCGCTTCTCTTGTCCAGCGTCGTTTCCAGACTTCAGTAATGTTCCTCTTGTCCAGCGTAGTCGCCTCTAGACTCCAGCATCGTCTCGCTCTCTGGAACTAAGTCGTCAGCTCTCTCGCTCTCCGGAACTTCATGTTACTTCTTTTCGTGCTGTTTCGGACGTCAGTTGATCATCTTATATGGATTTTCTACTCGTGTAATTCTGTTACTATTTAAAAGTGATTGTATTTACAACTCAGTTACATAGTTGTTTGTAACTGAAAGAATAGTATTCGTCATTTCACCCTTAATTGGAGTGTACACATACGTCTTCCCTCCCCTCTTCACATGCTCACTGCTCGTGACCTTGTAGGGTGGTTTCAACAACAGCTGATCTGACTGGTTTCATTGACCTCATTACTTTTATGCGTAGAACTTCCTAAATGAACTTGCATTCTTGCACTGATAAACATTTTGCATCTTAACATATTATGCCATTCTTCAATCTGAAATTTTACATTATCTTAATTATACATTCCTACCATACTTCCCTTAACCCTTTTCTTAGCCTATTATTCCAATCTTCATTCTTACATTACTTATCTAATACATTACTTATACAATACCTTAACTCTTATTACCTTTTATTACATTTCTTTAACATTACCTTTCTGATCGCTACTAATTTCCTGAAATACACTTCCGTAACAGAATACTCTTTTAGCTTTGTAGTGTGTCACATGATCGGTTACAGAAGAACTGTCTTAGAAAACAACGATATTTTTCTCGAAGTCCTTAATCCTAAGTAGTCTCTGCCCTTTGACTTTTCACTCTTGCTTTCTTCTGTGTCCTTGTATCTCCATTAAGTGTGAAGTTTTCGCTTGATCAGCCATTCTGACCATTATAGCATTGATTGCTCGTCTTAATCATTTCTTCATATTAATAACAACATCAATAATAACATTCCTTACCATTTCTTATATATTTCTTTACACATTTCATTCCTTGCCATTTATCATACATTTCCTATCTTTCTTTGAACATACTTTTATTTAGCATAACATTCTTTATTCCTTATAAATAAAGAATAAATAAATAAGAATAAAGAATAAAGAGATAAATAAGTTGTTTATCACCTTATTGTTATCAATCATACTCAATCGTAATCGATCCATCTGTAATCGTCCTCGTCTCGAACTCCAGCATCAATTCCTCTTGTCCAGCGTCGTTTCCAGACTTCAGTAATGTTCCTCTTGTCCAGCGTCGCTTCTCTTGTCCAACATCGTTTCCAGACTTCAGTAATGTTCCTCTTGTCCAGTGTAGTCGCCTCTAGACTCCAGCGCCGTCTCGCTCTCCGGAACTTCATGTTACTTCTATTCGTGCTGTTTCGGACGTCAGTTGATCATCTTATATGGATTTTCTTCTCGTGTAATTCTGTTACTATTTAAAAGTGATTGTATTTACAACTCAGTTACATAGTTGTATGTAACTGGAAGGATGAAACTATTTACAAAAAATAAATACTCCGTGCGGGCGGGCAGAAGCTCCAGCTGCAACTTTGGGTGATCAAAAAAGAGATACAACTGTAGCGTGTGTGTCCTATTTATACCCACGTCTTGGTTAACACCTGCAGTTGTACGAAATCGACATGTCTGAAATTGTCTCTGGGTTTTGTTCCCCCACTCCTCGTCAATTTCGCTATTTCTTATATTTCTGCGAATTGCAGAGTCCTGTAAGTATACTCTTATACCCATCTTATAACTATTTTCACTACACATGTTCACTGTACTTTTGGACATTGTAGCTTAACCCATTCGATCTGTACACAGTTATTTCGCCACTACACCCGTACAGTGTGTCCCTTTCACGTGGTTTTCGTACACAGTATGTAGTTAATTTTATTACATTTTATTGTGTCTTTGGATTTTACTCCTTATTTATAGTTTATGAATAATTACGGAAAAACAGTAATTGTGCAATTATTCATACTGGGGTGGCAAACTCGCCTGCATAGACCTGCGTCACACACATGCAAAATACTGTTGTACACACTTTCAGTTACATCTGTGTGTGTGTGGACAAGTCAGTTCAGGTCGAAACACCTGTCCATATTTTTGTCTGATCCAAGCTTGCAATCCTTGACATGCTTACTTCTAATACATTATTAATTATTTTACAATTTATTATGTATATTTAAATTTTTATATTCAATGCTCAGGACAGCACTATCTGTACTGTCGCTATATATATATATATATATATATATATATATATATATATATATTCAATCACTTTCTGCTACAGTCCGTTTCTTGATGTATATAATACATTTAATATTCATAATTAAATTTACCTCAATATGTTATTTTTCCTTTTTGGAACATGTTTCGAGAGTTCCTGTTCTTATCCTCAGCCTTTTTGATCCTGTCTAAGGATATTTGACAGGATCACAAATGCTGAGGATGAGAGAACGGGAAGTCTTGAAACATGTTCCAAAATGGAAAAATTACATCTTGAGGTAAATTTAATTATAAATATTAAATGTAATATATGTGTGTGTGTGTGTGTGTGTGTGCATATTTTTGCAGTTATTCGGCAGCCGGGTGTATTTCGCTGCCATATACGGCAGCTGAATGGTCATGTCTAGTTATTTCATTTTCTTAACCTCCCAAGAACACAAAAAAATTAATTTTTCGAAAAAATGTTGGCCGCCAAATTTTATGTAGAACTTGTAATTTGTATATTTTTTAAGTTCACGGTATAACCGTTGGCAGCGTGACAATCGCCTGTGTATATCTTGACATGTATATGTTACGGCATGTTTTACGACATTTCGCGGCCGAAAACTGGCAACGCTGCGGCATTCGAATATCTGTATGCACATATTTTCAGTTGTGTTTGTGTTATCACTGAGTTATGTTGAATGCTGACGCAAGAGTTCTTCCCGACTACACGTGTTTATCTACGATATAATGAATTCTTCACACTGGATTACAGTAAAACCAAAGCTGAATTATTCATATATCTAGATCTGTTATCCTGCCCCCAGTAATTTTCTTGTAAGGTCTTGGAATATAGGTACATTTTACAATGAAATGATTAATTTTACAATTATCATTGAGTGTCCGTATTTTCCCTTAAAAATGGATCGTTTTGTTTACATTGATCCATTTTTCTAGACATGTGAAAATGCATGGTAATTAAAGGAAAGAGAAAGGCAACACCAGTATTATTCAGTTTGGATGTTCAAAAGCACATAGACTTAATTCTGAACGTAAGACGAAATTTTGTAAATGACGAAAACAAGTATATTTTTGCACCCCCAGGAAGTGATAACACAATTGTCGGATACAGATTATTTCGAAAATATGCAATGCTTGCAGGTCAAAGACCTGACGCCATTTCGACAAGGACATTTAGGAAGCACCTTGCTACTATCTGTCAACTTTTCCACATGTCCAACGAAGATATTGAACAACTCGCGACTTTCATGAGACATAGTTCATCGATACACCGAAGCAACTACAGATTATCTAATGACATATTCCAAACGACAAAAATTACAAAGGAGAAAGGATGGAGAAAGGTGAAGGGGCACAATACAAGGGTAGGCCGCTGGATGAAATAGATATTCCTCTGGAAATAACCTTATTACAAACTGTAGAAATGCAACAAACTTCAGTGACAGTTCAGATAGCGAAAATGAATATCCGGAAGATATTCCACTTCATGACATTTTATCAGGTACTTCAAGAAATGCAGACAGCAGAGAGGACAACGTAATTACGATGCCAGAACTCAGCAAGGATGTACTGCAGCCATGTAAAGACAAAAAAACCGGTACCAAAAACAAGGTATCTAAAAAAGATGTTCACAAATGGACGAACGAACAACGCAAGGTAGTTGGAGAGTTCTTTAAAACTCACACTATAGAAAAAATTCTTCCAAAGAGACATGAAGTAGAAAAGCTGTATGAATTATATCCACAACTAAAGTTACCAGAAAAATGGAGCTCAATAAAAGTATTTGTGCAAAATATTTACACAAAAAAACTGATGTAGCTAGGAAAAGAATAGGCTTAAATAATAGGCCTACACTTGCTACTTAAACAAAGCGAAACATGTTGCTGTAAATAATTTGTTTGATTATAGTTCTCATTATTGTATTATTAAATAACATAATACTGTATTATTATTATTATTATTATTTTTGTTACTAGTGTAATTAATTACTTTACTGTTACAACTGTACTTACTTTAGTATTGTTAGTACTAAAGTTATTTACTATTACCATAAGTTTATAAACAGTGAAACTTCTGAATACCGGTCAGTCACGCGGACAAAACATTTGTCTGCTGTAAAGAAGTGACGGCTATATGGAAAACTGTGTTAGTCGTTTTGTTAAATGTTGTGTGTTTTAATAAAACAGAGCTAGAAATTCACTAGACCTACTTCATGTAACTAAGTACGGAAAAATATCACATGTGGCACTAAAAAAGACAATTATTAAAATGTGGGGAATGTAATAAGATATATCTGGGCGAAACCTACTATTTCTTTTATGAATTTGCTAACTGCTATAATTTTTTATTGTTCGACTAAGCTTTTCGTCATTACTGACATCTTCAGGTCTTAAACAACGTCTATCAACTGTACGTTGTAGGCTTTTATACTTTAGGCCCCTCCCCTTATGTCATCGCCCCTCCTATTGGTTCTAGCTGCTACCGCTCTTCACGGGAACTTTGTCTACCTTTTTCCGTTAGGCATTTTTCTAACGTCCGTCAAATTGTTTTAAGAATCTCCCATTAATTTCTTCATTCTTGACTTATAATTTTTTTTTTTTTTTGTAACCTTTTACATTTCGTCATTTTTTAGTGTGTTATTCTTATTATTTTAATTTATTTTTGTTTATTGTTTAATATATAATAAAATATTTCTTCATTTGTAAAATCCACTTTTATATTCATTAATTTATTTTTATCTTCTTTTTTAACTTTAAGTATTTCTAGTTCTTCTATTAATTTTCTGTTTTGCGGATTGTTTTCTATTTTGATTATTTCCATATTTTCATTGGGATTTATGAATTTATGGCCTGATTCGTTGAAATGTCTTGCATATAGTGAGTTCGTTACTCTAACCCCTTCTCCTTTTGCGTGTTCATTCATTCTAATTTTAAATTTTCTTCCAGTTTCGCCCAGATATATCTTATTACATTCCCCACATTTTAATTTGTATATGCCGCTTTTTTCTGTTAATGGAATTTCTTCTGTTTTATCATTTTTTATATATTCGAATACATTTTTCGTTTTCTTTATTCCTATCTGTATTTCATATTTTTCGGAACATTTTTGTAACATTTTTGTTTGATATCCTATGTATGTTATTGCTCCTTTATATTTCTTTTCTTCATTTGTTTTTCTTTTTTGTTATTTTCTATTTCTTTATTTTCCTCTATTTTCTTAACTATTCTATTAATTATTTTAGGGTTGTAATTATTATTTTTTGCTATTTGTTGTATTTTCTTTAATTCTTTTTGTTTGAGTTCTTCATTTTCTAGATAATTAATAGCTCTATAGCAAAATGAATTTAATGCTGCCATTTTATAATTGACTGGATGATATGATTCTTGTGGAATTATTAAATCTGAGTATGTTTCTTTCCTATATATATCGAATTTGAGTTTGTTATCTTCAATTTTTATATTGATATCCAGGAAATTAATTTCTAATCCTCCAATTTCTTCTTGAAATTTTATTGTTTTTTCTATGTTATTTAGTTGTTCCGTAAATTTTTTAAATTCATTTAGTTCACCTTCCCAAACTATTAGTATGTCATCTACATACCTGATCCATTTTTTAATTCTTCTTTCTTTATCTATATCTTTTAAAATTTTGATTTCAAAGCTATTCATGAATATCTCTGCCATTAATGGTGAAAGCGGTGATCCCATTGGTAATCCATTTTCTTGTATGTAAAATTTGTTACTAAATCTGAAGTAGTTCTGGTTTAGGCATAATTCTAATCCTTCTATTATTTCATTTTTCCATTCTACATTACTTAATTTGTTTTTCTTTATTATTTCTACTGTTTTTGCTATTGGTATGTTGGTGTACATATCTTTTATATCTAATGACATTAATTTTGTCTTATTTGTTATGGTAATTTCTTTTAATCTTTCTATTACCTTTTTACTATTTTCTATGCTGTGGATTTCTTCTTTTTCATATGCCATTTTGATTCTTTTACTTATTTCTTTTGATATTTTGTATGTTGGTGAATTTATAAATGATACTATAGGTCTTAATGGCATTTCTTTTTTATGTAACTTAATTTGACATCTAAATTTTGGAGCTTCAGGATTATGTTCTATTTTTTGTTTCTTTTGCCATTCTGTTAAATATGTTGTCTTTTTTATCAATTTCTTTGTTTGTGCTTGAAATTTACTTGTGTAATCATATTTTATTTCTTTATATGGTCCTTTTTGTATAAATTGTTCTGCTTTTTCGATATAATCTCTTTTGTTCATTACCACTGCTGTGTTACCTTTATCGGCTTTTATAACTATCAAATTGTTTTCCGTGATTTTCTTTTGTAATTCTCTTATATTTCTTTTTATTTGTGTTTCGTTTTTATTTCTTACATTCTTGTTTTCCTTACATATTTTTTCTACTATTTCTTTTACTTCACTTCTTAATTGTTTTTTAGTTTCTTCATTTTTTATTTTATCGATTATTTCTTCACATTCTATTATTGTATTTTCTTTATCTATGTTTGTTTTTGTTGCATATTTTAAACTTTTCCCTAATAATTTATGTTCATTTTCTGTAAACTTTGTTTCTGTTAAATTTAATACTTTTTCAGCAAATTTTATTTCTTTATCTTTTTCTTTATTTTTATTTCTTGTTCCTTCTATTAATTCCTTGAGTTTCTTATTTAATCTCTCTTCCATTTTTCTTATTTTCTTTTCTATGTATTTTTCACCAAACTCTTTTCTCGTTTCTTCTATTTCTATATAATTGTAACTTGTATATAATTTTTGATGTAATTGATACATTTCTTTGTTATATTTATTTATTTTACTGTATAAGTTCTTAATTTCAAGTTTTATCCATATTTTTTCCGCCATGTTTTTCACTTGGTTTGCTACTTTGCTTTTGTTATTAATTTTAATTTTTGCGTATTTTGGAGTTATTTTATTAATTAAACACTGTTTATTAAACCAAATTTTTCCTAGCGTAAAAAAAAAAAATTATAAGTCAAGAATGAGGAAATTAACGGGAGATTCTTAAAACAATTTGATGGACGTTAGAAAAATGCCTAACGAAAAAAGGTAGACAAAGTTCCCGTGAAGAGCGGTAGCAGCTAGAACCAATAAGAGGGGCGATGACATAAGGGGAGGGCCCCCCCTTTAAATTAGCAGCTATCCTTACTATTTATTTTATGAATTTGCTAACTGCTATAATTTTTTATTGTTCGACTAAGCTTTTCGTCATTACTGACATCTTCAGGTCTTAAACAACGTCTATCAACTGTACGTTGTAGGCTTTTATACTTTAGGCCCCTCCATACAAAACTTTGAGGCACATCAAAACAAAAATAAATATTAATAATGCTAGTATTATTAAAGCAGATAAAGGGAATACATTAGTAATCATGGATACTGATTCTTATAAGGCCAAAGTTCACGAATTTATCTCTAACCATAATATTAGACAATTAAAATCTGATCCTACTGATAAATACACCAAAAACCTCAACCAATGTATTAACAAATGTACGAGTTTGCTCAGTGATAATACACGTCGTTATTTGAAGCCAATTAATGCGAAAGCTCCGATATTTACGGGACTCCCCAAAATCCACAAACCACATATACCCATAAGACCGCTGGTTAGTTTTAATACACCCCCGGTTTCAAAACATCAAAAATTCTTGTAAAACTAATTAAAGACAATTTACAGTTACAGAATAATCACAGCTTAACAAATAATACTGATTTCATCAATAAGATAAATATCGTTAAACTAAAACCTAATTACAAATTGGTTTCATTGGACATAGTGGATTTATGTACAAATATTCCAACTGATGTAACTTTAAAATTATTGAAGGACAATTTACGAATTAACGCTTCCATGAGTGCACAGGCGATAGATGAGTTGATTGACTTGCTTAAAGTCATTTTAAATCAAAATTATTTCACATTCAATGGTCTATTCTATAGCCAAGATGATGGTCTAGCTATGGGCTCACCCCTCTCAAGCCTGTTGGCTGACATATACTTAAATTTCTACAAAAATATTCATTTATTAAATAATAACATATACGCTAATAAGATAAAATTTTATTCACGATACGTAGATGACACTTTCATTATTTTTGACGGAACTTTGAGACAAGTTGACTCCTTCAAAAATCTTTTAAATGAAATCAATAATAATATTCAATTTACTTTAGAGACCGAGCATGATAACTCAATTAACTTTCTAGACCTGACCCTCACTAGACGAATGGACACATTGAAATTCAATATTTATAGGAAGCCTACTGCCACTAGCCATACAATACATGCAGATTCCCACCATCCATATTCTCAAAAAATGGCAGCATATAATAGTTTTATCCATAGAGTGTTGACAGTCCCCCTTGACAATAATGATTTCCAGGCTGAGCTAAATACAATAAGATTTATTGCAGTATCCAATGGTTACAGTAGTCACATCATTGATAAATTGCTTAAGAAGCATAATAACATTCAACTTAAGCCCCGTCCACTTAATAAAACACCAAAAAAAAATTATATCTGCAAAATACACATACATCATGCCAAAAATTTTATCTTCAGTGATGAACAGTATTGGGTATACTATGTCTTTTAGAACCAATAATAAACTAATTAATATACTTAGACCTAAACTGCCCTTACCTATTGAAGAAAAAACAGGCATTTATTAACTGGTGTGCAATGATTGTGACAGGTTCTATATAGGTCAGACCGGAAGAGGTTTTTACAAACGCTTCCGTGAACATTTACCAAAAAAGACACATAATTACTATGATATAAAATCTAATTACACTCGTCATCTGACCCAACACAATCACAATTATACAGATTTTAAGTGCAATCTAATGCCTTTGCATATATGCAACAAGGGCCGATTTATGAATGCCTTGGAGGAGCTGGAAATTTATAATGCATATAATAATGATAGCAGTCGTGATTGTGTTCTGAATGAACAATTGAACTTTGTATTTAACCGCCTGTATGATACTGCTTTGTAACGGGCCAAATTTTGGGTATTTTATTTATTTACATTTTCGGGGATTTCTAAAAAATATGTGTAAATTTTATTTCAACGGTGACCAGAACACGTGGTGAATAGAACAGTGTTGTAACGAAGCGGCAACACAATATCACGTTGTGCAATCGGTAGAAGAATTTACCAAGCCGCAGTTCCAAGAACTTTGTAAGAGTGTGACAGCGCGCCCATATGCATTACTCAACAAGGCGCGCGGACTGACGCGGTAGTGAACCGCCAAGATGGTGAAAAGTACATTTTCTGTTTTGTCTCCTTGACTGAGGCGACGGATATGAAACTTAAGGTCCGCCCATCTCGTGACATTAGCCAGTGCCGCACCAATTTCCTAGACGATCTGCACACTAAAACTTGCATGAATTAAATGGGATGAAAAGACGTCGAACAACTACAAGGCTTTGACTTCCAGCTAAAACGACGAAATTGAGTTGGCCGCGAAAGAGGGACGCATCGTCCCAGTTCATCACTGATTGTGTCTGCGCAGACACAGAGCCAGGTGGGCTCTGCAAAATTTTATAAGTTTTAATATTAAGAGTAAATTAAATTTAACTAACATGTGTCAGTGGTAGTAGTGAACATGTGAGAACAATCAAATCAGTTTTATTCGACGGCGACGCAGTTATTTATGAAATAAAACGAGCTCGAATGGTCACCGCATGCCGGCTGGGGGGTATTATTTTAAAATGTTAAGGGGATTGTAATTTTTCTGTGTGTCTGTGAGAGTGTGTAAAACTGCAGGCTGGGCCCTGTCTGTGTGTATATTGATGTGTAACAAGTAAGGTAAGATAATAGGTTAAGTTAACATGTAGCAGATGACAAAGAGAAGAAATTGAAAAAATGTTATTTAATCTGCACAACCAGGAATAACAATTTTGGATAAAATTTTAAATGATTTTAAAGAATTAAAATATCAATTCTCTTCATGCAAAAAATGAGTAGAGTCAATTATTTCACTAACCTATGAAACACGTTTGCGTCTGATGTTCGTGTGAATCGGATTTCTGGACCCAGATAGGACCTTTGCAGGTAGGTGAAAGCAATTTGTGTTTTTATATATTTTAATAGTGTTAATAACTTAACAATGCACCCGATACAGGGACTAATAACTTAACAATGGCGCCTCGACAGGAACGAATTTAATAAATTAAATTCCACACCTACAAAGATGCAAACGTGTGTTGTAGGGTTAGCGTAATAAAATAAAAATGCGTCATTTACGCAAAATTAATATGAGATAGAAAGTACATTACAAAAAATTAGATTAATTAAAATATTCTAAATATCAATTATAAAAATAAGAAATGGCAGGTAATAACGAGAATGTCAGCTTAACTGACATCGAAAACGAAAGCCAAATGAATATCGAATTAAGCTAAACAGAATCAAAAATTATGGATGAAGGAATTCATTCAACGCCAATTCAGAATAAAAAATCTGATGATAATAATATGATGAAATACTTATGTAGCATGGTGTGTAGCATGAATGAGAGTTCAGAAAAGCAACAAGCGATGTTCAAAGAGAGTTCAGAAAAGCAACATGCAATGTTAGAGATAAAATTTAACGAAATAAAGAGTGATTCTGACGCTAATTTCAATATGCAAAATTCAATAATCAATAACAAATTTGATGAATTAAAGACTGAGATCCAAGAAATGAATAAATGTTTTGAAAATAATAATGAAACAATAAGAACCAGTTTGAATAAATTAGAACATAGTATCGAGCGAATGGGAGTAGTTGTAATGAATCCAAATAAAGATAATACGAATGAAAATGATAATGACATATGTCAAAATGTAATACTAGATAAAGAGTTAACAAATGGTGACGATGATGTTGAAAATAACGAAAATAGTATTGAGAATAGTAATGTATTTGAAGAGTTAGTATCAGAAAGTGATACGGTGAAAATAAATAATGAAAGTACTGATGAGTTTGTAGAATGTGATAAGGAAATGTTAATGTGTGTGTATGAGTTAGAGAGAGAGAGAGAGGAAAGATAGTATAGTGGTAGAATGGGGGCAGAGGGTAAATTTTCCCCTTATTGATGATGATTTAATGTATTCACAAGTGTTGTTTTTGAAGGGCAAGAGTCCCGTGTTAGTAGGAGATTTGAGTTGTTTGGTTTTGTTGTATAATTTTGTACCCTCTGTCTGGAATAATATTGAGAGTGTGATATGGTATTATGATGAGAGAGATTTCAATAGAGAATTTTATGTCGATAAAGAGACAGAATTGTATGAATTGAATAGAGAGTATGATGAGTGGAAAGTAAGGTTAGAAGTGTGTCTAAATAATAATGATTTGATTGATAATAAAAAAGTAACTAACCCGATAATGAAAATATTTACTGATGGAGACTTAACAAAAATACTTAACGTAGACTGGGTGAATGATTATTATGGTATAACGGATAAATTGAAATTGTGTGGTTACAACAAACAAGACAGTAATTTGTGTGTTAATAAAAGTGAAATGTGCTATATAAAACAAAGATTAATCTTTGACGATGGAGGCTGAACTATAAACAATGAATGGACAGTTATAAATATTTTGTTTTATGGTTTTTGACCTCGCAACTTTGGACATTGAAGTGTGGTATAATTGAACAAATAATAAGGACGATTTGTAAATAAATATGTAGTGAATTGTGTGTGTATTGTAGAAGGTCAGATAAACAATGTATGTATGTAGGTAAGTGATAATGATAATGTTAATATTTTGGCAATTTAAATAAATAGTAAAATTAATTGTGGAAACAGTAATTGGCTAATTGTAAATATTTTGATAGTAATGGAATTTGTATTTTTAATAATGAATTTAATTAAAATAATTGGAGATGTTTTAAATATTCTGATTGATTTAAATGTTGTATGATTAACTTTTCTAAGGAATTTAAATTATTTTTACGAGATTTGTGAATTTGGTAATTAAATGATAAATTGTTTGATTTAAACTAACATTTGTGTTAAATGTTTCAGAGGTTACGTGAAAGTATTGGTGTATGGGGTATATATTTTGTGTATGTCAGTTTAAATGGACTGTAAGTATAAAAATTGTTATAGTACGAATCAAGTATAATAAAAACGTTTACAGGTGTAACTCAGATGAAAGGATTTTAATTAAATAATGAGATGATTTGAAATAATTCTGTTAAATAAAAATGATAATTAAAAATTTTAATAACAACGGAAAGATGATATGTAATAATTATTAATAAAAAATTTTGAAAATTTTAAGGTGATGAATGAGTTAAATGATTAATGATTGATGAAAACTTTATATTAGAATGTTGTATTAAATTTTTATTGTTTAGTTAGTAAGGTGCTATTGCTAGGGTGGCCTGTGCCCTAGTAGATAGTGAAATGGGTTGGGGGTAACAGAGAGAGTTACCTCCATCGGAGGCCAACATGGCGAAAATGTGCGGTACCCCTTTTCGTACAAATTTAATTTGTACCATGATAGACGCTAGTGCCGCACATAACTAAGATGATGTAGAACAGGCATTGAAATGAAAGTTAGATTTCCCCGACTTTTCGGGCAATTACGGCCTTACCAGCACTAATCGTGGATTTGGCTAGCGGTCAGCTATGGCCATATCAAGTCCCTTGACCATAGCTGACTTGAAATTGGTTTATAATAGAAATTAAATGGGGGGTGACATTAGGGGAAATCCAGGAACTATGGAACAGCGGCTGCCACTCTGTCCGCGTGGGGACAGCATAGCCAGGTGGTAGACCCGTTTTAAGGGTGTTTCAATATAAACGAGGATATGTCGATATCCAAAATGTTAAAATGTCAAGCCGAAGCAAAGACACGGAGGTGTCCAATTCCTCCAAATATGCAGTCTTTGTGGAAGCAAAAAGGCGCTGCAGTCTTACATAAATTACAATAGTGTGTGTGGACCAGGGGGTTGCTCAGAGCAACGTACTTAAATTTTGTAAAAAAAAAAAAAAAAAAAAAAATCCATTTTGCTCTAATAAAAACGCTTGTATTCCGCTCAAATAAATAGGTGCTCATACATTCAGTATAATGTGTTCATTCTATATTTTAAATGTAGTATTTTATTGTAGTAGGGTAGATATAAGAATTGATAAAAGGTATATGTTTTATATAATTTGTGTGTTTTGAAACTAAGTAAATAACTAAACCGACTGGCAGGCGGTTTACATAGCACCAGAGTCAGAAAAAGGGGAAACAATGAGGGTAGATGTAAGGATTGATAAAAATATATTTCATGTAATTTGCACAATTTTGAAATGTGGCTTTACTTTGTTAGGAATGTCAGCTGATCAGTAATAAAATGTCACTGTTAAATTGTTGTGACGTTTACATACAGTTTAAATGCATAAAATACAAAAAATACAGTTGATTTCCACCTACCTGCGAAGGTTCTTTCAGGGTCCAGAATTCGATCGCACGTACATCAGACGCAAACATGTGTTTCATAGGTTAGTGAAATGACTTACTCTACACATTTCATGAAGAGAAATTATGATTTTTAATTATCAAAATATTGCAACGTTAAAGGTTCATTTTTTCCAATAAATTTTCTCACATGGTTTTCCAAATTTTGTTACTTTGTTTCATACATCTTACCATGGTACACTTAAATTAAATTACTTACGTCTATTGTAGGTAGCCCAGCCTGCCTTTCATTCACTCTCACATTCTTAAAAAACCCCCGTTACCCTGATTTATTAATTTAGTACATTGTATAAAACCCCAGCCGGCAACGCGTTCATCCGTTGACCTCGTGGCCGCCCCGTTGTAAGTTTGTAGTCGTCCCGACACAAAAAAAAAAACTGGTGTGTTGGTGTTCTGTTGTTAGTCTCGCATCACTGCCACTGGTTTTAAAACGGCTAGTTCACTTTTGAGATTTAAAAAAAAACTGATAAAATTTAGCAGAGCGCACTTGGCTCTGTGTCGGCCGACACCATCAGAGACGAACTCCGGCAAGCGTCGCTTGCGAGTGGGAGGAAGCTGATTTCCACCGCCAACGAATTTTGTCGTCGCTCATAGTTGAGTTGTTGCAATTGAGCGACCATGTGCATGATATATAGTGGTCTTTTCTGTAGTATGCGCTGACGATATTTAGTCGCTTCCGGTTTGATGTCACTAAGGAGGCGGTAACTTAGGTTTTCATATCCGCCGTTTCAGTCAAGTAGATGAAACAGAAAAAGTACTTTTCACCATTTTGGTGGTTCACAACCGCGTCATTCCGAGCGTATACTCACTTGACGCGTGCATGCGCGCTGTCACACAGAAACAAAGTTCTTGGAACTGAGGGCTTGGTGAATTCTTGCTTACAGATTGCACAATGTCATACTGCGTATTTCTCCTTTGTTATAAACTGTTCTATTTGCCACGTGTTCTGGTTTGTTGGAATAAAATTTACACAGTACCTTTGTCAATCCTCGAAAATGAAATAAATTTAAAAATACAAATACCCACAAAATTGGACCGTTACAATACCCCCTCAATGAGAAGTCTTCTGTCCAAAACAGAAGAAATCTCATTGATAAAACCCCTAAGAGGACCGGTGAGGAACTGGTGCCAACAACCCCCTTTGTTCTTATACCTCATGGGTCCACGACCCCCCTGGCTCGGCGACTATGGACGCATCTGGGCGAGATCACTGGACTTCTCTGTAAGAGATCCCAACACCGAAAAATTGAACAGACACGCACCTCGGCGCACCTCGCCTTCTATCATGCTACCCCAACAATCCTCAGTCCCTGGCTTAGATTATGCCAGATCCTCCACCGATATGTTTCCCCTCATATGCAAGCTGGGCTGCCTTTAGCAGATACTGGGCTCACACACACTCACATTACATACTGAAAATTGAAAAATTCTTTGAAAATCTACTTAGATTACAACTCACTGGTTGTTTTCATTTAAAATCAAATCACAAATTTTGTATTTATTTTGAATTATTCTCTTCATTGGTTTCTTCTGTTATTTAAAATATATCAATTTAAGCATTTCTTACAATTAAGAACATCCTTAACCTAACATGGATTACCTAGAGTCTAACAATACAATTCAACAAAATAATTCAATAATAATAAACATGGTTAGTACACAAACAATAAAATAATCAAAGCTTAAAAATATCCATTATCTGGCAGGCGAAAAATCAAGATTTTTTTTTCCAAAAAAATTTTTAATTCAAAAAAAATTTAAATTTCTCACAATATTTTCTTTTCATATTGAAATTATTTAAAGTTTGTTCCAATCAATTTAAAAACAAAAGTTGAATTAACTTCCTTACTATTAACTTATATGACCTCACTATCAGCTGATCAAAACTAGGTCAAGTCCAAAAACCTTGACCCACATACGTTATGTACAAGTTCTATCTGAAAATACACTTAACATCTGTAAAATTCTCTCTTAAAACACAAAAACATAATAAAATAAAACCTTTAAAATAACAAAATATTAT
The DNA here is from genome assembly GCA_034769895.1 of Magicicada septendecula. NCBI lineage: Eukaryota > Metazoa > Arthropoda > Insecta > Hemiptera > Cicadidae > Magicicada > Magicicada septendecula. The sequence goes on from CM068376.1 coordinate 60,281,222, forward strand.
TATAAATAACAATCAAATTGATATTTAAATTATTCAACATAAACACTTTCTCGCTTTACATTTCCAAATTCTATCAAAATTTGTCACTGGTTTCAATTAAGAATTTTATATCTTCTTATTATAACTCTCATTCTTTATTATTCTCAATTTCCTTTACTTTGGGTGATTTAATTATTTGTACTCATTTAATTTACTACTTGATCTGTATACACATATAATCTTTCTCCCTTTGACTCTAACCACTAACAACTTTTACTATCAGGACACCCATCTCTATCAAAATCTCTATCAAACAATCTCTAACCCCAACTTACCATTAAACTCCATTCGCCACCTTCTCTCAATATATATAAAAAATACTCTTTAACCCTTTGTACCTAGGGTAAGTGTTTCCCCCCCCCAAAAAAAACTCATTTCCCATTATGTTGGTTCCTGGATTCTACCTAAGGCAACCCCTTCCTACTAAATCGGTCCCTTCCCGTCCCAACTCTTGTTGCGGACTCCCACATTACACTACCCCTATCACAAAATTACCATCCCCAAAATCTCACTCTTATTACCTCACTTCAACTACAACAAAATAACATTATCAATTATAAACATCAATATATCACTCAACGCTCTACATATATTCTCCATAACTACTGTGTCAACATCAATACTTCTCAATATCTATTACGTTAACTCACAACAACATTACATTAACTCAAAACAATATTTTTCTCTCTACTACCCCTTTAACTTTGACTTGGACTGATCTACATGTCCCACAAAATATTCATCACCCCAAAAACTATCTTTTGTTATTTCTGACAATTCATTTAAAATCTTACTATATTAAATTACTTTTCTCATTATTTTCAATAGCATCTGTAATACATTAAAACAGTACATTAAACATTAATTACCTGGAACATTTACAAACAATGTAACAGTGACATTTTATTGCTGATCAGCTGACATTCCCACCAAAGTGAAAACACATCTCAAAATTTAGCAAATCACATGAAATATATATATTTATCAATCCTTACTTCTAACCTCCTTGTTTCCCCTTTTTCTGATTCTGATAATTTATGTTAACGGCCTGCCAGTCGGTTTAGTTATTTGCTTAGTTTAAAAAATACACAAATTATATAAAACATATACTTTCTATCAACTCTTATATCAACCTACTACAATAAAATATTACATTTAAAACATAGAATGAACACCTTATAGTGAATGTATGAGCATCTAGTTATTTAACTGGAACACGAGCATTTTTATTAGATCAAAATTAGAGTTAGCAATTTTTATGATATAAAATTTAAATTCGTGGCTCATCTGAGCCACCTCCCATCCACACACGCTATTGCAAGTTATGTAAGACTAGCGCCTTTTTGCTTCCACAAAGACTGCATAATTGGAGGAATTTGACATCTCCGTGTCTTTGTTTCGGCAGTTACATTTTAACATTGGCGGATATCAACATATCCTTGGTTATATTTAAACGCCCTTAAAACGGGTCTACCACCTGGCTTTGCTGTTCCTGCTCGAATAGAGTGGCAGCCGCTGTTCCATAGTTCCTGGATGTCCCCTAATATCACCCCCCTTTTAATTTCTATTATAAACCAATTTCAAGTCAGCTATGGTCAAGGGACTTGGTATGACCATAGCTAACCGCTAGCCAAAGCCACGATTAGTGCTGGTAAGGCAGTAATCGCCCAAAAAGTCGGGGAAATCTAACTTGCATTTCAATGCCTGTTCTACACTAAAATCTTTGTTATGTGCGGCACGCACGTCTATCAGTGTACATCAGTGTACAAATTGAATTTGCACGAAAAGGTGTGTCGCACATTTTCGCCATTTTCGCCTCCGATGGAGGTAACACTCTCTGTTACCCCCAACCCATTACACTATCTACGAGGGCACAGGCCACCCCCGCAATAGCACCTTAATAACTAAATACTTAAAAAATTTTATATACATTCTATCGTAACATTTTCATTACCCATTTATCCATCAACATTCAAATCATTCATCACTTCCTACCATTGAACTTTCTTAAAATTTTCAAATTTATTATTAATAATTATTATATATCATCTTTCAGTTATTGTTACATTTTTTTTAATTATCATTTTTATTTAACGCAATTATTTCAAATCATCTCATTAGTGAAGCAGAATCTTTTTATCTGAGTTATGCCTGTAAACATTTTTTTTATTATACATGATTCGAGCTATAAAATTTCTATACTTACAGTCCATTTAACATGACATACACAAAACATATTCACCATACACCCCAATACTTCACCTCACCTCTGAAACACTTAACACAAATGTTAGTTTAAATCAAACAGGTTATCATTTAATTACCAAATTCACCTCGTAAAATAATTTAAATTCATTAGAAAATTTAATTAATTAACATTTACATCAGTCCCAATATTTAAAACATCTCAGATTATTTTAATTTAAATTCATGATTAAAATACAAATACTATACCAAAACAATTACCATTCTCTAATTACTGTTTTCAAAATTTATTCGGTTATTTATTTAATTTGCAAATATTAATATTATTATTGCAACAATTACACACACTTGTTTACTTAACATTCTACAATGCACATAAACAAATTTACTACATTTTTATTTACAAACTTTTGTCATTAACTGTTCCATTTTTTTGCACTTCATTGTCCAAATCTGCCAGGTCAAAACCACAAAACAAAATATTTATAACTGTCCTTTATCGTTTTATAGCCTACCCACCATCGTCATAGATTAATCTTGGTTTTATATAACACTGTTCAGTTTTATTGACAAACAAATGGTTACTTTGTGTGTCATGACTATAAAAACCAAATTCATTCATTTTACCAAAATAATCATTAAACAAGCCAACGTTAAGTATTTTTGTTAAGTCTCCATCAGTAATTATCTTCATTATCGGGTTATTCACTTTTGTATTATCAATTAAATCATTATTGTTTAAATATACTCCTAACCTTTCTCTCCATTCATCATACTCTCTATTTAATTCATACAGTTCTGTCTCTTTATCGACATACAATTCTCTATTTAAATCTCTCTCATTATAACACCATATCACACTCTCAAAATTACTCCAGACAGAGGGTAGTAAATTATACAACAAAATTAAAAACTTCAAATCTTCTACTAACACGGGACTCTTGCCCTTCAACAACAACACTTGTGAATCCATTACATCATCATCATAAATAATAAGGGGAAAATTTACCCTCTGCCCCCATTCTACCACTATACTATTTTTCCTCTCTCTCTCTAACTCATACACCCACATTAACATTTCAATATCACATTCTACAAACTCATCAGTACTCTCTTTATTTATTTTCACCGTATCACTTTCTGATACCAACTCTTCAAATACACTACTATTCTCAGTATTACATTCATTATTTTCGACATTATCATTATCATTTGTTGACTCTTTATCTAGTATCACATTTTGACACATGTCATTATCATTTTCATTCGTATTATTTTTATTTGGATTCATTACAACTACTCCCATTCGCTCACTACTCTGCTCTAATTTACTCAAACTAGTTTTTATTGTTTCATTATTATTTTCAAAACATTTATTCATTTCTTGGATCTCATTTTTTAATTCATCAAAACTATTCTTTTGAGCATCGAATTTCTCATTAAAATCCCTATTTTGTCTGTCAAATTTGTCATTAAAATCCCTACTTTATCTATCAAATTTGGCATTCTGAATATTGAATTTAGCGTCAGAATCACTTTTCTGTTCTTTAAATTTTAACTCTAACATCGCCTGCTGCTTGTCTAAACTCTCTTTCATACTACACACCATGCTACATAAGTATTTCATCATATTATCATTATCATCCGTTTTTTTATTCTGAATTGGCGTTGAATAAATTCCTTCATCCATAATTTTTGATTCTGTTTCGCTTAATTCGATATTCATTTGGCTTTCGTTTTCGATGTCAGTTAAGCTGACATCGTTATTACCTGCCATTTTTATAATTGATATTTAGAATATTTTAATTAATCTAATTTTTTGTAATGCACTTTCTATCTCATGTTAACTTTGCGTAAATGACGCATTTTTATTTTATTATGCTAACCCTAAAACACACGTTTGCCTCTTTGTAGGTGCGGAATTTAATTTATTAAATTCGTTCCTGTCACGGGCGCCATTGTGACGTTTACATACAGTTTAAATACATAAAATACAAAAAAATACAGTTGATTTCCACCTACCTGCGAAGGTTCTTTCAGGGTCCAGAATTCGATCGCACGTACATCAGACGCAAACATGTGTTTCATAGGTTAGTGAAATGACTTACTCTACACATTTCATGAAGAGAAATTATGATTTTTAATTATCAAAATATTGCAACGTTAAAGGTTCATTTTTTTCCAATAAATTTTCTCACATGGTTTTCCAAATTTTGTTACTTTGTTTCATACATCTTACCATGGTACACTTAAATTAAATTACTTACGTCTATTGTAGGTAGCCCAGCCTGCCTTTCATTCACTCTCACATTCTTAAAAAACCCCCGTTACCCTTATTTATTAATTTAGTACATTGTATAAAACCCCAGCCGGCAACGCGTTCATCCGTTGACCTCGTGGCCGCCCCGTTGTAAGTTTGTAGTAGTCCCGGAAAAAAAAAAAAAAAAAAAAAAAAAAAACTGGTGTGTTGGTGTTCTGTTGTTAGTCTCGCATCACTGCCACTGGTTTTAAAACGGCTAGTTCACTTTTGAGATTTAAAAAAAAAACATAAAATTTAGCAGAGCGCACTTGGCTCTGTGTCGGCCGACACCATCAGAGACAAACTCCGGCAAGCGTCGCTTGCGAGAGGGAGGAAGCTGATTTCCACCGCCAACGAATTTTGTCGTCGCTCATAGTTGAGTTGTTGCAGTTGAGCAACCATGTGCATGATATATAGTGGTCTTTTCTGTAGTATGCGCCGACGATATTTAGTCGCTTCCGGTTTGATGTCACTAAGGAGGCGGTAACTTAGGTTTTCATATCCGCCGTTTCAGTCAAGTAGATGAAACAGAAAAAGTACTTTTCACCATTTTGGTGGTTTACAACCGCGTCATTCCGAGCGTATACTCACTTGACGCGTGCATGCGCGCTGTCACACAGAAACAAAGTTCTTGGAACTGAGGGCTTGGTGAATTCTTGCTTACAGATTGCACAATGTCATACTGCGTATTTCTCCTTTGTTATAAACTGTTCTATTTGCCACGTGTTCTGGTTTGTTGGAATAAAATTTACACAATACCTTTGTCAATCCCCGAAAATGAAATAAATTTAAAAATACAAATACCCACAAAATTGGACCGTTACATTGTTTATTAATATTCCAGGTAATTAATGTTAAATATAAGGTTGTAATGTGTTAAAAACGTTGTTTTAAATAATGAGAAAAGTAATTTAATGTAGTAAGATTTTGAAATAAGGTGAAAAATAATAAGAGACAGATTGTGGGTGATTAATAAGATTTTATTGGGACATACAGATCAGTCCAAGTTGAAGTTAAAGTTGAAGTAGTGGAGAGAAAAATATTGTTTTGAGTTAATGTAATATTGCTGTGAGTTAATGTTATAGATATTGAGAAGTATTGATGTTGACACAGTAGTTATGGGGAATATATGCAGAGTAATGAGTGATATATTGATATGATAAATGATGATGTTATTTTGTTGTAGTCGAAGTGAGGTAATTAGATTGAGATTTGGGGATGGCAATTTTGTAATAGGGGTAGTGTAATGTGGGAGTCCGCAACAAAAGGGTTGGGACGGGAAGGGACCGTTTGGCGCCAGAAAGGGTTACCTTAGGGAGAATCCAGGAACCAACATAATGGGATGAGCTTTTGGGGGGGGGGAAACACTTATCCTAAGTACAAAGGGTTAGAGAGTATTTTTTTTATATATTGAGAGAAGGTGGCGATTTGAGTTTAATGATAAGTTGGGTTTAGAGATTGTTGGATAGATGTTTTGATAGAGATGGGTGTCATATTAGTTACAGTTGTTAGTGAGTATTAGAGGCATATCAAGCTAAAATAAATAATTAAATCACCCAAAGTAAGCGAAAGTGAGAATAATAAAGGAAGAGATTCATAATAAGAATGTAAAAATTTTTAATTGCAACCAGTGACAATTTTTTGATAGAATTTGGAAATGTAAAGCTAGAGAGTGTTTATTTGAATAATTTAAATATCAGTTTGATTGTTATTTATAATAATATTTTGTTATTTTAAATGTTTATGTTATAGGTTTTTGTGTTTCAAGGTAGAATTTTATAGAGGTATAATGTATTTTCATATAGAACGTGTATATAACGTATGTAGGTCAAGGTTCTGGACTTGACCCAGTTTTGGTCAGCTGATGGGTGAGGTCATATACTAGTAGGGTTGACATAAGGTTCAGGATGAAATTCAGGACACCAACATCGACAAGTTCCAACCATAGGCGCCGACTCCACGGGAGCACTTGCCCCCGTGCATATAGTGGTACGGGGACGCAATCGGGTTTTTGCTCCCGTAAAAATGTTTGATATTTTCATCCTTGCCCCCGTGCTCAAGACCAAAAGTCGGCGCCTATGGTTCCAACGAGTGTATTTGGGTAATTCCATGTGAACTGTCCCGTCCGTTACCAAAAGACACACTTGTTATATGATGTTAATGTTAAAAATCAAATAGAGAAATAATAAGAAATCATACTTTAAGTAAAATACCTACTTTACAGACCACTCCAAAATTATATAATATTCAATGTTATTTGCATATATTTTTAAGTAACAGATGGGACAGCTCACGTGGAATTACTCATTTCTCAATAACACGAGTAAATGAAAACTAAAAACAGCATTTATTTACCTTTGCTTAAAGATATTTATGACACAGAAGTGCCTTGATGCTGATACCAATCATACTTTTCTGAACATGACACACTTTTTAGCAACTCATCATTTTAAAAAATGTAATCATGAAATTCCTGACAAGATATTTCTTTAAAATTGTATTGCAGCAATAATATTGATTTTACAGATTCTACTTTCAGTCTATTTCTGTCATCTGTCCATTGTGAATTCATTAAAGAAAAAATTCTTTCCATACATGCATTATGGCCAGGTAAACAGAAATAGAACTGAGCCAATTTAAGCAATTCAGAATATTGCTCACTGGATTTACATTGCTTTAAAAACTGAACCCATTTATTACTAGCTAACATAGATACAAAATCATTTTCATCATTATTCAATTTTTCTTTAACAAAGTTTATCAAACACAATGCTTGGTTAAATGCCATAGAATCATCAATTTTGTGGCCCCGTTTCATTAAAAATTTAACAGTCTCTTCTATTTGCCCTTTCCATGTTGGAACATCCTCCAAAAGCATCCACTTAAAACATGTTAAGTCAGTGAATGAACCCAACCACTTCCACAAATATTTGTCGTACGTTTCATAACATTCATCAGCTTCTTTCTGAAAATTCTCTGCCTTTGTGTGATCATCCAGATTCTTTAAGATTTCTTGAACGCTTAATGAAACAAAATGTTGTTCATGTCTTTGCTTGAGATTTTCTGCCACTGATTCTAATATTTGAACAACTTCAATAACTGATACAGATTCCTGCTCTATCTTTAGAATGGATATTTGGAATGTATGAGACAAGGATTGAAGAAAATGGAGGTAGGCTCTGGCAAGAGGATTTTCAAAAAAAGATTTCAAATATTTTGGACAATTCTCAATTGACAGGAAATAGGATTGTAGATGTTCAAATAGTGACAGGACTCTTTCCACAGCAGGGAAGATGCTTAACCACCTTGTCTTTGAATGATGTAGTAGATCTTGATAAGAAACACTAACAAAATCACAGAACTCTTTAAGGGTATTTACCCTAACTGTGTAGATGGAAAAATGATTGAACAACTTCATTACAAGTGTCTCTATATCAATATTCAAAATATCAGTCCCAGCATGTAGGGTATTATGCAGAATATGGGCTGGGCATCCCACTCCTAATAGATTGTCACCACATTCCAAATCATTCTTCAAATGACTGAATACATTATTTCCTTCTCTTTTTCTTAGCCCACCAAAGTTAGTATTAGTGTTGTCGCCCCCAAATGCAACTACCTTTCTTGAAATATCAAATGTCTTTACAGTCTTCAACAAGTAATTGGAAATAGTAAAAGAAGTTTCATTTTCTAGTTCATCAAATTCAATAAGCTTAGTCTGTGTACCTACATTCTTATCAAAATACTGAACAACCACTGGAAACATTTTATGATACCTTTTGTTGCTAGCATCTGTACTTATGCTTAGAAAATCCACATGTTTTATATTATTCTGGAAATCATTTAAAGTATGGGGAGCAAGAACATTATTTACAATTGCTTCAGTTTTTGTTTTTGCACTCGAAAATTTACATGCAATATTTGAGTCTTTGAATACCTTGCTATACATCTTAGAGCTACAAGTGGCTGAATTGTATGACATATGGTGCTTAATGGAGTGATACGCAAAAGCACCTTCAGCTGCTGCGACATTCTTGGCTTCGTTGGTTTGTTCAATGAAGTATCCGTGAAGTACTGGTGTTCTTGAAACAGCAGACAGAGCTTTCTTATGCTTCCCTGTTAATGAATGCTTGGAGACATCCCCTTTACCTCCATGGGACACGTTGACATATGTACTGAAAATACAAATTCAATTGTTAAGAAACGCAATTACGCTTCTCTTGCATTCAATTCACTTTTAATAATCAAGTGCCGAAATAATTTCGGTAAAGAATCATGGCCTGCTACTGTCTAGGCTGAGTAAAGATTTAACATAACCTAATCCAATCCGGCACTTGTACACTTTAGGTGGTACGGGTAACCATAGTAGCATTATGTAATTATGTAATCCTTTATAAATTAATGTAATCCAACGTAAGCTAACCTAATTTAACCTTTTAACTTAACCTAAAAGACCACGATTCGAAGTTAACCCATAATTTCTAACGAGAATAAAAGTAAAAGTAGGCCTATTAAAAAATAGGCCAAATTGTGAATACGGTTGTTCAGATTAACTGCAGTGAACGTTATTGGTCGGAACTAACTTCACGTTCTCGTAAATTGAAATAAATCTTATAAATGTCTAATCTAACCTATTCTATTACACCACAGAATATTATTTTCATTTACTTACTTGCACAAATCACAGTTTGCTTCATGTTCATTTCTTCCATGCTTAACCGATGGAAAATCTTTTGTCCATGTTTCGTTGAATTTTGAAAGTCTCTTTTTCGACATAATACAACTTTTCCAAAAGATCCGTTGTGAATAATACCTTTATAACTATTTTCCGTGAATGGTATATTACAGAAACACGCAAATAAACTAAAATAGACCAATGTTGAAGACAGATAATATGCCGAAACCACGTCGAGCACCATGTAAAATGTCTGCTTAGCAATAGTAACCAAAGCGGAAACACGCTGCTCCCGGGCAAATTTTAAATAACTTGCTATGATTTTTAAAATTCAGGACATTTAGGGATTTTTAAAAATTCAGTCAGGACGTCGGGACACATGCTCAAATTCAGGACAATCCCGCTTTTTCAGGACGTATGGCAACCCTATATACTAGGCATATTTAGCAAGGAAGTTAATCCAACTTTTGTTTTTAATCAATTTGAACAAATTTTAAATAATTTCAATATGGAAAGAAAATATTTTAAGGAAATTAAATTTTTTAAATATAGTATATAAACTTTTTAAAAATGATGTAACAGAATGTTATTCTGAATGACAGTTTTCTAGAACATTTGTATCGCTATCTACAATTTCATTTTCATTATATGGTGTCGAATAAAGCGTATATTATAGTGTAGCTCCGATTGTTCATGGTAACTGGGGGAAGGATAATCACGGATAATCGGTATACGTTAGGTATTAATTCAAAGGAAAAATTACAAAACCTGTCATACAGAAAAAGACCGAATGGGCTATTTCAATGAACAAATTGTGCGTATAAAATAATATTAATAAAAAAAGTAATTTCTTTAAAAATTGTTGGTAATTTTGTTTGTGCATTTCTTTTATTATAAACCCACGGACTTGCAAGAAATCAACGAAGTCAACATTATCTTCTCTCTCTCCTATGGTGCTACAGCCCAAATCGGGCCCTGGCCTCCACCAATCTCCGCCTCCAATCCACTCTATCCACTGCAACCCTCCTTCAGTTTCTTATCCCCATGTCTCTTGCGTCCTCTGCAACGCCAACTTCCCACCTTTTCCTCAGTCTACCTCTTGGTCTCGTTCCCTCTCATGTACCCAGCAAAACCCTCTTAGGGTTCCTGCCATCCTCCATTCTCATAACATGTCCAGCCCAACGCAATCTTTGAATTCTTATAAATTTTGAGACTGGTATCTCTTTATATATTTGATACAGTTCGTTATTGTATCTCAGTCTCCATGACCCATTTTCTTGTATTGGGCCTATAATGTGTCTGAGGATTTTCCTTTCAAAGGTGTCTACTATGTCGACTATTTTCTGTGTGATTGTCCATGCCTCACACCCGTAGCATAACACCGGTCTGATGACAGTCCTATATATTTTCATTTTTGTTTCCCTGTGCACATCCCCAGACCTAAATAATGGCAGCAATGCGAAGTACGCCTTGTTAGCCATGGTGGTCCGTCTTTGGATCTCCGGCTCCTCTGATCCAGTCTTTGCTAGATTCACTCCGAGATACATGAAATTGTCCACCACTTCAATTGTGTCCTCCCCTATCTCAATGTTGTTATGAACCTGGTCCCTTCTTGTTTGGATAAGCATTTTTGTTTTATCCGTATTTATGGCTAGCCCAACTTTCTTGGCTTTGTTTTTAAGCTCTATAAAGATTTCTTTAGCTGCCGTGATCCGTCTTGACATGATGTTAATGTCATCTGCATATGCAGCTATCTGTACAGTTTTATTTGTTAACAGATTGGAGCTATTTATTGATAAGCCTCTAATTACATATTCCAATGCAATATTAAATAGTGTTGGGGCTAACCCATCTCCTTGCTTTAGTCCTCGTGTAATATTTATGGGTTCAGTTAGTTGGCTATCCACCTTTACTTGGGCTTCAGTCTGCTGCATAGTCACTTGCGTTAATCTTACCAGCTTGCCTGATATTCCAAATTCATGCAGTATGGAGTAGAGTTTGTCTCTATTAATAGAGTCATACGCTTGGCTGAAGTCCACAAAGATCTGGTACACATCAATATCACGTTCCCATCCGCATCTTAGTAGGTATCTGTTTTACCGAGAAGAGTTGGTCGATTGTAGACCTTCAGGTCGGAATCCAGCTTGGTATTCCCGTATTATATTTTCTGTGAGGGGTCTCAACCTTTGGTTCAAGTGTACGCAAAAATCTTGTAGGAGGTGCACAGCAACGAAATGCCTCTGTAATTTCTACATTGAAGTTTGTCGCCTTTTTTATAAATGGAGCATATAATGCACTTATTCCATTCCATGGGGATACGTTCCGTTTGCCATATGTCCACGATTAAGGAGTGCAGTGCGACTGCCACATCAGTACCTCCAGCTTTAAGCAGTTCAACATTATCTTCATCTTCCATAAATTTTAGTAAAGTCTCTGCAGATGTTTGAGATACGGAACACAGTACATTCGAGTTTGGTTGTACTTCGTCGTCGTTGTCCACTTCCGCTTCTTGAGTGCTCACAACGGCTAGCAGTGATACATACTGGAATGTTTCTCTTCCGGTGCAATAGGGCATGAAATCTAATATCAGCATATTTATGTTAGTGACGTGAGGTTTAATTATTATTAAACAATGATAACGAGTAACAGCTTACTTTTACAAACTTTTAAATATACGGTACTGTAACGTATTTTCATTAAAACATGATTGTACAGCATTCACGTGTTTTTGAATCTCTTTGCTGATGCGCGTAATAAAATAGTAAAAGATAAACAAATTGAATTTTGTACTCAAATTTTCGAAACTTTCAACTACAGTAGGTAGAGTATACCGTAATTACATAATTGGTTAGACCATGGTTAATCTACACCATGGATAACGGTGCTACACTGTACTTTATTAACAGGACACTGTTTTGTACAATGTTCTACAGGTATGATATTCTCTATGATATAAATATGTTTTTCTGTATGATATTCTTGTAGTACATTTGCATCATTATGTATTAATTAATTTTGATCACATTTTTCATCTGCATTAGTATGTTCTTCTTTAATATATAGGCCTAATACATTTTCCCTTTCATTTATAAGACAGATTTTACACTTTTTAAAAATTATTTGACAAATTGTTATCATTTATGATAATTTTCATGTAAATTTGTATCATTTGTTTATTATTTAATTTTGATTAAATTGCGTTTTTCCCACTTCTTTATATATCGTTATATGTACAAAATTGTATTTTATTATGAATTTTATTATTATTTTTACTTTTCTGCTGTAAAAGAATGTCGTTCTGTAAGAGTGAGTTATTAAATTGGAACATTTTCAAAATAACCAAAATTTGAGTTTTCTTAACGTTTTTACATCATCTCTATCAAAAAAGTAGTATATAGCGCCCGTTTGTGAGTGTGCGTGTGCGCGCGCGCATGCTATAAATTACTTTTAAAGCATGCGCGTGTGAATTTATGAATGTATTGTACATACACTGTGGCAGGTCACATCAAAAAGTTTTCAAATCAACGCCTAATTTTATACACATCTGGTCAGTAAATGGGATTATGGTATGGTATGGTTTGGTTTGGTTTGGTCTTGGTCTCGGTTGGTTTGGTTTCTTATTCTATCATTGGTTTTTCTATTCAATCATATTTTAACAAAATTTCGTGAACCAGTTTCAAAATTGTGGCAGTTTTTTTTAAAGCAGTCATGTTTTTGCTATTTCTGCGATAGTGATGTGTTTTATTAAAAATTGAAATAACAAATTAAATTATACAAAAATCTTGTAATATGTGTTCTTACACGGTTTTTGATTAAACGCACAAAAATGAGGAACCTCAAGAAACATGTTTAGACTGTATGTTATGTTTTCTCAGATTTCTGAATTAAAGGTGTATTTCATCAAACAAATGATGTGTCAACAAAAATTTAAGTACTCGTAAACAGTATTTCTTCTTGCAGCGTCTGATAAAACAAACTCAACACCTAAACTGTAAAAAACCTCTTCTCAAATATGTTATTTCTGTATGAACATTATGGTAGAATTGGTGGGTAAGTACAACCTGAAATTTCAGCCCAATGATTTTCTTTCATTTTGGAGAAAGGACATGTAATTCTAATTAACAGTGAATATTAGTGCGTACAACAGCAAACAAAAACAAACCAAGCGAATTGTGTTGAATAAACATATCAACAAAATTCTAAGACGATTGTAGCTGAAGTACATTTGGCAACGTTGCTGGCTTCCAAATATCATCAAGACTTCGAAGAATAATAAAAATTGGCAGCCAAATATAACCTATATATGTTATGTGCCAGATGACTGGAAACTGACGGCAGCCAAAATACACCATTTTTAAAAGCTTATTAGTTTACTAATTTTTTTTTAACATAAACATTACAGATGGGTTATTTAAGGTCAGGTAACACTATATACATCTTCAAATATATTTATATTTCACTCCTTCTCATGGGAGCTAAATGTCTTCAAAACTTAAAGCAGCTGAATAGATAGCGAGATGTATATATATATATATATATATATATATATATATATATATATATTCAATCACTTTCTGCTATAGTCCGTTTCTTGATGTATATAATACATTTAATCTTTATAACTAAATTTACCTCAAGATGTTATTTTTCCTTATTTGGAACATGTTTTGAGAACTCCCGTGCTCTCATCTTCAGCCTTCGCGATCTTGTGTCTGGTGAAGTATTTGTGAGTTGGCTGCTGGATGCTATTAAGGTTGTTTGTTGGTCTTTGGTATTTTAAAGTTGTAGTATTGTGTGTGATTGTGGTATATGTATTTGTATTTTGTGTATTTTCGATGTTGAGTGCTTTGAATATTGTGTCATGTTTTGTATTGATTTGTATTTGTTCTGGTATTAGTTTGTTTTGTGTTTTATGTTTGTATATTTGTAAATTTTCCCAAACACAGGACATGAATTTCCGGACAACCAATGTGTCACTAATAAAACATATACCACACAAAGGCACCATAATGAACATTTGGGAAAATTTACAAATATACAAACATAAAACACAAAACAAACTAATACCACAACAAATACAAATCAATACAAAACATGACACAATATTCAAAGCACTCAACATCGAAAATACACAAAATACAAATACATATACCACAATCACACACAATAATACAACTTTAAAATACCAAAGACCAACAAACAACCTTAATAGCATCCAGCAGCCAACACACAAATTCTTCACCAGACATAAGATTGCGAAGGCTGAAGATGAGAGCACGGGAGCCCTCGAAACATGTTCCAAATAAGGAAAAATAACATCTTGAGGTAAATTAAGTTATAAATATTAAATGTAATATATATATATATTCTAACGGCAAATTTTATCTAACACACATATATTATATATTTAATTAATGTTAGATAAAATGTTACTTACCTGTGACTTTTACTTTACCTGGGCCCCAGAACAAATCCCAGATACAAATGACACGGATTCAGCTTAGCTCCGAGCATAGAGACACACTATCTCAGGATTCGTTCAGTGAATGTGGAATTCAAGGGGAATCGTTACAAATAACACTTTAAAATTTGCTTGAGTTTGTTTAATTAACGATTAAATGTTATTTTATTAATGTTCTTTCAAAGCTAAGTTAAGGACTTATTTCTAACCTAACTCTTATTATTAATGAGTGTGCGTGAAAAGTGAAGATTAAAACGTCCAAACAACCAATTGTTCTTATCTGGTTTAATTAAGAAAATTTATATCTCCCAAACCAGTGTTAAAGAACAGGTCTGCAATAATTTGCACGTTCAATACTACACCTCACCTTCCATTCAACACTCGTATATTAATTTATAGCTAATCTTACTAATTATATACAAATTATGAATTTACTTAGTGTCTTTAAGAAAATTGTTTATTGCTTTTTATTATTTATTTTGTTTCTTAATTTCATTGATCAATGTATCTATTTCTTACTGATTGATGCGTCGACTGTAGATAGAAATCCGTAGTGATCCTCCTTTTGATGGTTCGGCACAGAAGAAATGATGTTGACCAAAACGTTGACCGATGATACTGGGCAATTACAGATGCTGTAGCTCTCTGTTGTGCAGGTCACTTCACAAATAAATAAATTATTAATTAATTAATTAATTTTTTAATTAATTAATGCGTTGTTACACAGCGAGAGTTATTATCGAACTTTACTAGTTCCTCTGCAACTGCGGACTACTTCCCGAACGGTTTATTTAAATAAGACTTTGCGTGGTTTGTGAAATTTAGCACGTATTTAACACACGTCTTGCTCATTTAAGATTCGAACGAAGAGTGCTCACTTCCCCAAGTCTGAGTTGGCGTCTCTTCTGAATACAGCTTTGTGATTGGTTGTTCCAAATAAATCATGCGTTTTCCATTTGAAACGATATCGAACAAGTCGACCAAACGCCCCTTAACAGGTTTGAGATGGTAGAGAATTACTGGGTAATTTCATACTTCCTCTGTTTGCAAATCGTTTGATTATGGGTATTTGCAAATGTGATTTCACAGATCTGACCACAGAATATTATTGCTTAGGTATTTCTCTGTAAGTGTGTGAAAACACCTAATTCGTACCTAGCCTAATTCTCTAGTTATTTCTCTTCGCGTTCTTCTTCTGTATAACTTCTGTAACTGTTAATTATATTTGTTGATATTTTGGCTACTTATAGAGCTTTAATTGCTGAACACTATGCAGATTTCAGAATTGCTGTATATTTATTAGTTTTGAAGATATTGCAGTTTTAACTAATAAAAATAATTGAATAAAAATTCATGTCTGTGCTGGCAACATTCGTAGCAGTGGCGATGTTAGACAGAGATAGCTGTGATTATACCCTCTCTCTCTTGCTTACGCTGCTATACTTGCACAGTATGAGACTTTCATATAACGATCTGATGGGTCGGCTTTATGAATCGTTATAATATATGTTCAATCGCTTTCTGCTACAGTCCGTTTCTTGATGTATATAATACATTTAATATTTATAATGAATTTACTTCAAGATATTTTTTTTCCTTATTAGGAACATGTTTCGGGTACCATCTTGTACCCATCCTCAGCCTTCCGGTTTTTGTGTCTGGTGAAGTACATATGTGTTGGTTGACTATTATTATTGTGGCTTCCTGTTGTACTTAAAATTGGTTTTATTGTGTGTGATTGTGGTGTATGTGTTAGTTTTTTGTGTATTTTCGATGTTGAGTGCTTTGAATATTGTGTCATGTTTTGTACTGATTTGTATTTGTTCGGGTATTAGTTTGTTTGTGTTTTATGTTTGTATAGTTGTAAATTTTCCCAAATGTTCATTATGGTGCCTTTGTGTGGTATATGTTTTATTAGTGTCACATTGGTTATGTCTGGGAATTCATGTCCTGGGTGTTTATTGCATGTGTGGCTAAATTGGATTTATATATTTCTGGGTTTTTGTATGCGTTTAGGTGTTCAAAATAACGTTTTTTCAGCTGTTTTTTTGTTTGTCCTATGTAAAATTTATGTATAAATATATGAATTTATCGCTCATTCTTACTACTAAAACATTTACCTAAGACTCTATTACATTATTTCTAATTATAAACCTTTTTTGTTTTAATTCATTGTCTCTTTATATAATCTTTATGAGCTATTTTAAAAGAATCATTTATAAATGCATTATGCATGTCACCTCGAGTTTTGATGACCTTACGACTTATTGATGGGGTCCAGCGTTGTCCAGAGTTGGGTTTCCGTTACTCCTAGCTTGGCGTGGTCCTGGATATGTCCAGAGTCCAGCGTCGTTCTTCAGTAGTGTGTGGTCCATCCCAGAAAATTACTATCTGCTGCGAGGTGGATCTCGTACGGCTGTTAGGCGTTTAAAAAGCATCTCCTAACATTTAGTATCTCGCGTCGCTCTTGTAGCTACTCTGTTGGTAATCTTCCTGACTTAAACGGTCCTGGTACTCTACGTTTCCCGTAATATTGTAAACATAATTACTGAACTTCTTTATTCGTTCATAGATGAGACTTATAACAAAATAAACTGTTCTGCCGACGGACAGCGTGTCCGACTGCAACTGTGTTTTGAAAAGAGGAGAAGGATTTCCAGTCGAACCCTTAATTTATACCCTCTCGAGATTCTGCACCTGTTGGTTCTGAAATTATCCTGTCGAGACCTGCTAGCTCCCACTCCCGAACCTTTTCATATATTTGCAATTTTTTGCAAATGGCAATGTTTTGTACGGAATCGAGATAGCACAAATCATAGCTAATTTGATTAAGCATTCACTGTATTAATTTGAGTGTCTTAGTGTAATTTGCGTATTTTTAGCACTTTTATTTCGCACTGACTTCGCGTAGTGTGTCCTATTAACGTCATTTTCTTACTGTGGATAACTATAAAATTTACACATACTTTGGTGCCTTTTGTTTGTTTATACACTAATTAGTTTTCACACAGTGAATTAAAATAATTATTTTAGTAATTACTTGGGGAGGGTAGCTGAGATTCCTGTCTGCACATGCATCACTAACACACACAAGATACATGCGTAACACACATACAATCGAGCAGGTGTTCTTTGCCTGTTGGAACAGGTTAATTTCTCCCCTAGTATAACAATGAAACATTTTTACAATCCCAGACCTGTCCATTTACCCCAAACTTATAATAATTTTACAAATTTTATATTTATTTAAATCAATGCTTAATACAGCATATGGCTGTATCATTGCATTATTCCTCTGCTTGAAAAAAAATTTTAATTAATATTTATTTATTAAATTGTTGTCTATTATTTGTTCTAGACAAATAAAAATAATATTATACTAGCTTCACTTAGTTTACATCAGTTAAATGACACAATAATGAGTAGGTCAGTATAACGCTCGCCGGTGGTGGTATGCAATATTTTCACCTCCCATTATACAGCTGAGCTGTGTGTTGACCTTGGACAGGCTCAGTGGCATTGTTCTTCTCACTCCCTCTTCTCGTTATTCATATGTAGAATTTCTTGAATGACGTCGCATGATATTTGCCAATGTCCTTTTCCTTCCTCTCATCATATATGATGAACGTGTGTCTTCCCACGCGTTGTTTCAACGTATAAGGTCCGTTGTGCAGCCGGAAGAATTTCTTCGCTGTGTTGTCAATGTGTTTTCCGACGGGATTAGCTTTCAACAGAATTTGTTCTCCTACGTCGAATCGTTGTAATTTATGCATTCTATTAAACTTTTTCTCCTCTTGTTACCTTGTTCTATGATGCGTTGTTTAGCATACTCAACCTTTACACTTAATGGAATAGGTACGTTTTGATTCGTTGGTTTGCTTACATATTTGGTCTAGAATCTAATAGGTTTTTTGTCTTCATCTAGCTCGATTGGCGTATAACTTGTTGCTTTGCTATAATTTCCATTTATTGATTTCTCAAAGAAAGGTAAATACTCTACCCATTTGTTGTGTTGGTCGTGACAGTAGATTCGTAGATATTTACCTAACTCTTTATTTACTCTTTCCGCAAGATCTCCCTGTGGGTGTCGTACTGATGTGAGTACAGGTTGGATTCCATTTTCACGAAGAGTCTTCTCCCATACATCGCTTTGGAACTGCACTCCTTGGTCGCTAAGTACCTTCTTCATTTTACCATATGCAGGAATGTATTTCTGCAAGAGTATTTTCAAAACAACTTTAGTTGTGGGTCGTATAATTGGATACAAATGGACGGCTTTGGAAAATACATCAATACAAACAAGTATGTTTTTCACTCCACGACTTGATCTTGGAAGTGGTCCCAAAAAATCTACTGCAATTAGCTTTCCCTTATTTTCTTCTGGATGCTGTGCATTTCTACGTATTTATGCCATCTTTCACTCTGTAATTTTACATTTCCTTAATCATAACATTCCTACCTTCGTTCCTTAACTCTTTTCTTAGCCTATTATTCCAATCTTCATTCTTTACATTTCTTACATTACTTATATAATACATTAACTTTCCTTACCCTTTATTACATTTCTTTAACATTACCTTCCTGATCGCTCATAATTTTCTTCATTCCTACCATGTGCTGAAATACACCTCCGTACAGAATACTCTTTTTAGCTTCGTAGTGTGTCGCATTATCGGCTACAGATGACTGCCTTAGAAACACATCTATACCAGACTTTTATGTGCTTAACTCACTCGATGCGTTAATCTTAGTATTTGAGCTCTAAGTAATCTCTGCCCTTGACTTTCCACTATCGCTTTCTTCTGTGTCCTTGCATTTCCACTAAGGTATGAAGTTTTTGCCTGATCAGCCGTTCTGACAATTATAACATTTATGTCTCATCTCTAATCGTTTCTTCATATTAATAACAACATCGATAATAACATTCCTTTCATTTCTTAACATATTTTTAACACATTAACATTCCTTACCATTTTTCTTTGAATACTAACATTTCTTACAAACATAACATTCTTTATTATTTAATTCCTTAACATTTTTGTCTTTTCAATCATAACATTTTCTTAAATATAATTTCTAACCTTTTTACACATATTATTCCTTCTTATTTAACTCCTTTTCTTATTAATATTCCTTCTTAATTAATTCTTTATCTTATGAATAATAACAGTAGTATTTTTCTTTTAAAAATAATTATTCATTCACATTCGGGTATTGAGTGTGGTTCAATTTACACCCTCCCTAGTTTAAGTTAACAATGCATTGTATTGTTTGACCAGCCGGCGGACATTGTTTCCTGTGCTGTATAGTCGCCGAAACTTAACATTTCCGTCTCGTTATTGTGCGTATTTATCGCGTGATCCGCTTGTCTATAGGGTGACAATCTTTCTCTAGTTGACAGCCACAAATAACCTCTCTCTCTCTCTCTCTTTCTACATCCTTCTCTCTCATTCTCACAGCTGCGCCCCTCTTGTCGAACGCATTCCTTATGTTTAGTTTGTATGCGGCCTATATAAACAGCTGTCGACAGTTTTTTCATTCGTCGTTTATGATAATCTCTGTAGTGTTTACCATTATAATTATTGTGATTATCATTATAATTATCGTTCAATCGATAATTGCTGTGTGTACCCTCGTCACGTGTGGTTTGTTTCAATTGTGTTACTTTTTTAATTGTTCTACTACTGTGTGTGTAACCAACACTTTGGATATTTTTGCCAACGCGGTATGCTTGTTTATTTTTTTATTTTGCATTCTCGCCTAGTGTTAATTATTGCATTAGAATTATTGTCAGTAATTATGAACGTCTGTTCTCTCTTCTTTTCAATTACAATTGTTTGTTCATATTGTTTTGTTTCAATTGTAATTTTTACTGTTGCTATACGCGTATTTATTTCTTCGAGTTTTGTAGTCAGTTGATCTTTAAACTCTTTAAATTCAGCCCTACTTTCTTCTCTATTCTTTTGTATTTGTTCATTAGTTTTCGCTAATTCAGCTTTAAATTTTTTATTAGCCCTCTTTAATTCTTTGAATTCGGCTTTAGATTCTTCCCTATTCTTTTGCATTTGCTTTGTATTAAATTCTTTTAGCTCTTCTATTTTCTTTCTATTTTCCTCTTTTTGGTTTGTACTTAATTCGTCCACCCAGGCACGCATCATGGTTTGGAGTGCTTCCATATTTAAGCCTTCTGGTGCTGCCCCTGGAGTAGTACTCGTGAATTAGATATTTAAAATTGATATTTACATTCGTGTTACATTACCTTATTCGAACGTCAACTGCAGCTTTGTTGCAGATTTAACTCTTGAAATTCGTGTAAAAATTAAACAGGTTATCGTCTAGTGTACTCGGCAGAGAATAATAGGTCAATGCAAATAAACAAGTACATATTTATAAATTCATATAAAACATTACTTTATTACATTTTAATCTAACATTATTGTTAAGCTCCCATTCACATAAAATACTCCTCTCCCCTTCTCTACATATCCTGTATCTTTACTTTTCAGCCCTGCTACGGTCCGTTATGGGACATTATTTAAACAAATTTCGAATACATCTTTGACAATTATGATACCTTGTATCTACTTATGGTTATTAATTTAAGTGTATTGTATAAGGCAACCCAGTTTGCTCACACTCTCATTCATTCATTATACACCCATCTTTTATGTTTTAGCACCTTTTAATTAAATGGTCATATTTGTTTAAATTTATTTTTACTGAAATGTAGCTACTTCCCTGTTGCCACCGTGAAGAACCCGTGTTGTAATTAGTCCGCTTTTTGGTGTTCACTGTTCTATTCTGAATTAAGTTCACACTGTTAAAATTTTGGTCACTGCCGAAATTATGTTTCCACTGGTTCACTGACGATTAAGAGATGTCACACATCTTTTGATCACTTTAAATTTTTAGTCAAGTCACATTTTGTACTTTTTAAATGATTTACGGCTCGCGAGCCTTTTACGTTGAACCACGCGGTTCCACAGCTATAAGACAACAGAGTTATTTTTCTGCGCACCAAGCGAGAAAGAATGTATACGGACGTGCCACTTTCGTGTGACCATTGGCCGACGTGTCCGCACGTATGCGTGAATCACCCCTTGTTGTAAACTTTACATTCCTGTACCAAGTCTTACCCGTCTCGAAGCTATAGTTCGTTCACAAAATATACTCGGGTCATGAAGAAACTTTAGATTACAATTTCCCAATTCTGTCCCGCTACAATACCGCCCCAATGAGAGGTTTTCTGCTGAAACAAAAAAACTCTCATTGCTAAACCCTAAGAGGACCAGTGAGGATATGGCACCAACAACCCCCCCTTATCTTTATTCCTTAATACATCATGGGTAAACTACCCCCCTAGCTCGGCGACTATGGCTGCACCTGCACGACATTACTGGACTTCTCTGTTCGAGATACCAACACCGTAAAGTTGGACAGACACTCACCACAGTATCACCTAACTGTGTAACATTTCAACAAAATCAATAACTAGCCTTATACCATACCAGATCCTCAACTGATATATCTCCCCTTATATATGTACTGGATTGCCTTTAGCAAAGTACTGGGTTCGTACACATGTTCATTACTAGCTTAAATACAAGATCTCTAAATATTCATCATTAATATAACATTCACATAAACATTTTGTATTTGCTTTTAAACAAAATTCACTCCCATTTCTCAATCTTTAATTGTTTGCTTGACATTACTGTTTCAAATCAAATTAAATTATTTAAATTTCGTTCAAGTAGTGAAATAAATCTAAGTCCATTATCAAAGATCCATGTTTAAGTTAATTTACATCATCTCTTTCCATTAGTTATTTTAATCGCCATTTTCCAGATCCCAAAATTTTTTAAATGAATTTACTTTTCCTTATAACTCCTCTTAATTTACATGTTAACAATCATTGTAAAATAAACAACTTATTTCTATCATCAATTCAAATATAATTACACTTGATTACCAAATTTAACATAATATAAACATTATGAATCAGCTAACACTTCTCGACCTTAGTGAACATCAAAATAAAATACACTCTCTACTTCAACGAAAAATTAAAAAAAAAAATTTTGTTTTCTCTCAATAATAAGCATTCAAATTCCAAAACATATATTCTGACAATTAATAAAAATAAACAAATTATTAAATTACATTAATTACTAAAAGAACATATGAATTGATTACATTAACCATTATACAGTCCACACCAGTCATCAGCTGATGTCTTGTTCCCATGTGAATGACCTTTCTATAGGCACACCAAATACAAATAACTCAAATACAAAACATTATTCATTTTAACTCATAGCATGTCCTTAATGATTATACAATCATTACAACATAGAGTCTAGTACTTAAAATCTGTTGTTCTCATAAGTGAATATTCATCACTAATCATTGAATCATAGTTATAGTAACCGTTAGTGAACAGGAACTGGGTCATCAACCACCAACTCTCTCTTTAGAGTAAGTAAATTTGATTGTCCCGCTGTTACAGTGGTCGTTACCTCTCACTGATTTCTCAGCTACTCCTCCTACTTCACCATTATTAATTCCCCCCTGTTACCCAGTTACAATTAGGTAACCACCCGCTGTATAAACCGGATCAAGCGTTTACCTTATGCACAGATGCGTTATCTGTGCCCCTGGCTTGTAATGGGTAGCTCCTTTTCCACACACACTATTATTTCCTAATGGTGGACTGTAGCGTCCATTTGCATCCACAAGAACTGAAGTTTAATTAGGGTGTAGACGCTGCCTACCCCGTTCTTGCTTCAGCGTTATAAAAAATTCGGCATTACTGATGTCCGAGGACACCAGTAATCCTACTAAATATTATTTATAAACCCTTAACACAGCACTACCAACCCCTATGAAGGTAGCCGCTGTTCCCTAGTTTGGTGATTCCTCTGAATTTACCCCCCGGTTGATTTCTAAATTCACCAATTTTGAAAATAATAACAAGTATGGCTCGGATACAATCTGCCTAACCACACTTGCTACCAATAATCCAAATCCACGGTGTAACGGGACAGAATTGGGTTATGGGTTTTAGTTTAATTGTAAATGCGACGCACCAGAGTTACCTACACAGGGCCTCAATTTTAACCATAGACATTCCTTGTCGGGGCACCCAGTCGCATGTTTGGTCTGTACGCCCCGCAATAAGCTACTTTTCCAGGTGCTCAGGTATGTGCACAAGTGCGCATATGCTTGCCCGCACAGATAAATCGGTTCGAACTTTTTGTGAGCTCCAAAACGCAGGGTAATGTTATACAGACTCGCATCACAGAAGATATCATGTGACGACTGATCAGCCTATGAGATTGCAAGTTGCCATGGACCATACAAATTTTGGCCATCTTGAAACTGTCTGTCGTCTTACAGCTGCGGCTTCGGCCGGTTCAGCATAAAGGTTCACGAGCCAAAAATTTATTAAACTCTCAAAATGTGTTCTAAAATATAATTTAAAGTAGAATAAAAATGTGAATAACTTACAACTACAAGGGCAGCACTTAATTTTGAATGATTCGACAGTGTAACATCAAACTAAAATGCAGTGGACAATTTGGAGAACTAAAATATACGAAGTGCGACACGTGGTTTGCAGAGATGCCGTGAGTTAAGTAACCGATTATCATAAACAAGTCACTATATAAAAAATTTATAAGAGCTCTAAATTATGGGGTAAAACTTGAATGAATGAAAGTGTGTGTGAGTAAATACTGGGTTGCTTTCAATTTAATTAATTAATAAAATAAATAATTTAATTTCTTATAAGGATTAAGAGATACAAGTTTGTTGTTTTGGTCAGATGGGGTTGTTATTTCAGTATGTAATATTGTTCATTTGAATGTAGAGAATAGAGAAGGAGGAAGCATGTTTTATTGAATCATACAAAAGAGAATGATAAAATAAATAAATCAAGTTGAAATAGTTAACCATAAATGAGAATAATTATTGTAACACATAACCCTAAATCACGCTTGTAGATCACGAGTTCGTGTGAAGGAATGTGGCCGACACAAGGTAAGAGAAGTTTTATTATAATAAAAATGTGGTAGAGTGTTAGTAAAATTACAACGGTCAGGATTCTGTGATTCCGTGACCACCCGAAAGTGGGGAAAGACAAAGATTATACTTTAATATATGTTATATATTTAAGATTTCTATACATTAACATAATAAACATAATACAACATAAACATTCCTAGAATATAAACCTCATTCCATTAAAATAAACATCTCATTTGTGTCTGAATAAACTCTACATACATTTCAATTTTAATTTCAGTTGAACCTATTATTATTTAATGTACCATTAAATTCTTAACAAAAATTCAAATCTATTGTCAACATTTATTCTACCTAACATTTACACACTTTCCCCAAGTTAACTTCTTTCAAATTCATTTTATTTCTTTATTGAAATATTTTACTCTACTTCAAAGTCATTATCAAATTTATAATTACATATGGTCAATTATTTAATCAAATAAACACCTCATCACCTGTCATAGACTCAAACTATAAACAATCGTCACCACAGTCATAGAGTACATAACCATATGTACCTTCTGAAACATTATAACAATCATATGACTCCACAACTAAACACATTTTTACTTTGACTCATTTACTATTTATTATTAAGTTTAAATCTTATATCATTTAAATTCATTATCAAAATCTATTTATACCTCATTAATTAATTAACTAATTCATCTCAAATCATTTAGCTCCATCAGTTTTTTAAAACACCAAGTTACTTTAATCACAATAGTCAAAACAATTACAATTCATTTATTATCACCTTCATAATTATTCTCATTATTTGTTTAGTTTGATAAAATATTATTATTATTATCATTATTAAAATCGGTTCCTACTACGTACACACATTGTTTACCTTACCTACAACAATGCAACATAACCTATTACATAAACATAATTAACCTCACTATAAATTTATCTACAATTTGTTGTCATATTATATTATTGTCTACCACATTTCATTTCATAATTTAGCCAAGTCATTACCATAAACTAAAATATTTAAATGTTCATTTACTGCTTGTCTAACCACCATCATCGTATATCAGTCTGACTTTCACATAACAATTCTCGTCTTTAATAAATACTCATTACATTATTATTATTTATATAATAACCCTGTACATTTGATTCCTCTCCTATATCGCAAGAATAATTCACCAAATTACTCCCCACTGTTAATTCATACAACCCTTCTACATTGGTATTTTTCGTCCTGTCTCCGTCAATATTTTTGGTTACCATCCGGTAAGTTATATCAACATATTCTTCTACTATATGAGTTACATCGTAAGGTGAGTAATCAATGTCATCAACCTTATCATCATTTGCTGTACTACCTATTTCGCAAGGTAAGTATTCAATATTATTTACTCTCTCTCTCTATTTATTATCTGTATCAACTCTCCATAACCTCAATTCAGCTTAAACATCTCTATCACTCTCTCTCTCTCTCTCTCTCTCTCTCTCTCTCTCTCTCTCTCTCTCTCTCTCTCTCATAATCACTTTGTATTTCCATTAAAACTCCATTGCCACTACTATTATTTATTTTACCTTCTAACACCACATTTTTAACTATATCATCATAATTACCACTAGTTTCAAATTCCTCACTTACCTTAGTATTTGTACCTTCGTTATTTTTGTTCTCGTTACACTCACCTGTAACTGTACCATTTTCTACCTCCTCCTTCAGAGTTCTACTTTCGTTTATTTCGTCTTGTATTTTATTTATATTTATCGTTATAACGTCGGGACGACATTATAATATCGGGAACCTGGTTAATTGGCTCAGGTCAATTAAACAGGTTGCCATAATATTCACAAACTCATAACTATCTGAAATATAAACAAACACTAAATAGGATCTCGTGAATTGAGGAATTTTTGACTGGGGTTTGTAGATTTATTCACTCACCTTTTTGGACCATGACATCTCTTTATTATATACTGTTTTAGCATCATAGAAGAAAATTAGTAATGTGTATACTAATGATAAAAATATTTGCGCATTTTGTACAATTGTAATTAGTGTAAGTCATGGGTGAACATAGCTTGTACTGTCCTCGGATCCGAGTAGTGTGTTCCTGTATGTGATATTAAAAATAATAATCTTTACTTTGTGCCATCTGAAGAATGGGCTTATTTAACTTTAGCGTGTTATACTCATTAAACTCCTTAAACTTAACACATCTTATTACTTATCATGAAATTACAATTTTATGGTAATTAGGTCAGTCTTTTGTGTTTTACTTTACTCTTATTTTATTATTTAAATGTCTTTCATATATTAGTTAAAGTTAAGTTCTGAACCACAGAAGTAGAACTTCCGTGTCACCTGTGTGTAACATATCCTCGGCGAATCGGGGCTTCTATCTGTTGTGCAGGGTGTCTGGGAGATCTTCTGTCTATCGGGTGTTGGTGAAGTTCGGTGTCATTCTTAAAGATGAGTAGTCTGTCTCTTCTGTAGATTCTTGTGGTCTGTTTCTTTGTGTTAACTTTCACTAGTGTTCACATTGTTGTACTACACATATTGCTTATGGTTAACAGTTATATTCTAGAAGTTTAACATCACATTCAGGTGATGTTATTTATTTATAGAGATGTCATCGCCGCACACTCAAGTCATTCACAACATTCACATCATCCGGTAATTCCGTAAGTTTTACTTAGTCTACATGTTTAATATTTTCTAGCGGTCTACATAATGTGCTGTACGCTCTATCACCAGGGGAGTCTCTGATTCAACTGGACTAACTAACTATAGGGGTAATGGGGCTGTCCGCGCGCGGGTACTTTCTCAGCGCGAAAAGTAGTTCTTAATTATTATTAATTATTTTCCTTTAATTTGCTTACAATTTAATTACATCACTCTATACTTTTATTATTATTTTTATGTAACGCGGGGTCGTTATGGATTTATTGAGTTTCTTAAATCTAATTTTATTAACTGATGCATCAGCAAATCGGCATGTTACTACCGGTTTGGGGCATAGATAAAGGGTTCTTTAGTACCTTATTAAATTATTTTAGTATTATAATTTTTTAATTTTATTTTATTGTGGGATTTAGGCATATTAAATCGTCACAATCTCACCTTTCATTCCAGCAATAATCTTATTTTGTTCCTCTAATTTATTATTTATTTCTCTTAATTTTTCGTCTTGTTTGTTTATTTCCGTTTTCAGCTCTATGTTACTAGCATTTATCTCTGACTTGATTTCAATCTTAAATCCATTCAAACTCGTGTTTAAATTATCGTTATTCTTATCATTATTCTTATTTTGTTGTTCAAACTTATCATTCATCATTTCCATATTCTTATCATTATTCTTATTTTGTTGTTCAAACTTATTATTCATCTCTGACTTGATATTATTCATTACCTCCATAATCAACGCTAATTGGAATGTCATCAACACTTCTTGTCCTGTGTTTATTGCATTATTGAATTCCCAGATATAACCAATGTAACACTAATAAAACATATACCACACAAAGGCACCATAATGAACATTTGGGAAAATTTACAAATATACAAACATAAAACAGAAAACAAACTAATACCTGAACAAATACAAATCAATACAAAACATGACACAATATTCAAAACACTTAACATTGAAAATACACAAAAAACTAACACATACACCACAATCACACACAATAAAACCAATATGAAATACCAGAAGCTAACAGGAAGCCACAATAATAATAGTCAACCAACAACACATATGTACTTCACCAGACAAAAAAACCGGAAGGCTGAGGATGGGTACAAGATAGTACCCGAAACATGTTCCAAAAAAGGAAAAAAATAACATCTTGAGGTAAATTTAATTATAAATATTAAAATATTAAAATATTAAATGTATTAAATACATCAAGAAATGGACTGTAGCAGAAAGTGACTATATATATATATATAGACCTTTCTGGAAACATACATATACATAGTGCTTTGAACAAACATGACACAATATTCAAAGCACTCAACATCGAAAATACACTAAAAACTAACACATACACCACAATCACACACAATAAAACCAATTTGAAGTACCAGAAGCCAACAGGAAGCCACAATAATAATAGTCAACCAACTCATATGTACTTCACCAGACACAAAAACCGGAAGGCTGAGGATGGGTACAAGGTGGTACCCGAAACATGTTCCTAATAAGGAAATATCGGTATGGAGAACCATACATGACTTCCATATTCTAAGATTTATATTTAAAATCATTTTCAGCCAAACAGCCAGGCTGTGCCTTACCTGCCTTTTTATTGCTGTATTAAATGAAAAATATTATATTACATTAAAATGAAAAAATTATAATTTTATTGCCTGGCAACAAAATTATTTTATTTTTAACAATTACCATTATTTCAAAAAGTTTAAATAAATTTTCAAGTACTTTACTCTTGTTAAAACGTAAAAGGTTGCAGGTAAACTACCCCTTCCCCTTAACCGATCTTCACCAAAATCGAAAGTCATTGAGACCTCTACAATTCAGGGACGTATGCAAAAAATTATTTCATTCTGTTTGAATTTGCGGCTGTTATCGTTTGCCATAGAAAATACGCTTGATAAAAAAACGTTGCAGGTAAACTACCCCTTCCCCTTAACCGATATTCACCAAAAACAATAGGTCTTGAGTACTCTACAAATCAGGGCTGTATGCAAAACATTATTTGATTCTGTTTGAATTTGCGGCTGTTATCGTTTGCCATAGAAAATACCCTTGTTAAAAAAACGTTGCAGGTAAACTACCCCTTTCCCTCAACCGATCTTCACCAAAAACAATAGGTCTTGAGAAATCTACAATTCAGGGCTGTATGCGAAACATTATTTGATTCTGTTTGAATTTGCGGCTGTTATCGTTTGCCAAAAAAAAAAATTTCCCTTGATAAAAAAAACCGTTGCAGGTAAACTACCCCTTCCCCTCAACCGATCTTCACCAAAAACAATAGGTCGCGAGTACTCTACAAATCAGGGCTGTATGCAAAAAATTATTTGATTCTGTTTGAATTTGCGGCAGTTGTCGTTTGCCATAGAAAATACGCATGATAAAAAACGTTGCTGGTAAACTACCCCTTCCCCTCAACCGATCTTCACCAAAAACAATAGGTCTTGAGTACTCTACAAATCAGGGCTGTATGCAGAAAATTATTTGATTCTGTTTGAATTTGCGGCTGTTATTGTTTGCCATAGAAAATACCCTTGTTAAAAAAACGTTGTAGGTAAACTACCCCTTTCCCTTAACCGATCTTCACCAAAAACAAAAGGTCTTGAGAACTCTACAATTTAGGGCTGTATGCAAATAATCTTTTCATTCTGTTTGAATTTGCGGCTGTTATCGTTTGCCATAAGAAATACCCTTGTTAAAACATAAAACGTTACAGGTAAACTACCCCTTTCCCTTAACCGATCTTCACCAAAAACAATAGGTCTTGAGAACTCTACAATTCAGGGCTGTATGCGAAACATTATTTGATTCTGTTTGAATTTGCGGCTGTTATCGTTTGCCAAACAAACAAAATTACCCTTGCTAAAAAAAAACCGTTGCAGGTAAACTACCCCTTTCCCTCAACCGATCTTCACCAAAAACAATAGGTCGCGAGAACTCTGCAAAACCGGGCTGTATGCAAAAAATTATTTGATTCTGTTTGAATTTGCGGCAGTTATCGTTTGCCATAGAAAAAAAATCTACAGACACACAGACAGACAGACACACAGACACTTTTCGGAAAACGACTTTTTTTCATGTTTTGAGTGTAGTAGAATCAGAATCTGCAATAATCTCGAACACGATTTTTTTTTGCCATCACCATACTTCCATTCCTTAAGGAATATGGAAGTAAAAAAAAAGTATATCTTGAGGTAAATTTATTTATAAATATTAAATGTAATATATATATATATATATATATATATATATATATATATTGAAACTCTTTTTGCTACAGTCCGATTCTTGATTTATATAATATATTTATTATTTATACTGAAATTACCTCAAGATATTACTTCACAAAGGCTGAAGATGAGAGCACAATAACTCTCGAAACATGTTCCTAGTTAGGAAAATAAAATAGCTTGAGGTAATTTCAGTATAACTAGTAAATATAATATATATATATATATATATATATATATTACATTTAATATTTATACATAAATTTACCTCAAGATGTTATTTTTCTATTTGGAACATGTTTCGGGTACTATCTTGTACCCATCCTCAGCCTTCCGGTTTTTTTGTCTGGTGAAGTACATATGTGTTGTTGGTTGACTATTGTGGCTTCCTGTTGGCTTCTGGTATTTCAAGTTGGTTTTATTGTGTGTGATTGTGGTGTATGTGTTAGTTTTTTGTGTATTTTCAATGTTGAGTGCTTTAAATATTGTATCATGTTTTGTATTTATTTGTATTTGTTCAGGTATTAGTTTGTTTTCTGTTTTATGTTTGTATATATATATATATATATATATATATATATATATATTACGATGATACTCTTAGACACTTACTTTTGCACATATGCTATTACTCATTTGTGCGCACTTACCCACGTCTCGAAGGTATACTCTTCTTCTGCAGTATTTACCTTGATTTTTCCCAGCTAGGTCGCAGGCTTTGGTAGTTGATTGCGTGTGGATAAGCACGTGAATATCGTAATACAAGTAAAGAGTACAGAAGATTTAGTACTGGTTGTGAAATTAGTATGACTTTGTTAATAAAATCATACTAATTTTGTTTATTATTTAAAAGAAAATGCAAATTGTAATATTATTTATTATTTTGTGGGTTAATTACTATTGGAACCCTTATATTCAATACGAATATAATATCATTATACGTGGTTAAAATCTTATCTCTTATATTCTAAGACATATTATACACAAACAATCTTCAGTTAAAGTAATTCTCATACTTGAGTTTATGTTATCGTTACTTGCTTTTAATTATATAATAAAATATAAAAATATAATACAGTATGGTTTCTATAATGACCATTTACTTATGAGATTAATAAATTTATATTCTTTGAACATTTATTGATTATTCATTATGAAAAATAAAAATATAATAAAGTTTATGTAAACTTGTATATGGAATCTAGAGCTTCTTTCGATAGACCTCAGGTTCATTTATAATATTAAATAAATGTCTGACTGCATATTTCTGCAACCATTTAACTGTGTCGTAACCGTCACCTGGACTCTCGAGTTTGGATTCTCTTCGGGTATCACCTTCTCTGTCTCTGCGTTGTTGAAATTACTCCCTCCGTCTACTGGATGCTGAGTTCTGACGTGGACCTCTGGTCGTGATGATGTACGGCTGGATGTAGCTGCATGTGGCTGTCCCTACGTCCTCTAGTATTTTGCTCTGGTTCCTCTCCTCTCCTCGTCTTGTCCCTCGTGGATGTCTCGAAGTTCTACGTGGACTTCTTGAAGTTCATCGATGTTACGACCCCTCGTAGATTACGATATTATAGTCTTTTTAATAACTCGTGTATCACTATTACTTTCACCGACGTACTGCCGGTTCCATCGCACTTCAAGTTACGTAATACAGTTTAAAAACATTACTTAACTTTGTAAAATTCGCGGTTGTGAGCTGCGTGGATTTCACGTACTGTCTGTTGATTATCTGAGAAAGCGTGTGTTGCTTGCTGGGGTTTTATACTCCTGCCGTCATTCAATTCCTGTTGGAAACTGTTTGGACAAAATTGAACAGGTCCGCGCGTCGCTTTAATTACTAATTACAACCTTCGCATCTTTCTATGAAGCGCACACTTTTTTATAAATATTATTTTACAAATCGTTAGGTACATTATTAAACTTAACCTATGCAAATTATGAGTATTAAGGTGTGTAAACTTTGGAAGTTATGGCAAAATTTGACACGGTGGCTGAACGGTTCCCATGATCATAGACCACGTAATGTCTAATTGTAGCGCCAGGCACCAGCTTTATTTGTACATATGTCTCTGATTCGTGTGACTTCTGGTTTTCATTCAGTACTTAAAAAACTGTGTAAAATTTTCCACACTCGTATGCATAATTCAACTTGTTCTTCATTTACACACTACCACTAACACACACATGCAGACTGATACACACGTGGCTGCCTGTCGCTATGACGTCACCCTTGCCAGTCGGTGCGTGATTCTTCTCCCCTCGCTGCGTTTAAAAACCAACTAGGCTTTTAATTCCATATGCAGGCTCACTTACAATTATTTATTTATTTAAAATTAATTAATTCGTTTACTTCTTTTATTATCTCTTCTACCTAAAGCTTAATTATTATATTATTTTTATTATTTACATCTTTTACATCTCATACGTGCGTTTGTATATTATCATACCTCAGTCAGGGGTTGGTACATAGACTTATGCTAAACGTATCGTTCCATAAATTCCCCTGCTCCCCTGCAGGGTGCTCAGAAATTATTCGTTTTATTTTTTTTTATTATTAAACTCACACTTAGTGGTTTTAAGGGTCCTTAAAATTTTTTCAATCTTTCCCTGAATGGATTACGTCCCTCCCATGGATTTATAAGTTGACTTTGGTTTTATTTCTTTATCCATAGAATTTACGGAATGCTGATGCATGGTACTTTCCAATAATCTTTCTTCTTGTCGGACCGTAGACGATAAAGGTGTGTTGTCCTTTCCTTCTTTGTAATAAGTATGGTCCCTCGTACAGTCTAAATAGTTTCTTTGCTGTATTGTCGATTCGTTTTCCCACTGGATTGCTTCTTAGTAGCACTATCTCTCCTTCATGGAATGTGATGAGTTTGTGCATTCTGTTGAACCTCTCGATCCTCTTCTCTCCAAGTTTTTCCATCCTCTTCTTCGCATTGTCGTATTTGTGAATCAGTGGAATTTGCAGGTTTTGGTTTGGAGGTTTATCAATGTTTTTCGACCAGAATCTATTAGGTCTTTTATTCATTTCCAGTTCCACCGGTGTATATCTCGTAGCTTCACTGTATGTAGCATTTATAGCTTGTTCAAAAAATGATATTTACTCTGCCCATTGGTTATGTTGTTCATTACAGTAGATGCATAAATGTTTTCCTAACTCTTTGTTTACCCTTTCAGCAAGGTTTCCTTGTGGGTGTCGTATTGACGTTAACACTGGTTGTATGCCGTGCTGAGTTAGCGTTTCTGCCCATGCTTTATTTTGGAATTGTTTACCTTGGTCACTCAATATCTTTTTGATTTGACCATACTTCGGTACGCATTTGCGTAGTATGACATTCAGTACACTTTTAGTGGTGGGTCTTCGAATAACGTAGAGTCGAACTGCCTTGGTGAACACATCTATACGTACAAGTATGTGTTTTGTACCCCCGTGAATAGCTCTCAGAAATGGGTCCAGGAAGTCCACTGCTACTAATTCTCCCTTTTCCTGTGTCTTGATATTTTGCATATCTACGTAGGTGTGAAGATTCGGATGTCGTGCTGTTTGACATTCGTAGCATCCTTTTAAGGTTGCTTTTATTCTTCTAAACATATTATTCAAAATGAAGTCTTCCTTTAAAGCTAAATGACATTTTAAACCAGACGCGTGTGCTAAACTTTGATGACATGGTATAATTAGTGTTTTTAGCATCTCTGGTGATAGGACTATTTTCCAATCATAATTAACGAGTTTGTACAATATACTATTTTTGATTGTATATCTACTAGATAGTGGTGATAACTTCATGTAACTTATTTGAAGATCTTTGTTTTGTTCATTTGCTATATTGTTTAACAAATATTTAACTCTATCATCTGTTTGATATGTTATGTTTAATATTCTAACATCGTTCCACTTAGCTTCATGAGTTTCTTGTGTCTCTTGCAGTGGATAATGACTTAGTGTGTCGGCAATTATATTATCCGAGCCTTTGCAATACTTTATTGTGAATGAATACTCTTGTATGGCCAGTATCCATCTCAGTAGTCGTGTATTTGTTGCTTTACAACTGAATAAAAATGAAAGCGCTTAATGATCCGTGTGTATCTCAAAGTGTGTGTTCCATACACATAATATCGAAACTGCTTCAAGACGTATACTGTCGCTAAGATTTCCTTTTCTGACATACAGTAGTGTTTTTCAGCTCCTTTGCAGACTCGACTGGCGTATGCGATGACTCGTAGCTCTCAGTGTTTATCCTCTTGATACAGGACACTCCCTACTGCATAGTCACTGGCATCTGCGTAGATTATAAATCGTCCTTCCCGTTGTGGGTGATGCAGCATAATGTTATGTAGAAATAAATTTTTCACTTCACGGAACGGTTCTTCATGATGTATCTCTCATTTTCATTTGCTTTCTTTTCTAGTGAGTTCTAGAAGTGGTTGGATTTTCTCCGCATATAATGATGAAAAACGTCGGTAGTATCCCGTGAGTCCTAGGAATGCTCTTAACCCTTTTATGTTCTTGGGTCTTGGGAACTCTGTTATACTCTTTAGCTTGCAAGGGTCTGTTTGTATTCCCTTGTCAGATATTATGTGACCTAAGAATTTTATTGAAGTTTTAATAAATTCGCACTTCTCTAACTTCAGTGAGAGATTAGCGTCTCTGAACTTTTGAAATATAGTGTTCAGATGCTGAAGGTGTTCTTCCAACGTTGTCGCGATTACAAGGATGTCATCCACGAAGATCATGGTTTATGGTTCCACCTCTGGGTCCTAGTGCATTTTCCAAACACTTTACAATTGCTGCGAGGCTTGTACTCAATCCAAAGGGCACTACTCGATGTTGGTAGCTTTTGTTCTTGTACAGGAATGCGGTGTATTTGCGATCTTGTTTACGAATGGGAATTTGCCAAAACGACGAAGTCAAGTCTAACTTGGTTAGATATTTTGCTCCTTGACATTTGTTAAATAATTCTTCAATATTTGGTGCACAATCAAAATCCTTTTCGACGACACTATTTAGATTCCGCATGTCTAAACACAGTCTTATTTCGTCCGTCTTCTTTTTTACGACGAGAGGATTAATGAAGCTGCTGTTGGACCGCTCTATTACGCCGTTATCCAACATTCTTCTGATTTCCTTATATTGCTATATCAAATCTTCTGTTAACTCTATTCCTTCGTGTAGCTTGTCCTCTTGCGTATTGATGTCACTTGCAGCGTGTTTTACAGCTGGTGTGGAGATGATGATTGGTTCCTGTTCCTCTTCTAACTTGTTCTGACTTTCTTCAAATTTAATTACATAGTGTCCCCCCTCAACTTTGCACGTCATTGAATTGTTTTCTAAATTAATAACTGCTCCTAATTTATTTAATACGTCGATACCTATGATACAATCACATGTAAGCTTATCTACTACTATCATAGGAATATCGCATTCAAGTTCATTACACTTAAAATTAACATATATTTGTTGTGTGGCAATCTGTTTAATTTTTGTTGCCGTTGTTATGTAATATTTGTTTATCGGTAACACTGGTGCATGTTTGAAATGGTTCCTGTTCATGTTGATGCAGGTCCGGCTGATTACGGATACCTCACTTCCAGTGTCAACAAGAATTTTCATATTTAAATTGTTTATTGTTCCCCCTAACATAGGACAATAGGTTTTAGCTAACATTATTTCTTGGTGTGTGTCTGTATTGTTTAGGGTGTCACGCAAATCAAGTGTGTGCAGGTCGTTTATCAAACCTGTCCATACTGGCATTTTGTTACCTTCTGTAGTCATACAGTTTTCTTGTCGATTGGCGTTCTACGATCACCCCTTTCCTCTTTGGACGTTGACGGGTGTGTCGGCTGTTGCACAATTTTATTTTCATAATTATTTTTATTATTATGATTATTATTTGTATTAATATTTTGTACATTAGCATTGTACGTTTTTACGTGTTTTTTTGACATAAATGGATGTGCGTACGCTCCTTTATTTGGAGTCAGGTTACTTTTTTTTATAGGGTTTTTTATATTCTTTCCACTTTTCTTTCCATATGTCCTCTTCTTTATTCTCGAACTGCGGCGATTTGTGGTGTATTGGATTTTGTGTAGAGTACTGCTGCTGCTGCTGCTGCGGCCGGTTGTCTCTCCTTTCGTACTCTTTATTAACAAATTGTGATGATTGCGTTACAAGGATAAGAAGTTCCTCAATGGTTTTAACTCCTTGGGTATATACGGCGAGTCTAATGTGTCTGTCAAGATGATAGCTTAGTTTTAATACTAATTCGTGCTCCGTGAAACTTGGTCTAAATGCTTACACCGTTCGACGAGTTGTATAATGTAGTTTTCCATGGATCGTTTGCTGTTGACGTAATACCGCCCATACTTCAGCTGGTCTCGTACCTCTCTCTGGGTATGTATATTCCAGTACCGATTTTCGAAGGATGCCTTGAACTGTTCATAAGTTTCTGTTTGGTCCCGAACAATCGTATACCATTTGGATGCTGTTTCCTGGAAATGTCAACTTACAAAATCTATATGGTCTCTGTCGCTTAGGTTGCTTCCTATTGTTGCCATTTCTCGTTCACACTTTTGTAAAAATTCTGTGGGGTTCTCCCATTTGTTGCCTTTAAATCTAATCTTCTCTCGATCCTCTACTTTTGCAGCACACATCATTATAGCACTTGGTTGTCTTTTGACCTCCGCTCGTAGTTTTTCTACCTCCTCTTGCAGTCCATCTTTCATGTTGTTAATTTCCATGGAGTGGTGCGTAGTTTTTCTAGTGACCTCCTCCACAGCTATTTCTACTGTCTCGGTCCTCACAGTGAGTTCCTTTGTTCTGTTTGTGTTGTCCAGGATGCGCTTATTTAAGTCTTTGTGTCTGAGATCTTGCTCCTGCTTCGTAATTTAAAATTTTTCATTCCACTGTTCAGCCAGTTGTCTAATGTGTTCTTTTGTTTCACGTGTTGTATGTTCACGCTGTTCTCTGAATTTGCTATCAATCTTTACAGCTTGTTCATTAAGTGACTGTTGAACACGCTGTTCGACGGCTTCAACGCGTGCAGTAGGCTCTGTTTTCAAAGTGTTACTGACGAGTTCTATTTTCTCTTCTAACCTCGTATTATTACTATCTATATTGCTTTCTAACTGAGTTTTTACTTCTTCAATAGTGATTTCTAATCTATTACGACTATCTTCTACTTGTGTTTCTAATCTTTCTAATTTTTCATTGCTACTTTCTAATTTACTTTTTAACTCCTCATTATTACTTTCTAACTGAGTTTTAAGTTCTGCACTACTACTTTCTAATTTACTTTCTAATTTTTCACTATTCGTTTTCAACTCCTCTTGCAGTCGTTTAAACATCGTTTCAAAGTCCATTGTTGGTGGCTTCACCATTGTAGACTACGGTGTCCTAACTGATTCGTTATATTGATTATATTTTTAATTATTTTTCCACCGTGACTTTATATTTCTTTATTTATAATTTATTTTATTTATTTATCAGTATTAATTTCACAACTCTTTTTTTCTGTACTTAAGTTACATTTAACAATTTGTAATATTACTTATTATTTGAATTTTCTATTAATTTTTTTATACAATACTTGTGTCAATTATTTATTTAACTTTATTTATATTCTGAGCGCCATTTACTTGTAATGATAATTAACATATATCTAGCAATACGTTGGAAGCGACATTAATTGTAGAATGATTCCAACGGTACTTAAAATATATCGAGCCCCACGTTGGGCACCATTAATTATATGACGCTCTTAGACACTTAATTTTGCACATATGCTATTACTCATTTGTGCGCACTTACCCATGTCTCGAAGGTATACTCTTCTTCTGCAGTATTTACCTTAATGTTTCCCAGCTAGATCGCAGGCTTTGGTTGTTGATTGAGTGTGGATAAGCACGTGAATATCGTAATACAAGTAAAGAGTATAGAGGATTTAGTACTGGTTGTGAAATTAGTACGACTTTGTTAATAAAATCATATTAATTTTTTTTATTATTTAAAAGAAAATGCAAATTGTCATATTATTTATTATTTTGTGGGTTAATTACTATTGGAACCCTTACATTCAATACGAATATAATATCATTATAACGTGGTTAAAATCTTATCTCTTATATTATAAGACATATTATACACTAACATAAGACATATATGACCTGGAATATTTACACAGACATATAATACATAACACATATAATTATTATAATACGTGATTAACACGTACGAAATTGAATATTCATTTGTCTTAGCAAGTGTGGTTTTTATTATATACCACTTAATTAAAAAATTAATTAATTAAACATTTATTAAAAATTCTAATAGAGACCATTCTATTACTTTAATTAATTATATTACTAAAATCTCAATTAATTAACAATCTTCAATTAAAGTAACTCTCATAGTTGAGTTTACTTTATCGTTACTTGCTTTTAATTATATAATAAAATATAATACAATATGGTTTCTATAATGACCATTTACTTATGAGATTAATAAATTTATATTCTTTGTTATCAATTATTATTCTTTGAACATTTATTGATTATTCGTTATGAAAAATAAAAATATAATAAAGTTTATGTAAACTTGTATATGGAATCTAGAGCCTTCTTTCGATAGATCTCAGGGTCATTTATAATACTAAATAAATGTCTGACTTCACATGCATATTTCTGCAACCATTTAACTGTGTCGTTACCGTCACCTGGACTCTCGAGTTTGGATCCTCTTCGGGTATCACCTTCTCTGTCTCTGTGTCGTTGAAATTACTCCCTCCATCTACTGGATGCTGAGTTCTGACGTGGACCTCTGGTCGTGATGATGTACGGCTGGATGTAGCTGCATGTGGCTGTCCCTGCGTCCTCTAGTATTTTGCTCTGGTTCCTCTCCTCTCCTCGTCTTGTCCCTTGTGGATGTCTCGAAGTTCTACGTGGACTTCTTGAAGTTCATCGACGTTACGACCCCTCGTAGATTATGATATTATAGTCTTTTTAATAACTCGTGTATCTGGTCTGTCCAAGAGTCCTCCTCCTCCTCCTCCTCCTCCTCCTCCTCCTCCTCCTCCTCCTCCTCCTCCTCCTCCTCCTCCTCCTCCTCCTCCTCCTCCTCCTCCTCCTCCTCCTCCTCCTCCTCCTCCTCCTCCTCCTCCTCCTC
Source organism: Magicicada septendecula (assembly GCA_034769895.1). Lineage (NCBI taxonomy): Eukaryota > Metazoa > Arthropoda > Insecta > Hemiptera > Cicadidae > Magicicada > Magicicada septendecula. Next base: position 60,321,058 of record CM068376.1, read on the forward strand.
CTCCTCCTCCTCCTCCTCCTCCTCCTCCTCCTCCTCCTCCTCCTCCTCCTCCTCCTCCTCCTCCTCCTCCTCCTCCTCCTCCTCCTCCTCCTCCTCCTCCTCCTCCTCCTCCTCCTCCTCCTCCTCCTCCTCCTCCTCCTCCTCCTCCTCTCCTCCTCCTCCTCCTCCTCCTCCTCCTCCTCCTCCTCCTCCTCCTCCTCCTCCTCCTCCTCCTCCCTCCTCCTCCTCCTCCTCCTCCTCCTCCTCCTCCTCCGCCTCCTCCTCCTCCTCCTCCTCCTCCTCCTCCTCCTCCTCCTCCTCCTCCTCCTCCTCCTCCTCCTCCTCCTCCTCCTCCTCCTCCTCCTCCTCCTCCTCCTCCTCCTCCTCCTCCTCCTCCTCCTCCTCCTCCGCCTCCTCCTCCTCCTCCTCCTCCTCCTCCTCCTCCTCCTCCTCCTCCTCCTCCTCCTCCTCCTCCTCCTCCTCCTCCTCCTCCTCCTCCTCCTCCTCCTCCTCCTCCTCCTCCTCCTCCTCCTCCTCCTCCTCCTCCTCCTCCTCCTCCTCCTCCTCCTCCTCCTCCTCCTCCTCCTCCTCCTCCTCCTCCTCCTCCTCCTCCTCCTCCTCCTCCTCCTCCTCCTCCTCCTCCTCCTCCTCCTCCTCCTCCTCCTCCTCCTCCTCCTCCTCCTCCTCCTCCTCCTCCTCCTCCTCCTCCTCCTCCTCCTCCTCCTCCTCCTCCTCCTCCTCCTCCTCCTCCTCCTCCTCCTCCTCCTCCTCCTCCTCCTCCTCCTCCTCCTCCTCCTCCTCCTCCTCCTCCTCCTCCTCCTCCTCCTCCTCCTCCTCCTCCTCCTCCTCCTCCTCCTCCTCCTCCTCCTCCTCCTCCTCCTCCTCCTCCTCCTCCTCCTCCTCCTCCTCCTCCTCCTCCTCCTCCTCCTCCTCCTCCTCCTCCTCCTCCTCCTCCTCCTCCTCCTCCTCCTCCTCCTCCTCCTCCTCCTCCTCCTCCTCCTCCTCCTCCTCCTCCTCCTCCTCCTCCTCCTCCTCCTCCTCCTCCTCCTCCTCCTCCTCCTCCTCCTCCTCCTCCTCCTCCTCCTCCTCCTCCTCCTCCTCCTCCTCCTCCTCCTCCTCCTCCTCCTCCTCCTCCTCCTCCTCCTCCTCCTCCTCCTCCTCCTCCTCCTCCTCCTCCTCCTCCTCCTCCTCCTCCTCCTCCTCCTCCTCCTCCTCCTCCTCCTCCTCCTCCTCCTCCTCCTCCTCCTCCTCCTCCTCCTCCTCCTCCTCCTCCTCCTCCTATTAGCATTACTATTAGCATAAGTTTATAAACAGTGAAACTTCTGAATACCGGTCAGTCACACGGACAAAACATTTGTCTGCTGTAAAGAAGTGACGGCTATATTGAAAACTGTGTTAGTCGTTTTGTTAAATGTTGTGTGTTTTAATAAAACAGAGCTAGAAATTCACTAGACCTACTTCATGTAACTAACTACAGAAAAATATCATATGTGACACTAAAAAAGACAATTATTAATCTGTTGATGTAGACAAATAATATTTTATTACTGGACGTCTAGTAGGCTATTAAAAAAAGGAAAATAGAAGTACTCATGAAAACCAAAAACGGGCATGAATGGTAAAAACAAAAATAAAAATGTATGGGAATACCATTAAATCTATCAGAACAGTTCTAACGTTGTAGAATTATAACGACATCCCATTCTTTTACGTACGACAGTACTGTGTAATGCAGCAAATTTTATCAATTATAACAAAATGAACTGTGTGCGACTGGGTGCACTGAACATCGATAATTGTGTCTTTAAAACTAAATAACTCTTGTTCTAATGAAAACCTTTACTGTTTATGCCATAATATACAAGTTGACTAATAGCGTAGTGATGGAATATTTAAATTCTTTAACGGTATGTTTTAGGTTCGATATTACGATTTTTATTTATACTTGTATTTTTCTGTTATAAAAAGTAAAATACTGTCTAGTAAAAAGTATTTTTCTGTCCTAAGGTTTCCGCTAGATGGAGAAAATAGTACCAAAAAACACATTTTTATGTTTTCGACCGTTATTAGGAAATATGTGAGCATTGTGTCTTATGGTAAAATAGCCGGGATTACAGAAGTGTCCCCTATTAAGAGAAGCCCCTTAGCAGAAGTTTTACCGTATTTATAAAAAACGGTTAAACATAATTCTCTATGACAGTTTTCTAGTTTTGTATCGCTACATATTATTTAATTTTTATTATTTCGTGTCTATTTCAGTATGTTGGCCCTACTTTATTAATAATATGTTCTTTTAACGTGTGCTTTGTTTTCATTTTCATTTTTAGGATAGTATATAAGCTTTTTAAAAATGATGTAACAGAATGTTATTCTGAATGACAGTTTTCTAGTACATTTGTATTGTTATCTACAATTTCATTTTCATTATATGGTGTCGAATAATGCGTATATTATAGTGTAGCAACGACTGACCGTGGTAACTGGGGAAGGATAATCACGGATAATTGGTATACGCTAGGTATTAATTCAAAGGAAAAATTATGAAACCTGTCACACAGAAAAAGACCAAATGGGCTATTTCAATGAACAAATTGTGCGTATAAAATAATATAAATAAAAAAAGTAATTTCTTTAAAAAATGTTGGTAATTTTGTTTGTGCATTTTTTTTATTATACACCCACGGACTTGCAAGACATTAACGAAGTCAACATTATCTTCATCTTCCATAAATTTTAATAAAGTCTCTGCAGATGTTTGAGATACGGAACACAGTACATTCGAGTTTGGTTGTAGTTCGTCATCGTTGTCATAAACTTCTGCTTCTTGAGTGCTCACAACGGCTAGCAGTGATACATACTGGAATGTTTCTCTTCCGGTGCAATAGGGCATGACATCTAATATCAGCATATTTATGTTAGTGACGTGAGGTTTAATTATTATTAAACAACGATAACGAGTAACAGCTTACTTTTACAAACTTTTAAATATATGGTACTGTACCGTATTTTCATTAAAACATGATTGTACAGCATTCACGTGTTTTTGAATCTCTTTGCTGATGCGCGTAATAAAATAGTAAAAGATAAACAAATTGAATTTTGTACTAAAATTTTCTAAACTTTCAACTACAGTAGGTACAGTATACCGTAATTACATAATTGGTAAGACCATGGTTAATCTACACCACGGATAATGGCGCTACACTGTACTTTATTAACAGGGCACTGTTTTGTACAATGTTCTACAGGTATGATATTCTCTATGATATAAATATGTTTTTCTGTATGATATTCTTGTAGTACATTTGCATCATTATGTATTAATTAATTTTTATCACATTTTTCATCTGCATTAGTATGTTCTTTATAATATATAGGCCTAATATGTTTCCCCTTTCATTTATAAGACAGATTTTACACTTTTTATAAATTATTTGACAAATTGTTGTCATTTATGGTAATTTTCATGTAAATTTGTATCATTTGTTTATTAAATTTAATTGTTTGTGTATTATTTAATTTTGATTAAATTGCGTTTTTCCCACTTCTTTATATATCGTTATATGTAAAACATTGTATTTTATTATGAATTTGATTATTTTTTATTATTTTTTTTTACTTTTCTGCTGTAAAAGAATGTCGTTCTGTAAGAGTGAGTTATTAAATTGGAACATTTTCAAAATAACCAAAATTTGAGTTTTCTTAACGTTTTTACATCATCTCTATCAAAAAAGTAGTATATAGCGCCCGTTTGTGCGTGTGTGCGCGCGCATGCTATATACTACTTTTAAAGCACGTGCATGTGAATTTATGAATGTATTGTACATACACTGTGGCAGGTCACGTCAAAAACAATTTTCAAATCAACGCCTAATTTTATACACATCTGGTCAGTAAATGGGATTATGGTATGGTTTGGTTTGGTTTGGTCTTGGTCTCAGTTGGTTTGGTTTCTTATTCTATCATTGGTTTTCTATTCAATCATATTTTAACAAAATTTCTTGAACCAGTTTCAAAATTGTTGCCGTTTTTTTTTTTAAAGCAGTCATGTTTTTGCTATTTCTGCGATAGTGGTGTGTTTTATTAAAACATTGTAATAACAAATTAAATTATACAAAAATCCTGTAATGTGTTCTTACACGGTTTTTGATTAAACGCACAAAAACGAGGAACCTAAGAAACATGTTTCGACTGTATGTTATGTTTTCTCAGATTTCTGAATTAAAGGTGTATTTCATCAAAAAAATGACTTGTAAACAAAAATTTAAGTACTCATAAACAGTATTTCTTCTTGCAGCATCTGATAAAACAAACTCAACACGTAAACTGTAAAAAACCTCTTCTCAGATATGTTATTTCTGTATGAACATTATGGTAGAATTGATGGGTAAGTACAACCTGAAATTTCAGCCCAATGATTTTCTTTCATTTCGGAGAAAGGACATGTAATTCTAATTAACAGTGAATATTAGTACGTACAACAGCAAACAAAAACAAACCAAGCGAATTGTGTTGAATAAACATATCAACAAAATTCTAAGACGGTTGTAGCTGAAGTACGTTTGGCAACGTTGCTGGCTTCCAAATATTATCAAAGAATAATAAAAATTGGCAGCCAAATATAACCTATATACATTATCGCCAGATGACTGGAAACTGACGGCAGCCAAAATACACCATTTCTAAAAACTTATTAGTTTATTAATTTTGTTTAACATAAACATTACAGATGGGTTATTTAAGGTCTGGTAACACTATATACATCTTCAAATATATTTATATTTCACTCCTTCAAAACTTAAGGCAGCCGAATAGATAGAGAGATGTATATATATATATATATATACACACACACACACACAAAAATTTGATTTATGTGGCCCCGTGCTTTTTGTAGACAATTTACAACAATACAAATTGATGTATTTATTTATATATTGTGTATTGAATTCATAGGTAGGTGTAATCGTAATAAGAAGATGATACGTTATTTATGTTTAAAATCGTTCCATTATTTATTTATTTAAACAACATCTATCATATCGGATATTAAACAATAACACATTATTAAATCGTTTGTACGAAGTTTTCTTACATACCTTATTGCTAACAAATTTATACATAAGTTATATACAACTCTTATTATCTAATTGTAATTACAGTAAAATGTTTATTTTGCTCTCGGCTTACTCATGGTGTGTTTATATTTTTGCAATTGCTGATTCATTAGTTTCAAAAAAATGAATTTACTTCTATTCAAACTTCTTTTATATTACTTTGTTTTACTTTCTACTGCATATGTATTTGTTGTTTCTTTCTCATCAAAGACTTTACTAATTATGTTAATTCAAAAATTACTTATTTCTCTTATCATTTACGTTACTAATTTCTAAATTTGATACAAGAAATACTATTCTAATTTTTACTGCTTTTACATTTTTGTATCATTTATTATTTTTAATATTGGTTGAATGTCTTCCATTCAAACTTTAATTAGTGTCTTTAAAATGTTTTTCTATCACCTCGTTTGACGTGGTTATTCATCTGTACATCCTCCGTGTCCTTCTGGTCGTGTCGTCTGCATGTGCTTCAGGTCCTCTGGTCGTGTCCTCTGTGTGTGTTGATTAACAGTCGTCTCGTCTCACGTCATAGGCTGCCGGTTTGTCCATAGACCTCATCGTATGTATTTTGCAGCTCTGGCTGTATAGCTAGGTGATCCTGTGACTCGTACGATAATTGTAAATTTGTGTTGTCGACTGACATAGCCTCCTGCGGCAATGGTTGAATCGAGAAGAAGAAACTTTATTAGCGCGGCCTGGTATTTATAGTCAGGTCGTGCAAAAATTCCTGTCTGAACACTTTTCAACCTGTCAGATTCTGTCGAGACGTACTCCCCCCACTCTGGTTTAATTCACTATTTTCTCGAATTACGAAGTTTGTTTCACCTCACTCAATGTTGAATCGATCACTAATTTTTATGTGATTACTATACGTAAATTGCACTTCTTTATGGTATTCACAAAAAGAGTTATTCATTTTTTACGTTTAGTAATTGCACTTTTCGTCACCTCTGTATGGTTTTTAACATTTTATTTATCTATAAATTCTACACACTTTGGTGTCTTTTGTTTTATCCTATCGTACATAGTTTTCTTATAATTAACAATAAACATATAACTATTCTACTTGAAAAGGGTTGGTTACATTTCAGGAACGGACAGGTTTCACACACACTAACAACATACATGCGTACACACCGCTAGCGGCAGGTGTGTCGAAACTGCATGTCCATGCATGAATATTTGTACTTCCTAATTTTACTACGATTCAGCTTATGCAATCTGAATCATATTTATTAATTTATATTTATTCATTTTTATTATTTATTTGGGCAATGCATAGTATCATTACTGTTTGTTTGTACTTTTGCAATATATATATTATAACAACACAATTTGCATTTATATAATATATTGAATTCATGGGTGTAATCGTAATAAGAAGATGATACATTATTTAAGTTTAAAATTGTTCCATTATTTATTTATTAAACAAAATCTTTTATTTCACATATTAAATATTGACTCATTATTATATCGTTTGTATGAATCTTTCGTACACAACTTATTGCTAACAAATTACATACACAAGTTATACATAAATCTTATTATCTAATTGTAATTAATTAAATATTTATTTTGCTCTCGGCTTACTCACTGTGTGCTCATCTTTTTGCAATTGCTGATTAATTTGCTTCAATACTGAATTTACTTGTATTCAGATTTCTTTTATATTAATTTGTTTTAACTTTCTACTGCATATGCATTCTCCTTTATCAACAAGACTTTACTAATTACGTTAATTCAAAAATTAAATATTTCTCTTATCATTTACGTTACTCTCAATTACTAACTTTAATACAAGAAATATTATTCTAACTTTTATTATCCTTTTACATTTATGTACAATTTATTTATTTTAATACTGGTTGAATGTCTTTCATTCCAACTTTAATTAGTGTCTTTCAAATGTCTGTAATTACAGTGGTTTTTTTATCACCTTGTTTGACGTGGTTAATCATCCTTACGTCCTTCTGGTCCTCTGTGTCCTTCTGGTCATCTGGTCGTGTCCTTCTGGTCCTCTGGTCGTGTTCCACTGCATGTATTGTTTAATATTCGTCTCGCCTCCCATCATATGCTGCCAGTGTGTCCATAGACCTCATCGTATGTACTCTGCTGCTCTGGTTGGACATCTAGTTTGTCCTGTGACTCTTACTATAGATGTGAATTAGCGTCGTCAACTGACATAGCCTCCTGTGGCAACGGTTGAATCGAGAAAAAAAAAACTTTATTAGCGCGATCTGGTATTTATAGTCAGGTCGTGCAAAAAGTCATGTCTGAACAATATTTAACCTGTCAGATTCTGTCGAAGCGTCACTTCTCCCACTCTGGTTCAATTCACAATTTTCGCCTACCTTCGCGAATTACAAAGTTTGTTTCACATCACTCGATGCTCAATCGATCAAAAAATTTTTATATGTTTACTATACGTAAATTACACTTCTTTATGTTAATCACAAAAAGAGTTATTCATTTTTTACGTATAGTAATTGCACCTTTCGTTACATCGGTACGGTCTTTTAACACTTTATTCACCTTTAATTTCTATACACTTTGGTGTCTTTTGTTTTACCCTATCGCACATAGTGTTCTTATAATTAAAATAAAACACAACTATTCTATTTGAAAAGGGTTGGTTACATTTCAGGAATGGACAGGCGTCACACACAAACAAAATATGATGTACACAACGCTAGCCAGAGGTGTGTCGAAAATGCATGTCCATGCATGAATTCTGCATTCCCTATTTTTAACTACGATCCAGCTTATGCAATCTGAATCATTTTTATTAATTCATATTTATTTATTTGTATTATTTATTTCATTTATTTTGGCAATGCACAGTGCCGTTAATGGTTGTACTGTTGCAATATATTGCAACAATACATATATTTGCATATTTGCGCGGGCGGTATGTTTAATATGTAATTAGCATAGCAAGTATAAGAAACAGTTTTAGACAATTTTGTGCAAGAAAATGCAGGAATTGACAAAATCTGACCTGTTGAAAAACGTACACCTGCCACCGTGTAAGATACAGCATGTGTGTGTTTATGTGTGTGAGCCAGCTGTGACCTGTTTTGAACGATGCGATGGGGTGGCGCTACGAATCGTTTGTTCCAATAATTCAGGTCTTAACAGGATTATAATAAACTAATTACTTGTGTTAAACCTGTATGCAAAGACTTACGCCAATTATAAAGACACCATTACATTAAGGGATTTTTATCGTAAAATTTATTTCCAGAGGTGCAATAATAATGATGCTATTTAATTATTATTAATTACTAGTGTAATTAAAGAGTAATTAATATGTGTGTTATATGTGAGTGACCAGAGAAAAATTACGCAAACAGTGAGATCGCTCATGTGATGAATATGGTCATGAGTTCGCGATAATTAACCAAAAAGTGAGTGTAATAAAAAGGTCGCTCTGGAGCGAACTGACCATCTCTAACCTGTCAAAAGCAGGACTGTTCCTGTCAAATCGCCACCAGTATAAATACCACTGGCAATTTGGGTGATCAGACACTCGGACTCAACAAATCTACAGGACGTTACGCTGCCCGTTTGCCGATCGACTTCTGGACACACATGCACACTACAACACTCACACCAAGACGTAAGAAGGAATTCTGAAGCATCATCATCATACTCTCAGCATTCTGTACACACACACACACACACACACACACACACACACACGCAACGGTAACGGCAGATATACGCAGGTGATAAAAAAAACAATTATATTTTATTGTGAAGAGAGCTCTCGAAAAAGAACTTAAATATAAATATAATAATTAGAGTTTTAAGATTAAATAATACTTAGATAAGAGAGTAAGTTAACAAGCAAATCTAGTGTGACGTACTGATCGATCACATTTATTATTATTATTAAATTTCCAATTAGTTGTTACTTACCGTTACGATAACTCTTACAGGGTCACAGGATTCGATCACATGTACCTAGATACAAACATGGTCTATAGGTTATGCAAAGTACTGACACAACTCATTTTAGAAGAGAATTTAACTTTTAATTTTATTTTTTAAAATCATTCAAATTTCAACAAATTTTTACCATGTTTTTGTTTATAAAATAGCTTCATAATTTTTCTTTGTCTGGTGATTCGTTACATATACTACCTTATTCTACTAGCTTACCTTAGATTCATATACACATACAGACAGAGCCCAGCCTGCATATTTAAACACCCACTCAAACACACACACACACACAATTTATTTCCCCTTAAACATTTTTTTTTTAAATGAATTTCCCCTTGTCAGCCACGCGGTCTTCTCACAAGCACTCATTGTTCCGGTAAAACTTCTTATTATTGTCCGAAAATTGCACAGTTACGTTCTTTATTCTTTTTACTGGACCGCGGTCATACCAAATTTTTCTACTATTGCACTGGATGTCATTTTAGAAAAGTTTTATTTCTGAGCCTGGTTGACGGGCGGCCTGCGCAGGCGAGAGTCGACCAGAGACTGACTGCGTCTCTCAGTTCCCCACTCCAGGAGCATCTTAGTCAAGACGACGGACATCAATGCCTTGTATGTAGTCGTCACAGTTTCGACTCATGCTAGTCATGTAGTTGTTGGAATGACGATAGCAGACGATTTCAACCAGGCACTGGCTAATGTCATAAAAGTGGGTGGGACTTAAAACAGCACTTCCGCAAAGTTTTGGAGAAGGCGATGAATATTATTCTCTCTAGCCATCTTGGTTTTTCAACATCGCTTGGGTAGGCGCTCATGCGCGAGTAGTGAAGTGTGTGCACTGCCACACCAGTACAGATTTCTGCGAATTTTGTGGAGGTGCAAATTCCTTTGCCGCATTACACAACTAAAAGTGCGTATCACCTTTGTTCCAAACGCTGTTTCTCAACACTGGTCTATTATACGGACAAATACGTTGCACAATAATACATTTATTTCGTAATATTTTATAAGGCTCCCGACCGAAAATGAAATGAATACAAATATATAAATGCCCCAAATGGTTAAAATAAAACACCCAAAAATTGACCCGCTACAATACCCCCTCGATGAGAATTCTGCTGTTCATAACAGAAGAAATCTCATCGACGAACCCCGAAGAGGACCAGTGAGGAACTGGTGCCAACAACCCCCTGGTTCTTAATCTCATGGGTACACGACCCCCCCCCTGGCTCAGCGACCATGGACTCATCTGAACGAGATCACTGGACTTCTCCGTAAGAGATCCCAACACCGAGAAATCGAACAGACTCGTACCACGGCGCACCTCGCCTTTTAACATGCTACCCCCAAAATCCTCAGTCCCTGGCTAAATTATCCCAGCTCCTCCGCCGGTATGCTTCCCCTTTTTGCAAGCTGGGCTGCCTTTAGCAGATACTGGGCTCACACACACTAACATTACATATTGCCATAACACACTAAAAAATAAAAAATTTCTCTTAAAATTTATTAAAAATTTAAAAAAATTCAAAATTCAAAAAAAAACTTTTATCAAAAAAAATTCTCTTCCTGGTTTTTCTAATTTTTTTTGTTTCAAATGACTTAACCTAAACATTCCTATTAATACAAACACATCCTTACTCTAACATGAGAACCATTTATAGTCTATCAATATAATGCAATACAATAAAAGAAACATGGTTAATGCACACATAAAAAAAAATCATTATCTAAAATAGTCATTCGCTGGCAGGCGAAAAATCAAGTTTTTTTTTTTTTTTTTTTTCAAAAATTTTAAAATTTCCAAAAATTTTAAAATTCAAACAAAAATTTAAATTTATTCATTACAAAATTTTATTAAATTTATTTATTAAATAACATATTTATTAAAATTATTCAAATATTGGTTTGAATTAATCAAACAAACAAATTAAAATTGGATTCCTACTATACAAGCTTAGTAGGTGTATGACGTCATCAGCTGATCGTAACTAGGTCAAGTCCAAAACCCTTGACCTACATATGTTACATATACTCTCTGCACCTACATTAAACATCTGTAACCATCTAACTCAAAGCACAAAACATAAGAAAATAAAATATTTAAAATGAACAAAATATTAATATAATAATCAAATTGACATTTAAATTATTTAGAATAAACAATTCTTGACTTTACATTATTTTCAATTTTTATCAAAATTCTGTCACTGGTTTAAAATAAAAAGTTTATATTCTTTATCATAACTCTCTCTTTTTAACAATCTACTGACTCTACTACTAACAACTTCAATTACCATGACACCCATCTCTACCAAAATATCTACTAATCAAGACACTCTAAACCCCAACTTATCATTTAACACAAAACGCCACCTTCTCTACATATAAAAAAAAATACTCTCTAACCCTTTGTATATAGGATACGTGTTTCCCCTACCCAAAACTCAATTCCCTTATTTGGCGGCCCGGATTCTACCTAAGGCGGCCCCTTCCCCACTAAAATCTATCCCTATCCCATCCCAACCCTTGTTGCGGACTCCCCAAATACACTACCCCCTAATACAAAATTGCCATCCCCAAAATTCTCAATCTCATTACATCACTACAAATACACAAAATAACCTCATTAATTATAAACATAAATATATATCATTCAAAACTCTACATAAATTCTCCACAACTACTGTGTCAACATCAATATTTCTCCAGATTCTATTACATCACATCAACTCAAAAACAACATTACATCATATTCATCTCTATCATTTCACATTCAACTTTTAATTCAATTTGGACAGGTCTACGTGTCCCATAAAACATTTATCACCCATGAATTATCTTTTATTAATTTGCATAAATTACTGTTATTTTATTTCTCATATTCTTTTTATCTTTACTTCAAAATATCTGTAGTACATTAAACATTAATTACTTGTAACATTTACAGACCAATATACCAGTGACATGGTATTGCTGATCAGCTGATATCCTAACATAATAAAAACACATCTCCAAATTGAACAAATTACATGGAATATACACATTTATTTTTATTTATTCTCACTTCTCACCTCATTGTTTCCCCTTTTTTCTGATTCTGATGCTTACGTTAACCTGCCAGACGATTTAATTATTGGCTTAGGAAAAAACATACACACATCATGAAATTAACTATTTTTACAATACCTATATCTAACATACAACAAGTAAACACTACATTTAAAAACGCATAATGAACACCTTATTCTTAAATATCTGAGCAGCTAGTTACCTGAACAGAGCACAAGCAGTTTTATTTGAATTAAACTTTGAATAAGCAAAAACTTTTGTCATAAACTTTAAATTCGTGACTCCTTTGCGTCACCTCCCAGCCACACACACTATTTCAGATTATGTTGGACTGTGGCGCCCATTCGCTTCCACAGAGACTGTATATTTTGGAGCAGGGTTTTTACCTCTCCGTGTCTCTGCTTCCGCTGTTAAGTTTTAAAGTAGTGAACATCATCATGTTCTTGTTAATAATCATACACCCTTAAAACGGATCTGCCACCGGTCTTGCTACCCCCACGCGGGCAGAGTGGCAGCCGCTGTTCCCTAGTTCTGGAGATTTCCTCTAATGTCCCCCCATTGAATTTCAAATATATACCAATTTCAAGTCAGCTATGGTCAAGGGACTTGGTATGACCATAGCTGGCCGCTAGCCAAAACCACGGTTAGTGCTGGTAAGACAGTAACCGCCCGAAAAGTCGAGGAAATCTAAACTTTTATTTCACTGCCTGTTTCATCAATACCATTATGTGCGACACTGTCATTTAGTATAGTGTGTAAAATTTTTATTTTACACGGATAAGGTGTGCCGCACATTTATCGCCAGTTTGGCCTCCGATGGAGGTAACACTCACTGCTACCCCCAACCCATTTCGCTATTTGTGAGAGCACAGGCAACCCCCACAATAGCCACTTAATAACTACCTAATTACTTAATAAATGAAATTAATCTTTCTACAAATGCAGTTCAACACCCCATTGTTATTATCACTTCATTGAGCACCAAACTACCCCCCAAAGTCATCCCCACTTCTTGTATTGACAACAAGTTTTTATTTTGTTACACATCGTTTCAAAACGTTCCCATTCTCACTGATACTAAAACTCGACAATTACTTGGTCACTTAATTCTAAAATTTATTTAAATTTAAAATTATACACATCCAAAAATTTTTTTTTTTTTTTTTTTTTCAAAATTCTATTTCCATTGGATGCCGTCTATTCTTACTATCATTGATGGTGAATCTGTGGTCGCCCGAAAATGGGGTTTTGCTACGAGGCAGAGTTGGAGATAAGATAAATCCACTACGTGAATTCACGTCCCCCCTTTAAACCAACCTACCCCGTCTCCCCTTCCATTTATTCAAACCCGCTGTCTATCCTGCCTCCAAATCCACCTCCCAGCAAAATCCATTTTTTAAATTAATCTGTAACTGCTCTCATGGGTAAACTTTATTTTACCAATGATACTAAAATTTTGTTTGTGATTGCATTGCCTTGTATGTAGGTGTAGTCTCCGTTATATGTAAACACTCTAAGGCAGTGCAGGCACGTGACAGGCACACCGATCCGCTGCACCATGAGTGTATTAAAAAATTTTAAGTCGAGTCACGTACCTGTTGGGGTCCCCCTCCCCGTTCAAATATATGTGGTTAAATTTCTATTTTGTACCAATTTTGGTGGAGCCGGACCATCGTTGTTTTCACTGCCCGAAGGAAGATCCTGCCAACCATGGCCCGCCTCCGATTTCCGAATTCCACGTCCAGGACTGGTAAGATCGTGGCCGCCCGAAAATGGGGGAGGAGCCCTTCTAGAAACATAAAAGATAACTATATAACATTCATACCTTTACAAATTAACAAAATACTTATGCTGACCAAAATAATTTCAAATTTGTAGCGTTGTGCGTACCCACTATCTCCCTGGTTTCTCTATTCTGTAACACATATGAATTTTTCATTTTTATTTCCACTACCTCGTACGGCCCCTCGTACAATAAGAAAAACTTCTTGATCTCCTTATCTTGTGCACTTGATAAATCGTGTCGTCGTACCAATACCAGCTGTCCAATCTCATACTGCGTCCACTTACCTTTCATGTCATGTTCCTGTTTTCTCCTCTCCCCCTTCGTCAACAGACTTTCATTGGCTAGTCTCAGTTTAACATCGTTGCCAATAGTGTTGGTTTCCGGTGGATATTCAATTAATTGTTCCAGAATCCTCTGTGGCCGCTTTCCTCTTATTAGCTCATAAGGCGTGAACCCCGTCGACTCGTGGGTTGTGCAGTTTAGCCAATTTTCAATCTTCTGGACATAGAGTGGCCACTCGCTATGTTTGGCGTGGCAGTATGTTCGAAAAATTCTGCCCAACTCCCTCATGACTCTCTCAGCCTGATTTGACTGTGGATGATATACGGCGGTGTGCTTTGGGATAATACCTTCCCATCCAAGAGTCTGGCGCCATCTTCCGCTGATGAACTGCGGCCCATGGTTGGATAATATCACCTTCGGCTTTCCCACATTGATCATGTAGTCGCGTGTGATCTTCTCACTCAGCACCTTACTTGTTGCTCGCTTTACACTATACAGCCTGACATATTTGGAAAAAGTATCAAGTACAACAAAAATATGCATCACTCCACCCCTACCTTTCGGCAATGGGCCGTACAAATCTACAGCTACTAAATCGAATGGTTTTTCTACTTTAATATAATTTAGTTCTCCCTCAAATCTATAATTTACAACTTTGGATTTTTGACATAACTCGCAAACTCTAAGTATTCTTCGGACTCGTTTCTCCATGTTCTTAAATAAACAAGATTCCTTTAATACATTCACACACTTCCGTGCCCCAAAATGCCCGTATCTAAAGTGACAGTCCCACACTATTTTCTCTATCAACCCTTCAGGTATGACTAGCCTCCAATCCCTCTCTCTCCCCTCTACTTTTTTAAACAAACTCCCTTTAAACACTTGAAAATATTGCTTATACCCTAATTCGTCTATATCTGATTCTATACTAGTAATTATTTTATTTTATTTATTATCAGCTCTTTGCATTACATTTATATCTTTTAATTCCTCCCCAAAAAGTTTATCTTCCCGGGATAGTCTATAAATTTCTATCTCTTTAATATCTCTACCTGTTCTATTTCTGTCTGTGTCTACTCGTGATAGTGTGTCTGGCACCCTGTTCTCTACACCCTTGATATATTCCCAAGAAAAATTATACTCTTGAAGAGCTAACACCCACCTGGTTATCCGGCTGTGTGTGAGTTTACAAGTATTGAGGAACGATAGCGCTTTATGGTCCGTCCTGATGATGGTTCTGTTACCCAGCAGATACGTTCGGAACTTCCTCACGGCGAACACTATACTGAGGAGCTCCTTCTCTGTGGTAGTATAATTGCGCTCGGCGGCTAGCAACGTCCGGCTGGCGAAGGCGATGGTTTTATGTTCCTTCTCCTCGTCCTCTTGGTAAAGTTCTGCTCCCAACGCTATGTTACTAGCATCTGTCTGTAAATAAAATTTGTCATTAAAATTGGGATGATTCATTAGTATCATGTCTGCGAACTTAATTTTGATGTCATTGAACGCTGCTCTTTCGTTGTCGCCCCATCTCCATTGCTTGTTCTTTTGCAACACTGCGCTGAGTCGGGCCGTCGTCTGTGCGTAGTTCCTCTGAAACTTCTTGTAAAAATTACAAAGACCAAGAAAACTTTGCAACTGCTTTATATTTTTTGGCTCCGGGAATGTCAAGATGGATTCTACTTTATCAGGGTTAGCACGTATTCCTGTAGGTGTTATTATGAAACCTAAAAAATGTATTTCGGTTTGCAAGAATTTTGATTTGTCCCAATTCACTGTCAAACCCCCCTGATATAACTTCTCCAATACATATTCCAAATGCTCTACATGCTCTTCAAAGGTTCTAGAAGCTATTAGTATGTCGTCTACGTATATGGTTAGAAAATCTAAGTTATGTGGTTGCAAAATTTCGTCGAGACACTTAATAAAACTAGCTACACTGGTGTTCAAACCAAACGGCAACCGCTTAAATTGATAGTTTTTTCCGTTGAACAAGAACGCTGTATATTTTCTACTATTTACTGCCAACGGGACTTGCCAATATCCGGCGGTCAGGTCTAAAGAAGTCATATATTTCACCCCACTAAATTTCTGAAAAATCTCTTCTATCGCTTCGGGTGACTCCCGGTCTGGAATGATTATTTGATTGATTTTGCGGGCATCTAGACATAACCTCACTCTCCCATCTTTTTTGATTACTACTACTAAAGGGTTGGAATAAGTTGATACCGACCTTTCTATAATATCCCCCGCTAACATCCTATCTAATTCTGATTGTACAGCCTCCCTTTTCGAATATGGTACCGGATAACTACGTTGAACATATGGCGCATGCTCCCTCACCTTTAATTCACATTCATAACCTTTTGCCCTTCCTGGTTCCCTGGCAAACACTCCCCGATAATCCTCAACTACCCACCACAGCGCTTTACGCTGAGAACTCCCCATTTCATCGCCTTCCCCACAAAATTTAACCTCTCTTTCGGCCCATATTCTATCTCCACTCTCTTCACTCACACTCTCTCTACACGCATGTATACTAACTTCCATATCCCTATTCATGGTCTTATCTGGTATAACCCTTATACCCGAAATCTTTACTGTGTCTAGAACCCGTTCAAAATTAACTGTTATTTGTTTATTTTCATTACTCAATTCTAAAATTCTTTTTCGAAAATTAATGACCGCATTATTTCTTATTAAAAAATCATTACCCAAAATCACTTCTAAATTTAAACCTCTTACAACTAAAAATGTATTCTCATAGTTTTCCCCATTTATTAACATGTTCAACTGGACTTGTGTTGTAACCCGTTTACTTCTAACACCCGTAATACCTACAATTGCTACCCCTGCTACTGGCAAAGACGGAATATGTTTGTTAGTTTCTTTCAATTTATTGAGTACATGTTCTGCTATTACAGATATTTCGCTACCTGTATCTATAAGTGTCAAGATTGACTTACCTTCTATCTCCAGTTTTACCTTAGTCAACCACGCCTCTTGTCTCCTCGTCTCCGTCTCCTCTTCTTCCAACAATTCTGTGGCCAAATCCGTGTGGATCGTGTTATTCCTGTATTTATTTTCGTGGACCCCGTGATTATTCCTCGACAATGGCCGGGCCTCCTCATCCATTGTCCTCCTTAGTTTCCCATTCTTTCGTCTGCGTTACGGGGCGTGTACACTCTGCCCATCTGCTGATTTCCTCCTTCATTTCTCAGATTCTCTACTCGTCGTTCACCGTTCCTCTGCTGTGGGTTGTTGAACCTCGGTGGTGTTCTCGGCTGCTGTCCGGGCCTCGCCCTTCTACATCTATAACAAAAATTACGATCAGCATAATTTTCCACCAGACACCCGTCACATTTCCACATTGGGTATCGTCTGTCCCGTTCTCGACCATTGTGTGTGGTTCCTCCGTTTGGTCCTCCTCTTGGTACATAATTACCTCCATTTTGTATATTATGTTGCTGTATGCGTCTGCTGTCTTCCCGGTCCTTAATATTCTGAAAAACGTCTAATATTTTTTCTAATTCATTTATGTCGCTTACCTCTCTGGTCATCAATGTGATCTGCACTTCCCTCGGTAGGTGCTTGCTAACGTGGCGTACAAACGACAGGAATGGCAACGGTGGTTCCAAATACTTCGCTTCGTTGTACAGCTTCATCGTATATACTGTAATACTACGGTTGTTTCTTCCAAAACTCCCAGTTCCCATTATTTGGCTTCGCAGTATCTCCTGCTCCTCCTCCGACCAGTATTTGTTCCGAAATGCTCTCTCAAAATCTCCATAACTCTCCCATTCGTTTCGATGCGTCTCCGCCCATATCTCTGAATCACCTTTAAAACATTTCAAAATTTTTATAAGTTTAACCTCCCAGCTACTACCATTGAATCTGTCAAACTCCCGTACTCGATTTAAAAATTGCATTGGATGCACTCTCCTAATTTCACTACTAAAAGTTTCTAGTTCTATTTCATTGTTTGTGTCACGTGTCATAAATATGCGTTCAGTAACATTGTTTACATTTTGATTTTTTACTACACTTAATTCATCTCTCATATTATTAATATTCTGTTCAAGTGAATATAATTTTTTGTCATTACTATACTCAGAGTGTACATTATTCTTTGATATCACATCGATAGATTCGCTTACTGCTCGTATTTCTGTCTTATAATTATTTTCAATTTCATTTATTTTATAGTCTACCTTATTTTGGTGTTCATCAAAGTTCTGACTAATTTTTTCAACTGTCGTTACTACGCTACTCAACGTACATTCAGTTTCAATATTACATTTATTAATTTTAGATTCTATGTCATTGTTACGCTCATTCATTGAACTTATTAAATACTCGTTATTCTCATTTATTTGTTTATCAACTCTTTCTGATATCTGGTTTTCTATTTCACTAAATTTAACATTTATCTGCTGTATCGAATCGTCTAACTTGGCATCTACTTGGTTAATTTTATTGGTACACTCTTCACTGGTATTTTTACAACATCTATTAATTTCGTTAATTTGGTTTTTTAACGCATCAAAACTGTTCTTTTGAACCTCGAATTTCTCATCAAGTCTAGCATTTATGTCATTATATTTAATATTTGAATCACTCTTTATTTCGTTAAATTTTAACTCTAACATCGCTTGCATGTTACATAAATATTTCATCATATTATTGTTATCTGAGTTTTTATTTTGAATTGGGGTTGAATGAATTCCTTCATCCATAATTCTTGATTCTGTTTCACTTATTTCTATTTCATTCTGACTCGCACTTGGAGTCGCATGTGTTTCATAGTTGCTAACGTTCGAGTCGTCGAAATTTTCGACGCTATTTTCATTTATTTTATTCTCGTCATCTGACATTTTGTATTATTGATATAAATTAAATTATATAAATTGCTTAAATAGAATAATTAATTAAATAAATACAGCAATTATTTAAATTTTGTAATATACTGTTAGGTTACTAAGCTAACCTAGAACATGTTTGTATCCCGTCGATGCGGAATCCAATTAATTAATTATAATTAATTCAATTCGTGCCTGTTCCGTGGCGCGAATTGTGACGTACTGATCGATCACATTTATTATTATTATTAAATTTCCAATTAGTTGTTACTTACCGTTACGATAACTCTTACAGGGTCACAGGATTCGATCACATGTACCTAGATACAAACATGGTCTATAGGTTATGCAAAGTACTGACACAACTCATTTTAGAAGAGAATTTAACTTTTAATTTTATTTTTTAAAATCATTCAAATTTCAACAAATTTTTACCATGTTTTTGTTTATAAAATAGCTTCATAATTTTTCTTTGTCTGGTGATTCGTTACATATACTACCTTATTCTACTAGCTTACCTTAGATTCATATACACATACAGACAGAGCCCAGCCTGCATATTTAAACACCCACTCAAACACACACACACAATTTATTTCCCCTTAAACATTTTTTTTTAAAATGATATTTCCCCTTGTCAGCCACGCGGTCTTCTCACAAGCACTCATTGTTCCGGTAAAACTTCTTATTATTGTCCGAAAATTGCACAGTTACGTTCTTTATTCTTTTTACTGGACCGCGGTCATACCAAATTTTTCTACTATTGCACTGGATGTCATTTTAGAAAAGTTTTATTTCTGAGCCCGGTTGACGGGCGGCCTGCGCAGGCGAGAGTCGACCAGAGACTGACTGCGTCTCTCAGTTCCCCACTCCAGGAGCATCTTAGTCAAGACGACGGACATCAATGCCTTGTATGTAGTCGTCACAGTTTCGACTCATGCTAGTCATGTAGTTGTTGGAATGACGATAGCAGACGATTTCAACCAGGCACTGGCTAATGTCATAAAAGTGGGTGGGACTTAAAACAGCACTTCCGCAAAGTTTTGGAGAAGGCGATGAATATTATTCTCTCTAGCCATCTTGGTTTTTCAACATCGCTTGGGTAGGCGCTCATGCGCGAGTAGTGACGTGTGTGCACTGCCACACCAGTACAGATTTCTGCGAATTTTGTGGAGGTGCAAATTCCTTTGCCGCATTACACAACTAAAAGTGCGTATCACCTTTGTTCCAAACGCTGTTTCTCAACACTGGTCTATTATACGGACAAATACGTTGCACAATAATACATTTATTTCGCAATATTTTATAAGGCTCCCGACCGAAAATGAAATGAATACAAATATATAAATGCCCCAAATGGTTAAAATAAAACACCCAAAAATTGACCCGCTACACTAGTAAAGAAATAATAATCTTTTGTAGTATTTTTTGGGTGTGTCAGTGTAAGTCCATAATAGATTGGAAGTAAATGGTAGATTAATTAATTTTTGTTTATAGCTACAATAAATTCATTCTTGAAACTGAATCTTATTTTGTTTGTAACTGAGTTGCTATCAGTATTTAAAAGTTGAGTTAATTTCAGACACACAGAAATAAAAAGAATTTAAATAACTTGTTTAACATGTTGTTTAGTCAATAAGATTATATGGGTGTTTATTTTTTGTGTGGGATGTTATGAATAGCATTGCAGGTTACAGTATATTTGTAACACTTATAAAGGTAAATATTTATGTGTCTAATGTTTGAAATTTTAATATTGAAATATTTTTTTCTGTTAATTAATAAATCTTAGAATGATTATTTGAAACGATTTTAAATGATTTATTTCATGTCAACAACATTTCACTCCTCTTTAAAAACTATTTAATTATTGTCCAACTACTTATACTTAATGCAACGAGAGAAACAAATCCTGCCACCTGGCCGGTGTAATACATATTTACTTGCGTTGAGTACATGGTAATATATTTGTAGAATTGTTGTAATGTAGCAATATATATATGAGATGAAACAAAAATTGATTACATTATAACAAGTAATGATTGGTTAGAATAAGTCCTGTAAAAAACTATATGTATGATGATCTATATTGTCAATTGGATGAAATCATCCACTCTTCAGATTGTTTCAGTAAATTTGTTCCTGATGACATTGGTGATGCTAATCAGAGTAAGGGCACACACAAAGATAGTGTTTCATAATTGCAACTATTACAATTTTTAGAATACCCCTTGTAAAATTATATTTTCACGTTATCATGGGTTGTGTTGGAGGTTACCACTTGTGAAGCCATTTGATTCTTTTGTGGTTGGCAGTGATGTTAATTGTTGTTCACTCGAATTAAAAATAATTGTGTGCATGTACGTGTACATATATATATATATATGTGTGTGTGTGTATGTTTCCAGAAAGGTCAAGATGAGAATTGTTGTATAGCTATATATATATATATGTATATCAGATAATCCAATAATTATTATTTTTTATATGATTAGGAAAATTAAGAAACATTAAGAGCAGTAATTCCATTTGGTCAGTACTGTTATAAAGCATGTAATGATAATGTTAAAAATTATGAAGGTAGAAACACCAATAAAAGAAAGAAGCTTGTTATTGTTATACGGGTGTTTTATTTGCAAGTCCTGTTACCATGGGCCTCGGCACAAATTTTCTTCCATCTAGACCCAAGCGTTTAGTTTTAAAATTTTAATGTAATGACCAGTAGACGCCGTTACACAATGTACTTAACTGCACGTGTTATCCACCGAGTTCCGCCATCACTTGCCGTTCACTTTCACTTTCACCACCTCACAACGAACTTTTCTTATTTGTGCAGATTAACTCATTCGTCTGCCGTATCTATCTCTTCCTTCGTTTTAATCTTCTTTCACACGCTTCAATAAGTTTCGGTAGGGCTCCGCTACTGTAATCGCTTCGGCCTACCGAAATTCCAAGGCTACGGTTATACGTCTGAACGGGCTGAAGGTGCTTGTCGACTGCGGCGAATTCGGGGCCTGCAACTGTATACTATACAGACCCTCCACGCATCGGTCACGTGGTTCCCCTGGATCCCCACTTCATCCCTTGTTTGGAAACATGGAAAATTCTGGATGCTTGTTGAAGCCACAACTGCGTCTCAATATTGAAAGCACGTGTTTCTCTCATGGTACCATCGTACCTTACCTCATACGGTATGGGTTTTGTTCTTCACTGTGTTGTTCAGTTAAATATAGCCGTTGACTAAGGCATCGTACCACATGCTTTTCTGGTGACTCACCTCCGCTTTGTTCCAACTCCCAATGCTTACCTGACACTGGCTTTCACCAAGTATTACATAGATGGGTTTATTATTTAAAATTATCCAAAAAATGGTTCTCCCCTGTTTTGTCCTGTTACAGTACCCCCCCCTATGAGAGATTTTATGCATAAGCATAAACACTCTCATTGCTTAAACCTAAGAGGATCAGCGACGATATGGTGCCACGACTTCCTTATTAAACTATGGGTTACTCACCCCCCTAGTCCGTTGTCTGTGGCTGCACCTGCATGACCTTACTGGACTTCCTGCCTCAGGATCCCAACACCATAAAGCCAGACAGGCACTGGCCAGCACAGGGCCGCCACCACAGTACCACCAGACTCTGTAACAATCGATTAAAAAAACGTCAACAAATGGCCTTTCACTATTCCATATCCTTAACTGATTTGGTTTCCTCTTAGCCGTACTGGTTTTTTTTTTCTTAACTATCTAAATGAACAAATACCATCATTTTAATATACTGTATATCTTTAACACAACCTAATACATTTTATTCCAAACATCTAACATTAACATACTCTTGAAAGTTATAATTCAAACTCCAAAAAATGTTTCACCAATTCAATTATAAAATCAATTTAACAACAATTCCATCTTACTTTACCATTTAAAAATTTCATTTTATATCTCAATTCCCTCGTTACCAATTCAAATTACTATTGTCATCTTTATACTATACCAAATGTGATTACATAAAGCAGCAAATTAATCAACACAACAAATACATAGTCAACAAAATATGTATTTCACTACTTCATTATTAACCTTATTATTATGTAGGTTTTATATTCTAATATATTCAATTTTATATTCAATACTTCATCTTCAAATATTTTATACAACCATGTTGTATCTCTCATAAATACAACATCTCAGATTAAACATTATCCACATCATACTACACTCAACATTCAAATTTGAATTTGAGTAAAAATTACCAACATTCCAACTTTAATATCCATTTTCTATTAAATATTCCACTTGTTACATTATAACTTCAACTCTGAATTTCGATTCATAACTTTAACCATCAAATTTTAATCATTTACCATTCATGATACAAGTCGATTCTAAAAAAAAATTTCCAGATTTATTACCAAAGTTTCACATCTTTTAAATTAATTAAATCATCTCAAATTAATTTAATTACTTTGTTTTAAATTCCAGTAATATAAATTATTCCATCCGATAAAATATTATTATTGTTATAAACTCAAAATTATAAACATTGATTACATAAAATACAATGTACACAAACAACAATGTATCTGCAGATACCTTATCATTACAACAACCTGACCTAATATACAATACATCTAACACTAATACAAATTTATATACAATTTGCGTCATATCAAGTGTCATTGTTTACCCAAAACTCATTACATAATTTAGCCAAGTATTTAAACCATTAACTAAAATAATTAAATGTCCATTAACACCATATATCTAACCTCCATCAATAAAAATTAATCTTATGTTAACATAACACTTTTCATTTTTAATTACGTTCATTATATTATCTTTTTTATATAATGACTCCTTAAATTTTAACTTTTTACCATAATGCCATAACAATAATTAATAGGATTATTGCATATTATTAAATCTTAAAACCTGTCACCATCATTCATAGTCCAGTCTCCCTTAGTATTTTTTGTCACAATTAAATAGGTTATCAATTCATCATTATTCTCATCATCTACTAAACCAGTTTCATTATCAGGTAAGTGCTCATTATAAACAATATTATCATCATTTACTGCTGCTCTAATTACGTCACAAGGTAAGTCTTCATTATTAACCATTCTCTCAGTATTTAATCCCTCTACAAACTCTTCATAACCCCTATTAACCTTAAACATCTCTCTCTCTCTCTCTCTCTCTCTCTCTCTCTCTCTCTCTCTCTCTCTCTCTCTCTCTCTCTCTCTCTCTCTCTCTCTCTCTCTCCCCCAACCCCATTTATTTCTCTCACTCCACGCAGAGAGCAATACAACATCATTAAAACCCATCCTGGCTTTACCAGGGAAATCACAAAAATTTAAGGGACCATTTGGAGACACCTCATCTCCCAAGGAGGAACTTTCATCCTCAATAAACACTTGTGGAGCCTTTACTCCACATACACCATAGGGAAAATTTGCCCTCTGCCACCCATACTCACTTAAACTCTCCTCATATTCAATTACTTATTTACCTTTCAACTGTCAACTAGTCTCCTCATATTCTCTCTCAAGCTCATTAACACTTATTACTACCTCACCACAAACCTCTACTCCCATTATAAGCTCATTATCACTACTATTACTTAATGTTGTGATATTAATTACACTTTAAATACATTAAAATCATCAAAATTATTTATCTTCCACTTCCCTTAAAAAATCTTCTCTCAGCCCAGGGTTACATCACACGAACGTTGGAATGCAAGCATGATTTAAGGTTGTTTCAATAACTGACGCGACTCGCATTTCGTTAAGAGATTAAAAATTTTTAATATATAATTATTTCATTTTTATATTGTTCTCTAATCATGACATATTCTTTCCCAAAAATCCAGACAAATTAAAAGTTCTGTAAATATTAGTGAAACATCTTATATTAACAAAGTTAAATATACCTCTTATTTTTACGGAAAACAGCCCAGCCTGCTCGCACACACATTCATTTCATTACAAAACCCCTTTTATTTATATATATATACCCCATTTTATTCAAAATAATTATGTATTCAGTGTCATACTGTTACGCAAGGTTCCTGCGGGCCGCGTGGCGTCTCCTCGTGCTAGCGACGTATCACTCACTCAGTTCTCTTTTGAAGTGTCCGAAAAGTTTACGTTGTTAAATTTTGTTAGATACTGCACTCACTTGCACATTTGTTTTAAATACTGCCCTCACTTTCGATTGATATTGAAATGTTATTGTTGAGCCCTATTTGACCGGCTGCCTGCGCAGGCTAGAGTCGGTGAGGAACTGCGAGTAGCGTCTCTAAGTCCCCTCTACTAAATTTTGGCCGGACAAGGTGGAAAGCAATGCCTGGTACTTTGTAGTCATAGTTACTGTTCAGCCAACACATGGGTTCTTCGTGTTTTAGACGTGGACGATATTTAGTGTGCACTGGTCGACGTCACAAATGTGGGCAGGACTAAGTTTCGTTTCCGTCACCTCCGATACACATGGCGAAAAATATTGTCTTTGGGCCATCTTGTGCACCTTTCGCGTAGCGTGGGTATGCGCTCCGCCGATGTTAGTGCGTTTGGGCGCAGATGTCACACAGCCGCAAAGTTCTAAGAATCTTCAACCCGCACATTCCATTGCCATTGTTTCATCACCGTTTCTTTGTTCGAACTACGTTTTATTTAACCCGTGGCTGTCCCCACAGATAAAAAATGAATTGTGAATATTCTAATAAAATAAAAACCCAAAGTTAATAAAATAAAAAGCCCCCCTTTTGCCCCGTTACAATACCCCCCAATGAGAGATCTTCTGCCGAAACAGAAGAAATCTCATTGCTAAACCCCTAAGAGGATCGGTGAGGATATGGTGCCAACAACCCCCCATTTGTTCTTATACATCATGGGTAAACAACCCCCCTGGCTCGGCGACTATGGCCACACCTGAACGAGATTACTGGACTTCTCTACTCGAGATCCCAACACCATAAAATCGAACAGACACGCACCACAGCGCACCTAACCGTTTAACATGCCACCCCAAAATCCAAACCCCTGGTCTTATACCACGCCAGATCCTCAACCGATATGTTCCCCCTTACCATGCACACTGGGCTGCCTTTAGCAGTTGCTGGGCTTGTACACACACTTATTACTACATCCTAGCAAAATTTTATTCTTACATTCAAAAAATTTATTTAAGTTGAAATCAAACTGCTCTCTCTCCATTACTTTCTTCAAAATCGAAAAAATAAAATCTTTTACCTGAATTGATTAATTCTCTTCGTTATTATTAGTAATTAGAAAAACAAATAAATTGAACATTTAATTAAAACATGAACTCCCTTATCCTAACATTCGATTATACATATATACTAAACAATATAATTCAATAAAACCCTAGTAATACACACAAACAATAATACAATCAAAATTCAAAACATCAATTAGATGACAGGCACAGAGAATCAAAAAAAATTTTCTTTTTTTTTCCAAAAAAAAATTTTAAATTTATTAAAATATACTTTCCTCAATATTCAGAAAATTTAAAATTATTTAAATCAATTAAACCACAAAATTTTCATCACTTCATTGCCAAAACTGGTCTAGTTTCTAACATCATCCATCAGCTGATCAAACTGGGTCAAGTCTACAACCTTGACCTA
Source organism: Magicicada septendecula (assembly GCA_034769895.1). Classification (NCBI taxonomy): domain Eukaryota; kingdom Metazoa; phylum Arthropoda; class Insecta; order Hemiptera; family Cicadidae; genus Magicicada; species Magicicada septendecula. The sequence goes on from CM068376.1 coordinate 60,347,759, forward strand.
TGTAGGTTGTACATAGGCTACATCAGAAAATACATTAAACATCTTTTAAAAATTCTATCTTCAAACACAACAACATAATAAAATATGACCTTTAAAATTAACATAGTATTATTCCAATTAATAATAAAAAAAAATTATATTACTCAAAATTACACCTTTTACAACTTTACTTTATTCTCAACTTCCATTAGTTTGGGTGATCTAATTATTCACAATAACTGGATTGTATCAACTGGGCATTTATACATTTATAAACTTTATCCCTCTGACTCTAATACCACTAACCGCTTTAACTAACATGACACCCATCTCTATCAAAAACATCTATCAAACCATCTCCCAACCCAACTTACTACTCAACACAATTCGCATCATTCTACCCTTATAAAAAAAAAATACTCTCTACCCCTTTGTACTCAGGATGTGTGTTTCCCTCCCCCAAAAGCTCATTCCCTTATCTGGTCCCTGGATTCTACCTAACTGACCCTTTCCGGCGCTAAACGGTCCCTTCCCGTCCCAACCCTTTCGTTGCAGACTCCTACCACACCACCCCCTCTTACAAAACTCCCATCAACTCTAATTATTCTCCCAAAACAATACTCTCATTTACAAAATATCTCCACTTATTTATTACATCAATATATCAATCAATACTCTACATATATTCCCCATATCTACTGTGTCACTATTACATCTCAAATTCTCCATTACATTAATTCACAACAATATTATTCTCTCTATTACCCCTTTAAGCTCAACATGGACTGCTCTACATGTCCCAACAAAATATCAATCACCCAAAATCTCCCTTTTACAAATCATTTAAAATTCTTAACTATATCAAATTACTTCCAACATTTAAATCAAAATCTTTTAACACATTAAAATCATTATATTCAAACATTAGTTACCTTGGAAATTCGCAAACAACTTATACGTGACATTCTACTGCTGATCAGCTGATTTGCTTAGCAAGGTGAATGACCTTACCACAAACACATTTCAAAATTATACAAATTACACATTTTATCAACACTTACCTCTAACACAATAAACTAATACATTTATAAGATAGAATAAACACAGCATAATAAACATCTAATGCAATTATTTCTCAAATCATGATACAGTTATTTAATTACTTCAGGAGCGAGTCATCATCTTTAGGTTACAAAATTTTAATTCGTTGCTCCCCTGAGCAACCACCCAGCCACACACACTATTGTTTTTTCTGTTGGACTGTTGCACCCATGTGCTTCCACAAGGATGGCATTGGTGGAGGAATTTTACATCTTCGTGTCCTTGCTTCAGCGTTACATTGGAAATTATTTGGATATCATATCCATGTTACAAATTTATACGCCCTTAAAACGGGTCTACCACCTGGCCTTGCTGTTCCTACTCGAACAGAGTGGCAGCCGCTGTTCCATAGTTTCCGGGATTTCCCCTAATGTCACCCCCATCAATTTCTGATATAAACCAATTTCAAGCCAGTTATGGTCAAGGTGCTTAATTTATGGCCATAGCTGACCGCTAGCCAAAACCACGATTAGTGCTGGTAAGGCAGTAATCGCCCGAAAAGTCGGGGAAATCAACTCTACTTTCAGGCATGTTATCATCATCATTTATATGCACGGCACGGCAATCTATCAGGATACAATATCAAATTGTATAAAAGGGTGTGCCGTGCATTTTACGCCATTTTGGCCTCCGATGGAGGTAACACTCTCTATTACCCCCAACACTTATCGCTACCTACGGTGGCACATGCCACCACCGTACTAGCCACTTTATAACTAAATTAAATCTTCCACATAACATCAGTTCATTATTTCTCATTTACTACAATTAGATTTCTCAAAAATTTTCAAATTTATTATTAACATTTGTTTTATCTCATATTTCAGTTATTATTACCTTTTGAGTATGGTTTCTATTTAGTACAATTATCTCAAATTATTTTCATTATTGAATCAAAATCTTTTCACACCTGTAAACATTTTACTCTATCTAATTGGTATTATAAATTTTATACTTACAGTACATTATTCACCTACTGACATAAACACAAAATGTACACACCACACACACCAATACCTCCACGTAACCTCTGAAACATTTAACAACAGTGTTATTTCATACCAAACAATTTAACATTTATCTATTTATTAATCATTATCAAATCCAAATCTCATAAAACAATTTAAATCCATTAGAAAATTCAATTATATAACATTTAAATCAATCAAAATTATTTAAACACCTCCAATTATTTTAATTAAATTAATCATTGAAAACACAACAATTTTAATTACTCTCACCAATTACAATAATTACAATTCATTTGTTATCCTCTTCAAAATTATTTTTGCTATTTATTTAGACTGCAAAATTATAATATTATTATTATCACAACAATTTCCACTATATACACACATTGTTTACCTAACATTTTACAATACACACAATTAATTTCACTAAACATTTATTTACAAACCTTTGTTGTTAATTATTCAACTTATCACACTTCATTTCCAAAATCAGCCAGGTCAGAACCATAAATCAAAATATTTAACATGTCCATTTATTAAGTTTATGTTCAGCCTCCATCATCAAAAATTAGTCTGGGTTTCACATAACACTTTTCAATTTTATTTATGTACCTCATATGGCTATCCTGTGTGTAATAACCATAAAATTTGAGTTTATTCATTTTACCACAATAATCATATATAGGGTTACTTCCCATTATAATTATTTTATCATAAACCAAGTCAGCGCTATTTATTTCTGTCCAGTCTCCATCAGTAGTTATATTCAATATAAGGTCAGTTATTTTCTCATCATAAGGTAAATTATTATTATTATTTAAACAGGTATCATCAAAACGATTCTCAATCTCTACTCTACAAAGTAAGTATTTCATATCATTTATTTTTACCACTTCTAACATCTCTTTCAACTCATTATAATCTCTCTTTAATTTATATAATTCTATCTCTCTATCAACACACAACTCTCCCTCTAAATCTCTCTCATCATAACACCATCTCTCACTTTCAACACCATTCCACACAGAGGGTACTAACTTATACAAAAAGGGGAAACAACTCAAAAACCTCATGTCTTCCAATAACAAGGGACTCTTGCCCTTCAATAACAACATTTGTGAACACCTTGGTTCATCATAAATATGGGGAAAATTTACCCTCTGCCTTACATACTCATCTAATCTCTCTTGCCACTCTTTCTCTAATTCATCAACACTAATTACTACTCCGTTACAACCTATTACTCTCTCTCTCACACTCACTATTTCACTACCTATTTTCAACGTATCACTCTCTGATACCACATGCTTAATTATATTATCATTTTCAACATTATTTTTATCACTTGTTACTTTTTTATTATCATTATTATTTTTACTTTTAATCTGTTCTCCTACTGACTCTACTATTTTCTCAATATCTTGTTTCAATTCGTTACAACTACTTTCGCATTTAATTTTGACTTCATTAATATCAATTTTAAGTTCGTTAAACTGTCTACTCTGTTCCTCCAATTTCATATCATTATTATCAAAACGATTATTTATGTTTATCGTATGCTTTTCTAACATTACTTGTATCATTTTTAACATTTCATTACTATTGTCCGACTTTTTACTTTGGAGAGGTGTTGACGGACTTTCTGTTTTATCGTCAGTGAAACTGACTTCATCATTATTTTTATTTTCCCTACTTAATTTTGGGGTTGTTTGAATCCCCGAATCATCTGTACTATTTGTTTCATTTGTAATATCTGGTTTTATTTTATTGTCCTGACTCCCATTTGGAGTCGAGTGGACCTCAATATTATGCATAACAGCCGACTCATCAAAATTGTCAACGTTAGCTATTTCATTGATATCGTCACTATTCCCTGCCATTTTTGTATTGTAAATTTACTAATTTTGTTTCACTGCTCTTTAACTTACATCTACAACATCTTATATTTGATCTAACCTTAATTCATTGTTTTACGTACTTTACGTAATTTTTTACGTACCGTTACTTAACCTCGAATCACGCTTGCATTTTACTTGTAGGTGTGGTCTTTATATTTTAATTTCAATTTATAAAAACTGTCCCTGCTTCAGACGCGCCAATTGTGATATTAATTACACTTTAAATACATTAAAATCATCAAAATTATTTATCTTCCACTTACCTTAAAAAATCTTCTCTCAGCCCAGGGTTACGTCACACGAACGTTGGAATGCAAGCATGATTTAAGGTTGTTTCAATAACTGACACAACTCGCATTTTGTTAAGAGATTAAAAATTTTTAATATATAATTATTTCATTTTTATATTGTTCTCTAATCATGACATATTCTTTCCCAAAAATCCAGACAAATTAAAAGTTCTGTAAATATTAGTGAAACATCTTATATTAATAAAGTTAAATATACCTCTTATTTTTACGGAAAACAGCCCAGCCTGCTCGCACACACATTCATTTCATTACAAAACCCCTTTTATTTATATATATACCCCATTTTATTCAAAATAATTATGTATTCAGTGTCATACTGTTACGCAAGGTTCCTGCGGGCCGCGTGGCGTCTCCTCGAGCTAGCGACGTATCACTCACTCAGTTCTCTTTTGAAGTGTCCGAAAAGTTTACGTTGTTAAATTTTGTTAGATACTGCACTCACTTGCACATTTGTTTTAAATACTGCCCTCACTTTCGATTGATATTGAAATGTTATTGTTGAGCCCTGTTTGACCGGCTGCCTGCGTAGGCTAGAGTCGGTGAGGAACTGCGAGTAGCGTCTCTAAGTCCCCTCTACTAAATTTTGGCCGGACAAGGTGGAAAGCAATGCCTGGTACTTTGTAGTCATAGTTACTGTTCAGCCAACACATGGGTTCTTCGTGTTTTAGACGTGGACGATATTTAGTGTACACTGGTCGACGTCACAAATGTGGGCAGGACTAAGTTTCGTTTCCGTCACCTCCGATACACGTGGCAAAAAATAATGTCTTTGGGCCATCTTGTGCACCTTTCGCGTAGCGTGGGTATGCGCTCCGCCGATGTTAGTGCGTTTGGGCGCAGATGTTACACAGCCGCAAAGTTCTAAGAATCTTCAACCCGCACATTCCATTGCCATTGTTTCATCACCGTTTCTTTGTTCGAACTACGTTTTATTTAACCCGTGGCTGTCCCCACAGATAAAAAATGAATTGTGAATATTCTAATAAAATAAAAACCCGAAGTTAATAAAATAAAAAGCCCCCCCTTTTGCCCCGTTACAATGTATCATTATTAGATACCCCATTTTCAACAACATCACCATTATTCTTATTCAACATTATCTCACTATTATAATTATCACTTACCTTGTCCTCTATTATCTCGTTTGCACTTAAACTATCTGCATTGTTTGTAAGAGTATCCTCATCATTATCTCCACTATCATTATTCAGTGTATCACTCTCTATCACTACGTTTTCAATTATGTCACCATTATTACTTGTGATATCGTTATAATCACTTTTACCTACCTTGTCATCTACTATCTGATTATTTTTATTCTAATTACCCTCACCTGTATCTATTCTCCTTTCCATTTCCTCAATCGTTTTCTCTAAACCTTGTCTTTGTGCCTCTGTTAGATTCCTCCTTTTGATATTTTCCCTTAATTTATCTATAATTCGTTTCCACCCTTCATTTAGTTCTTTCCTTCTTTCATCTGCTTCTCTTCTCTGCTTCTCTTGTAATTCATCCATCTCTCATTTCCGTTTTTCATTTTGTTTTCTTAACTCGTTAGTCTGTTTTTTCATCTTATTACACCAGTTATCAAAATATTCTTTCATTTCTTTGTCCTGCTGCTCCCACTTTTCTTTATATGCATCAAAACACTTTATCAGTCTTCTTACTATCAATAGACAAATTAACCTTTTGTTGTCTCTTCATCGTCGTGTCATTATTATCATCACTTACCTTCTTATCTGTTACCTGATCATCGTCCTTATTCTCGTTTAATTGATCTGTCTCTCTACCATTTTCTACCACCACTACACTATCAGCACTATAATCATTATTCATTGTTTTATTCTCTAACACTACCACTTCAACTATGTTACCATTATTATTCGTCATATCACTACCACTGTTACTTTCACTAACACCTTCACTTACCTTCTTATCCATTACCTGATTTAATGTACTTTCTTGTTTACACTCTTCTGTTTGTTCTCTTAACTCTTTAGTGAGTTTTTATTGTCATTATTAGTGTCATCACTATGCTTTTTCCAAGGAGCGAATAATCCCGTTTTTTGTTCTTCCATTTGTCTAAGATTATCATTGAATCTACACCAATCATCATCAGTCATTCTTTCCATAATACTCCTGAACTCGTGCATGAATTCCGTAGTATTCCATGCCTCCCCTGATCCACCTACTTTGGTTTCTTGTGCCTCAGCCATTTTTACCAAATTTTTTATTATAATGCCCTTGACACAAAAACAACTACAACCCTCCTAATACACAGTAGTTATACACACCAAATCAAAATACCCAATACATAAAATGGTTATCAATATTTAACAGTAAACAAATAATAATCTCACAAGTACACTACCAAAACATAACCACAAATATACGATAATTATTCAAAATTCACACCGTACCAAATCCTACTTTCTGTGTGTTAAACAGGCCTAATTTATATAAAAATTATATAAATATCCTGGCAGGGATTGCCAATTGTAAAGTAACAAACGTTTTTGCAAATAAACACCAGAATATTACTCACCTCCGCGATCTTTTTTACGCACTTACCTTAGACTCTGCAAATCCCATCAAAACTTTCAGGGCCGCCAATACGTTTGTAGAAGTAAACGTATCTTGACACTCTTTCCCTTAAGTAATTTAGACAATTTACTCCCCTTTAATTCAAAACTTACCCAGGCTCGATAGACAAGTTTGTCGGCACAGAAAACTAGGATATGGTTATAGCAAAATAATTCTAACACATGTTTATGTTAATGAAACAAATCTTATTTTATTTTTTTAATTAAATATTCAAACTTTGTTTTTCCTACTTTCTTTTTATCTAATACTATACACAGTTATAAAACAAAACGCCATACGCTAATTTTATTATACAAACCAGTACTCTTTTGCTTTTTATTTCTTCCCTTTTTTTCTCTCACACACACTCTCACGCTCTTTACATTTCTGAACACCCCCCCCGCTTATTGAGCTCATTAGAAACAATTCATGTTTACTTATAAACTTTTGGCCAACAATTAATTTTGTCATTGTACTTAACTGCACGTGTTATCCACCGAGTTCTGCCATCACTCTCTGTTCACTTAAGTTTCGATAGGCCTCCGCTACTGTAATCGCTTCGGCATACCGAAATTCCAAGGCTACGGTTATACGTCTGAACGGGCTGTAGGTGCTTGTCGACTGCTGCGAATTTGGGGCCTGCAACTGTATACTATACAGACCCTCTACACATCAGTCACATGATTCCCCTGGATCCCCACTTCATCCCTTGTCTGGACACATGGAAAATTCTGGACGCTTGTTGAAGCCACAACTGCGTCTTAATATTGAAAGCACGTGTTTCTCTCATGGTACCGTCGTGATGTCAGACTACTTAAAAACATACCTTACCTTATACGGTATGGGTTTTGTTCTTCACTGTGTTGTTCAGTTAAATATAGCCGTTGACTAAGGCGTTGTACCACATGCTTTTCTGGTGACTCACCTCCGCTTTGTTCTAACTCCCAATGCGTACCTGACACTGGCTTTCACCTAGTATTACATACACGGGTTTATTATTGAAAATGATTTTAAAAAATGGTTCTACCCTTTTTGCCCCATTACAAATTGTGTCAATATGATGGCCTTTCAAGTAAAGCTTCATTTTGGGAAACAGGAAATAGTCGCTCGGGGCGAGGTCAGGCGAATAGGGTTGATGGGGAATCACTACTGTGTTTTTGGAAGCCAAAAAATGCTGAACAGCTAACGATATGTTGGGGGGTGCGTTGTCGTGGTGGACCCAGCTGTTGTTCATCCCCTTTTCTGGACGTTTGCGACTAATGCTCTCACGTAGCTGCTTCAAAACTTCACAATAAAACTTCCCATTGACTATTTGACCAGGGGGGACAAATTACTTGTGGATAATTCCTTTGATGTCAAAAAAAAAAACAATCAACATGGACTTCACGTTGCTACGAACTTGACGTGTTTTTTTGGCCGCGGTGAATGTGGTGACTTCCACTGTGACAACTGCTGCTTAGTCTCAGGGTCATAACCATAAACCCATGACTCATCACCGGTTATGACATTGGAGATGAAGTTGGGGTCATCTCTTGCTGCAATTTTCAATTCAGTGCAGACAGCCACATGATGTTCTTTTTGGTCGCCACTCAGCAGTCTCGGTACAAACTTTGCAGCATTGCGTCTCATGCCCAAAATGTATGACAAAATGCGTTGCACGGACCCGTACGACATTCCTACGATCGCGTAAACTTCATGGATTGTTTGTCTGTGATCTGCAACAATTGCCTCTCGCACTTTCGCGATGTTTTCCGGTGTTGTGCTTGTTGATGGTCGTACTGAATGCTGATCATCGTCAACAGACTGTTGTCCATCCTTAAAGCATTTGTACCATAAAAAAGTTTTACTTTGACTCATAGCATTGTCACCAAATGCTTCCACAAGCATGCTGTGTGTTTCTGCAGCAGTTTTTTTAAGTTTTAAGCAAAATTTGATGCAGGTTCTTTGCTCCATAAAATCTGCCATTTATAAAATCACCACAACCCTAAACACAACATTACAAAAACGCACGAAAGTCAAGAACACGGCCTCTCACTGTAACAGTGGTTTGCACACTAATTCACAAAGGGTACTATTCGCACACCCTAGCGGCAGCAGGTCATACCACAAATGGTTCGCGCGTGACATTCAAATTCCCCGAACTTTTGGGTAGCACCTCGTATCCTCCCCAGCTAGATATCACTGTTTGAGAAATGTTTTACAGTGTCCCATGTGTTTTGGTTTTTAAGTATTAATAAATTTGGCACCTCTAGAGAATTTATATTTCATTGATATATTCCTCGTTTGAGGGTCATAAATCCTATTTTTTTTAAAAATTAATATAATTCTTCACTTGTCTCAATTCAAGTACTAGCTACTTGTCTAGGTTATGCTAGTTCCAGGGATACTCAGCCCTTTTTTGTGTGATCACCTTAAATACTGTGTAACTTGCTGGAATATCTATTAATTAATTTTTGTGGAAACCTATCTGGATATTACATTAGTAGCTGTAAATCTATAATACTAACCAAAAATATTCTTTTTTGTGTCTAAAATGTAATTAATTTTACAAAATATTTTGGACATATGATGCAAAATGTAAACAGATAAAAATTGTTCATTTGTAATGCAAATGTAACATTATGGTTAAACATATGTATCTTCAGAAAGTTTTTATATTCTGGTGAATCGTTTGTCAAGGTACAGTTATACATAATCACAACATTGAGCTTCAGAAACTCTTGTTCTATATTTCAAATTCACATTGTTCTTAGTCAAAAATGTTGACTCACATAGATAGTTAAATTTGAAAATAAAGGTAGAGTGTGCTGTTTTAAGTAGATTTGGATAATCTTTTGTACTGATCAAACTCATGAAAGCTATTTTATTCAGATTCTGTTTTTAATGTAAATACTTTTAACAAACCGATTTCATTTTGAAGTCTTGATTTTTCTGCTTTGAGTTCAGTTTCACAGCATATTTAAACCAGCAAGTTAACCTTACATTGTGAGTGTTATACTTGAGATAACATATAACAGGTACTAAGTAAATAAGAATGCACTTCTTTTGTCAGGAATACTTATGTATAAGTTAGCAAATGTTCATCTTCACACAGGCATACATCTATAGAATGAATGTAATATACAGAGACTGAGAACCAACTATCAGTGTGTTTATTAATTTGAACAATTTGTTTCATGTGTTTCCATCATTTAAGGCACTGGCCCTGATAGAGTTGTTCAATGCACCTCATGGACGATACAAGTCAGATGTATACCTCTTGCCAAAGAAAATGGGTGAGTACATATGTGAAGTTAAATCCTGGGTAATTTTTCCTAGTTTCAACAATAACATGTTGTTGTGATTCAATCTTTTTTTTTTTAATTTTCTGTTATAGATGAGTATGTTGCCAGTCTTCATTTACCAACATTTGATGCTCATTTAACCGAGCTGAGCGATGATCAAGCCAAGTATATGGGACTCAATAAAGCTGGGCCCTTTAAGCCAAACTATTATAGGTACTTTTATTTTTTCTACTGTTGATATTAATTTTTAAAAAGTGTAAAGAAATTGTTAAGTAAACAGCACTGGTCTTCGTTGAATTTCAAAATCAATCACTGAATAATAAAGCTGTATTAATTTTTACAACACAGCTTTATTTTAAAGCAGTTGCGTTGAGCTGTAAACAGTTTGTAACTAAACATTTCTGTATAAACAATTAAAAAAATCAGTAGCACATAATACTGTTGTAAAGGTATAATAACCAAGACTGTATAATCACATTCTATTGCTATTGATTAGCCCAGGATGAAGTACGTTTTGAACTCCATTTAACACAGTCAAATTTTTTTTATGGAAGTTTGTTCCTGTTTCCAATAATACAATGGCTATTTGTTTTTGAACCTCCGATAGACCAATAAACAGACACATGAATGACATCAATAATTTTATTATATACAAAAATTTCATGTATATCTAAACTACTTTTCTACATAGTCACCACCATTGTTGAGGCACTTATCATAGCGAGGCACCAACTTTTCTATCCCCATGTTGTAGAATGTTCGCTCCTGATTAGTCAGCCAATCTGCCACACTGGACTTTAACTCATCATTGGAATCAAACCGCTGCCCACCTAACCACTTTTTCAAGTCAGTGAACAAATGGTAGCCACTTGGTGCCAAGTCTGGGCTATAAGGTGAGTGATCAAGGACTTCCCAACCAAATTCATGAAGAAGGTTTTGTGTGAGTGCAGCTGCGTATTGTCGTGCAATATGACAACGCCTGACGATAACATGCCTCGTCTTTTGTTCTTGATTGATGTTCTCAGTCATTTTAAAGTTTCACAGTATGTAGGTGCTGTGATGGAAGTTCTCGGCTCCAGAAACTCGATTAGCAAAATTCCCTTACAATCCCGAACGACAGTAGCCATTAACTTTCTGTTGGTCAAAGTCTGCCTAAACTTTTTTGGTTTGCTAGGCGAGTGTGTGCATTCACTGTTTTGATTTTCCTTTGTTTCCGGATTAACAAAACAAATCCATGTCTCATCTCCTGTCACTATACTGTCTAAATAACTTTGACCCTCTTTGTCTTAATGCTCCAGAAACGATAACGATGCACCAATTCTTCGAGTCTTGTGGAGATTTGTGAGTTGCTTGGGAACCCACCGTGCACAGAGTTTCCTATACCCAAGCTTCTGAGTAAGAATGTCATAAAGAGCAGTCCTAGAAATTTCAGGAAAATCAGCAGAAAGTTCAATAATTGTGAAACGACAGCGCTCTCGAAACATCCTGTCTACCCTTTCAACAACATCATCAGTAGCCACAGATTTTCTAGCCTTGCCCTCCTTCATCATGGTCGTAGACACCATTTCCGAACTGAACCATCACTCGTCACATTTTCTCCATACACATTACACAGCCTTCGATGAATTTCTGCAGCACTATGACCTTCGCCTTGAAGAAATCTTATAACAGACCAAATCTCACGCTTGGGAGACAATTTCAATTTAGTTGCCATAATTAAACTGTCGTCACCATAGTAATAGACAAGATAATTATAAAACCAGTGGTTATAGGCTAGAACAAAGCCTCAAAAACATTAATCAACAATCGGATTGTTGCTGTGACAACAGAACCAGGTTTGCCAACTCACCGGAGGTTGAAAAAAAAATAGCCCTCGTATTATGTACGAAAACAGTTATTTAACCCCAGCAACAACAACAACAACAACAAATAATAATAATAATAATGATAATAATAAACCACATTTAAGAGAAGTTCATTTATATTTATTTTCCAGTGCATATGGTAAGGTTTTTTTTACAAAAAACATGTTAATATTATTATAGTCATTAAGTTGCTTCAAGATGACATGATAGATGGATTGCATTTAATTATATAGATAGAATGCAAACTCCAACTAACTAGATTAATAGTATAACTTTGGACACTTAATTGCTAATAAATGTATAAATTTTGTTTTTGTATACACAAAAATATAAAACATACCTTTTAGTAATTAAAGTATGATAGCATACAGATATGAAAATAATGGTGTATGGTAAAACCTGACAGTTTGTTAATCTTTGGACTGAATTATCATTTTCAAACATTTAATCACAAAATAGATTTGAATAGAAGTTGTGTTCTTAACTTTTGACAAAAACTTGAAGTATGGCACAAATCATGAAATAAATATTAAGTGATATATTATTGAGTAGTCTGATTATTACTATTTTCGACAACATGCAGGTGTATGTGTGTAGGTGTGTGTGCGCACGCACGTGCGCGTGTGAGCATGCTTAAAAGCTGTTTGAAATGGCATGAAGCTTTCCCTGTTTTGCAGTGGAGGGCACTGGCGATGGGGTTACGGGTTTAAAGATAGAAGAAGAGTGTAGATAGAGGAGAAAGTGTTCCCTTTAATCATAGTCAACCCCTACACTAAATTATGGTACCTCCTATCTTGTCCAAGCTTCTTGCTAGCTCTGTACGTATATATTCTGCATTGAGTGTCTCTTCAGTATTTTTGTGTATGTAATAGTCTTTTGTGTATGTGTTGTTACGTACTTGCATAGAGAAGTATTACAAATCTGTGTTGGCAGTGATATGATTGAACAGCCACTGTGTAGCACAAGATATAGGATGCATGCACAGAACTTGTGTAGCCTTTTTCCATATTTTCTTGCAGTGTTCTAAAATTCTAAGAATTTGAAGCATTATTAGCATTATGTATAGGGGTATTTTTAATATGCATCTACAAAAAAAAAGAAAGAAAAAACAAATAGAAATTTTATCTAATCCATCAATGAATCAATTGTGTTTTACACAAGCTTCTTAGTGTCTTCTTGTATTTCCCCTCAACCATCCTGAACCTCTTTTCCTTACATTACTCAGTCTTTCCTCTCCAGTCACTTGCAGCACTTCCTCAATCCTTACTTTTTCATCCCATCCATTCACCGCTACATCCACATTTCCACTGCCTGCAATAGAAAGATCTAATAATAATATTGGTAATAATCATTAATATTGCTACCTCAAACTTCTTTTTAAAAATCATTAGGGAGATCTGTAAGCTTGTACAAAAAAAAAAGAATAGATAAATATATAGAGACATTTGTTTCTTTATGGTAGTTGAACAGGAATGCTTAACTATATGCGCCAGAGACAGTGACTAATAAAAATATTCTTGGAAGTAGAAGAGAAAGAAAGGAAATTCCTAAGAAAAAAACCTGGAAAAGTATCAGCAAATAAGTTTACATTTTATTTGAGTTGCAAACGAAGAGTTGTATGGAAAGTTTGAGAAACTTTCAACAACGAAATAGAAAAGACAAATGGCTTTCTATGGTCATCTTAGAAAAATGGAACCAGAAATAATTGCTAACAAGATCCTCATTTTCCAGGCTAATAGAAAGACACAAGAACCATGGGTGAAAGAAATCCATCAGGATATAGACAAGTGTGGAATTGGGGAAGAAGGTATAGGAAACAGGGAAGTGTTTAGAATTAAAATTGTAGAGGTTAAGGTTTTGCCCGAAGAGAAATCGAATAGAACCAACGGGTATTATCAGAAGAACAAGCAAGAGTGAAGCAGAGAATGAAGGAATACTGGTGAAGAAGGAAGGAACTTCAGAAAATAGTATAATTGCAGCCCATAGATTGCTGAAATGAAAATGATGGAATGCACACATTTGCACATGTGCACGGGCGTGTGTGTGTTTATACTGTGCACTCACACTTCAGTCACAGTACACAATAAAGACAGACAATTGTAATGTTATGTACGATAATGAAGTAATAAAACTTGAGAGATTTTGGTAATGGAAATATAATTTGAAGACATATTTGGAAACTATTTACATATAGTTTATTATTTATTGACATATTTGCTGTATAATATGTTATGTATTTCTGTATGAATTAGCTTGCAGTTGCAGCCAACTGTGGTACAAAATATGTATATTGTGCTGTAGTCTTTTTTGATGATTTGATTGCATATAAATATTGTGCGTAGTGCATGATATGCTGGTTGTTTTTGCTATTGTAATTGTCATTAGAATCTATTAGTTGTACCACAGTTGACTTTTGAAAATGATTAAGGCTTGGAAACATAAATGTCTCCAAATGAGTGCTTGAACCCAAATTATGTCTGCCCTTTGTAACACAAACTAGTTCTATGAAGTAAGTCCATCATAAATATCTTACCTAACAGCTGATGTATTAGTGTTTTTTAAAATAAAGTATACAAAAATTGTCTTTATTTTTAAGAAGAAAAGACACAAATATTTGTCCAAATTTGCACCAACAGAACAGTAACAGACTACGTTTTTTGTACAATGTTTACAGTGTTTAGTTACAGGCTGAAAACTACAAAATACTCAAATGTACGCTTTTATGGATATGAAATACACTCTTTATTATAATTTTTCATATACTGGCTTCTGTTAATACTGTTAACATTAAAACATATAACAGGTATATACTTTATTGTAACATTTACTCAAACAGCATTTATGGTAAGAACCATAGTTGGAAACTTCTCACTTTCATATGTTAACTTTATTTAGTGACAAGTTGGTCGATACACTGTACTTTATGTGAAAGTTATTAAGAATTTTAATGATCTGTGTACATTAAATTTTTGTACAAATTTATTTTTAAAATAACTAATGACGTCAGTCGCAGTGTATATTGTCAGGCCAAAAATTTTTTGTCACTCGACTGTTAAGCATTTTGTAGCAAAATTTCCCCCACCAAAATATATAAATACAAATCTCACACTTACCTTTCCTTCCAGTACCACTGAGTGAAAATTAATGCCATGAAGTCAACAGTTCATAAGTACGAGGGTCATTCAATAAGTAAACAGACAAACAGTTGTAGAAAAGAAATTAATTGTAGCAGCTGATTGAAACTTTCAGGAGTGTTACCTGGCAATGTCGTTGTGAGTTTTGATCAGCTGTGTAATAATATATTGCATAAACATAACCAATACAGTTTTATTTACGATGGCGTGTCCTCTTGAGGACAGTACTTTCGAAGAACAGCGTTCTGTTATAAGATTTTTGGATTTGGAACCACTAACTTGGATTCACTATTTTGAACCTGAGTCAAAGCGACAAAGTATGGAGTGGAAGCATCCCAGTTCACCTGCCAAAAAGAAATTGAAAACCCAGCCATCGGCTGGTAAGGTGATGTTAACCATCTTTTGGAGCTCCCAAGGCCCAATTTTCTGTGATTACCTACGAGACCAGCATACCATCAATAGTCAGTACTATTCTGGCATGATTGTGAACAAAGTTAAGCCTGCATTGAAGAAGAAATGTCCGGGATGGCAGAGGAAAAGTGTGATTCTTCTTCACAATAATGCCCGCCCACACACGGCAAAACTGACGCTCGAAACAATAAAAAAAGTAGGTTGGGAGATCCTGCCTTATCCCCCTTAAAGCCCTGACCTTGCCCCATCTTACTTTTTCTTGTTTGGCCCACTCAAGGAGACTTTGCATGGTGTCAAGTTCAACAGCAATGAAGAAGTGAAGGAAAAAGTCCAAAACTGGCTTCAACATCAAGGTAAAGAATTTTTTGCTGAGGGAATAAAAAACCTTGTAAAGAGATGGGACAAGTGCATAGACGTTGCTGGAGATTACGTTGAAAAGTAAAAAAAAAAAATTGTATTGATTGAATAAAAAGTTTTTGCTCCACAGCTGTTTGTTTGTTTACTTACTGAATGACCCTCGTGCTTTGATTATATAACACAAAACAAATGTTTTTCATTATATGTTATACCTATTTAAAAAAAAAAGTATATTCACTGGCATATATTTCTTCCACACTAGACATACCATCAGTACCACTGTTCTCCTCATCACAGTCACTCTCTGATCTAATTAACTCTATTACATGATGACTACAGCCCATCTGTTTAAGTGTGACCAGAATACAGGTAGGACCTCTGTATATCGAACTTCTTTATATCGAAAATCTCCATTTATCGAATTTTTTTTAAGTCCCGTGAAATTTCAATATAAAATAATTTCCATATATCGAAAAAAATTTCTATATATCGAACTTTGTAACTTCAGAAATGAGGGGAAAATTATCTGTGATTCCACATTGACTAAAAATGAAACCTGTTAGACCGGTCTGGATTAGTCAGTTGATCACGTGACACTCACTCACTCCCTCAATCTACAACAATCGTTCCCGCGCATTACAGTATCTCATCATTCGGTAGTACTGTACGTTATTAAGGAGTAAGGTTAACTCAGTTTCAGTCAGTCTTTATTTTTGTTTTGAGTTTATTTTTTATTTTTTCTTGAGTTCACGAGAACGTAAATGCTTTAATGTCAAAAAGAAAATCTTTGAGTGTTGCAGAAAAGGTGGCATTATTAAAAAATGTGGATAGTGGAATGCGAAGAAAAGATGTTGCGATAAAGTTTTTGATTCCGCCGAGTACAGTGTCAACCATAATAAAGAATCGAGAATCTGTTTTAAAAACTCATGAAAATCTAGGAGCAGATAGAAAACGGTCTAAAACGTGCAAATATGATGACATGGATGAAGCAGTTCTTAAATGGGTGACTGTTTATGATCCGGCCCGAGTGGACCAGAAAATGTTTTGTAGAAGAATGTTAAGTGTGAAGTGTTCTATTTACTGTAAGTTGATTCGCCAGGATGCAGAAATGATGAAGCGAGTGGACTGTAATTAATTCATTTATTTAACGTTCACATCTACACCAGAAATTGTTAGGTACCATTTTGAGTAATAGATTGGCTAATAAGCATGTTGTGAATACAATTCATATCACATTTAAATTAATTTAATGAACCGTATACATATTTAATTCATACACTTGCCAACGCCCAAGACGAGAGATAGGAATATGAGATAAGTCTGGGTCCGGAATCGCCGTTAATGGTGCGCAAATCAAAAAATGGCCAGGTGTAAGTGGCACCGGATCATTTACATCCGAAGAGATGGCAAATAAAGGGCGAGAGTTTAGACATGCCTCTATCTGAGACAAAACTGTCGTGAACTCCTCGAAGGTGAGTATAGACTTGCCTACCACGCGGCGCAGATGAAACTTCAAACTCTTCATGCCGCTCTCCCAAAGGCCACCAAAATGAGGTGACGAGGGCGGAATAAATGACCATGAGATACCCTGAAAGGACGTGAATGATTTGAGTGATGAGGTGGCATCCTTATTATGCCAAAGATTGTAGAGGTCATGTAAAATATTGCGGGCCTTCCTAAAGTTTGTGCCATTATCAGAATATAACTGACTGGGTATGCCCCTGCGGGCCATAAAACGACGTAAGGCAGCTATAAACGCACTGGCTGTAAGGTCGGAAACCAATTCCAAGTGAATGGCCCTGGTGGCTAAGCAAATGAACAAAGACACGTATGCCTTAGAGAGAGTTCTGGATTTCTGCCCACCATGACGAATCATGAAGGGACCACCATAATCAACCGCACAGAATAGAAACGGCCGTGATGGAGTGACTCTAGGAGACGGTAAAATACCAAGCCTCTGAACCTGCTGTTTGGCACTAAACCTGAGACACTTGACACACTTACGAATGATGGAGCGAATGACTAACCTGGCATTAACAATCCACCAACGTTGACGAAGTGAGTGATGCACGAGTTGAGCACCAGCGTGAAGTAGACGAATGTGTTCGCGTTCATTGATAAGGCAAGTAATATGAGCCGAAGGATGTAAGATAATAGGATGTTTAGTGTCGTAAGGTAATTGCGACTGCTGCAATCGCCCGCCTACGCGTATCACTCCAGAATCATCAAGAAACGGGTCGAGAGAAGCCAACTTACTCCTAATAGAGACAGAAGACCCATTACGAAGACAATTAATTTCGGCTGCAAAGTGGATCGACTGAGATTGTTTTATGAAGAAATTAAGAGCATGATGAATTTCGACAGGGGTAAGATCGCCCGTAAATTTGTCAGCACTGGAGAGTCTAATATTTTTGATGAACCGAAAACAGTAAGCGTATACGCGTGTCAGACGATGCAACGAAGAAAAGTCCTTAGAAAGGTCGATAGCCAGTGTAGACATTAGAGAAAGGTTATGGGTTTGTTTCTCTTCTGCAGTGACTTCAGAAGACGACGGATTAGAAGGTAAAAAGGGTGGAAAAGGATTGGACTCGGAAGATTGAGACAAACAAGTGGGACCGTGCCACCAAAGCGAACAATCGCGCAAAACATCAGGGAGACACCCCCTAGAGATAATATCAGCAGGATTGTGTCTAGAATTGATGTGATGCCATGTATAGGCTTGCGTAAGACGCTGAATTTCAGCAACACGATTAGCAACGTAGGTTTTCCACCTCGTGGACTGGGCATGAATCCAGTAAAGAGACACCATAGAGTCAGAATATAAATGAACACTATTAATAAACGAATAAAGCGCAGGAACGACCTTAGATAGGAGTCGCGATAACAACAAGCAAGCGCAGAGTTCGATGCGAGGTAATAACACCTGTCGTAGGGGAGCCACGCGAGATTTAGAACACAGGAGATGATGAGAGTCCGATGAATCTTGATAAATGACTCTAATATAAATACAGCACCCAAACCCCTTTTCAGAGGCATCCGAAAAACCATGTAATTCAACTGTACTTGCCTCAAACTTGCAACGAATAGAACGTGGGACCACAATTTTGCTAATCAGACACAATTTGTCGCACAATGAATGCCAATCCAAACGTGATTGCCCGGAGATCGGTTCATCCCAACCAAGATTGCAAAGCCAGAGATGCTGCATAAACTGTTTGTACAAGAAAACAACGGGACCGATCAGTCCAAGTGGATCGTATATGCCTGCGATAATCGAAAGAATTCTCCTCTTGGAGATGCTTGATTCAACGGGGAATGATTTAATGTCAAACAGAAATGAATCGGCAGTGTTATTCCAGAGAATGCCCAGGGTACGCACATTGTCCTGTTTGTTTAAGGGGAGTGATAAATTGTCATGACTTGCGACCACTCTGGGTTCATTAGATGCCCATTTATGCAACGTGAGACCGTATTGACTCAATAACGCACCTAAGTCAGATTTCAACTTGGTCAGATCAGAGATGGTGTCAGCACCTGTAAGCAAATCGTCGACATAGAAATCATTTGTTATAGCTAACACCGCATCAGGAAAAGAAGCTTGATGGTCCCTACCAATTTGAATAAGATAGCGAGTGGCCAAAAACGAAGCACTAGCCGTGCCGTAGGTTACCGTTCGCAATGCAAAGTGTTTAAATTGTTCGAGAGGAGAGTCACGCCACAGAATACGTTGATAGTGACAATCCTTTTCAGCTACGCGAATTTGTCGATACATCTTCTCGATGTCTGCGATGAGAACATATTTATGCATGCGGAAATGTAAAAGAATAGAAAAAAGGTCTTGTTGAACATTTGGGCCTACCAACAATATGTCATTGAGAGAAAGGCCATTGGTAGTTTTGGACGAACCATCAAAAACGACGCGCAGTTTTGTGGTCAAGCTAGACTGCTGAAACACAGCATGGTGAGGCAGATAGTAAGTATTTGACACTCCTGAATTGATAGAGCAATTATCGATAAGTGTCATGTGGCCAAGATCCTATATATTCATTAATAAAGTCTGCGTAATCGCGCGCGAGCTTAGCATCATGCCTGAATCGACGTTCTAAATTCAAAAATCTTGCTTCAGCATTGGTGTAAGATTCCCCCAACTGGAGATGATCAGACTTAAATGGCAGTGAAACCACGAACCTACCCTCATGGTTGCGATGAGTAGAACGCACGAAATGCTCCTCACAAGCTGACTCGTTATCAGGTGTGTTGTCAGGGATAGTTTCTGCTTCCCAAAATTTTTCGAGAGACTGTAAAATTTGACTGTCGTTGTTCCTAGCTAGGAACGAAACAGCAGAACCCTTGTAGCGGCAGTGTTTGGGCAGATTGCCAGCCAAAATATAGCCTAACTTTGTTTCCTGAATGATGGGAAAATGAGGGCCGTGTACGTATTTGTTGGCTAAAATTAAATCCATGTAAAATTGTGCCCCTAAGAGTATGTCGATTTGGGATGATATGTTGAAATGTGGGTCAGCAAGAAAGATGTTGTCTGGA
Source organism: Magicicada septendecula (assembly GCA_034769895.1). Classification (NCBI taxonomy): domain Eukaryota; kingdom Metazoa; phylum Arthropoda; class Insecta; order Hemiptera; family Cicadidae; genus Magicicada; species Magicicada septendecula. The sequence goes on from CM068376.1 coordinate 60,368,192, forward strand.
ATGTTGAATTGGTTTATGTCAAACGATTGCGCCGGCAGATTGTGGGTTAATGCCGATAAGATAGCACATTTTTCCTCGAAGCTAAATCTCTGATAACGAGAAATAATGTGTATAGACGCGAGATTAGTGGCGTAACACGCTGTATTATTTATACCCGTAATTGGTATGTTGGATTTAGTCAAATTAAGCCGTAATTTCTTTGCAAATGATTTGGTACAAAAGTTTATTTGTGAACCGGCGTCCAAAAGAACTCTTGCCTTTTGTCTGTTGCCAGCCTGGTCAATGACAAATACAATTGCTGTTGATAAAAGAATATTATTCGTGGATTGTAATTTAAATGAACAATAGTTACTACTACTGGCAGAGATTGAGTTCGGCACATTGTTCGTGTGCAACAATGTGTGGTGTCGTTTTGAACAGATCTTACATGCCTGCTTATTCTTACAATTAGATACAAAATGATCTGATCTAAGACAATTGGTACAACATTTGTGATTTGATACAAATTGTCCCCGCCCAGCGGTGCTTAGTGCACGAAATTTATCACATATGTAAAGCGGATGATTAGATTTACAACACAAACATGAATAATTGCTTGACGCTGAGTGATAACTCTTAAATGTAGTACTGCCAGCAGCGTTTCTTGATTTATATTTATCAGATTTATTGTTGAGTCTTAAACTCGGCTTGTTGAGTTGCTGTCTGGCATCGATAGGCAGTGTATTTTCTAACAGCTGTCTACGTGCGTTTAAAAAATGAGTGAAATCTTGAAAGTTAGGAAGATTATCAGGGTCTATAGACTCCTTCCATAATTTAAAAGTAGTAGGGTCGAGTTTAGTTGATAATAATTGTATAGTAATAAGTTCAAATGAATTCACTGACAGTTGCATTGCCGCCAGTGAATTAACGGAAGACGTTATCGTATTTGTGAATTCTGCCAAACTTTGGACAGAGTCTTTAATTGTCGACTTGACTTGTAGTAAATTTTGAATGTAGTATTTTGCTAGTATGAACTTGTTGTCATACCTTGCGGACAGCAAACTCAACGCTATTGAGTAATTTTCTTTACAAATAGGTAGTGATTTAATTAAGTCTAACGGTTCATTTTTTAAAGAAGAATGTAAATAATGTAGTTTCTGCACTGGCATTAGATCGGATCTTGTATGCACCAAGTCCATAAAAATTGAATGAAAATGCTGCCATTCCAAGATATTGCCTGTGAAGCAGGGCAAACTTATTGGTTTTAATTGCATATGGGTCGATAATACGGGAGGTACAGTCTGAACATTAAAGGTATCAATCAATTGTAAAATATTTGCTTCCGTAGAATATAGCATTTCTTCGACCTTAACTCGGTCTTCTTGAGCATCGTTTATGTCTTTACAAATGAGTTCGATTTCAGACTGTACCTCGTCGTACTTCGATGCCAAGCTTTTCAAACTTTCAAGTCTTACTGTTAAAAAGTGTTTTGTATTGGAATTTGTATCAAAGTTACTGACAGCTGATTGTATGCGCACTATTGCGGACTTTAAGCCACCTCTCTTTCTGATTAACACTTTGAGGCCTTCTTCAGCCATTGTACGCACCTTGATATGATGTTAGTGAGGTGATACCTTGTAGGCGATGTCCTGAAGCGTCGACGCCGTGGAGAAGATGGCAAACACACAGCTCGGAGAGATGACAGCCTTGTCTGACGTACTGAAGCTAGCAGGCTCTTGCGATGATGTCGTCAGGAGTCTCAAAGGCGATGAGCGAAATGCTGATCGAATCACGCCACGGTCGTATCAGCGGATATGCTGATTCGCCCGTGATGGCCAGAAATAGGGGCAGAAAAACAATAAGTGTGAATAATATATCCGGAAATCCAGGTCCGGAGCGACCAAAAAATGTTTATGATCCGGCCCGAGTGGACCAGAAAATGTTTTGTAGAAGAATGTTAAGTGTGAAGTGTTCTATTTACTGTAAGTTGATTCGCCAGGATGCAGAAATGATGAAGCGAGTGGACTGTAATTAATTCATTTATTTAACGTTCACATCTACACCAGAAATTGTTAGGTACCATTTTGGCTAATAAGCATGTTGTGAATACAATTCGTATCACATTTAAATTAATTTATTGAACGGGCCTAAAGGGCCATATATGAAGTGTGGGCCTAAGGCCTACATTAATTGTCACGACAAGAAGAAAAATGTGACAGTGAGGCTGCAGGCGCTAGCCGACCGCCGCTTACGAGCGTCTGTGATGAACTGTGCGGAGCACAGACATGAATTGATCAGATTAGAGTAAAAATTGAAGCGCAGATTAGCCAACCAATGAAGTAAAAGTTACCGCGCTACTGTACAGTGACAATGGTGTGAGATAAAAACATGCCTGTCTCAGGACCGCTTATAAAGGAAAAGGCGGTAGAGTATGCTAAAGTGTTGGGGCACGAAGAGTTTCAAGCAAGTTCTGGATGGTTGGACAAATTTAAGAAACGTCACAGCATTAAAGAAAAAGTTATTTCGGGAGAAAGTGGAAGTGTATCTGAAGCAGACTGTAACCAGTGGAAAACTACAACTTTAAGGTTAATTTTAGAAGAGTATGAACCAGATAATGTTTTTAACATGGATGAAACCGGACTTTTTTGCAGATGTTTACCAAATAAGACTCTAACCTATAAAGACGATAAATGCTTCAGAGGTAAACATAGTAAAGAACGAATAACTGTTGTCGTGTGTGCCGATATGTCCGGAAAAGAAAAAAATAAACTGTTGGTGATCGGAAAAAGCAAGCAACCAAGATGTTTTAAAGGAGTGAAGTCTTTAGAAACCGACTACGAATACAATAAAAAGTCATGGATGACGAGTGAGATTTTTGAGAAATGGATAGTAAACTTTGACAAAAAACTGATAAGACAAAAAAGAAAAGTGGTTCTTTTTGTTGACAATTGCCCGGCACACCCTCCTTTTGTGGCAAAAAAGTTAACAAACGTGAAGCTGGTTTTTTTCCCTCCAAACACCACATCTAAACTGCAACCTATGGACCAGGGAGTAATAAAAAATCTCAAAATGCTTTACTGAAAACAGATCCTCAAGAGGCTCATTTTTGCGTTGGAAAACAACAAACCTATTGATGATGCGATTAATCTCAGACTGTGTATATCAGAGGTAGCAAAGATGTGGCAAAATTATGTAGCAGAATCAACAATACAGAATTGTTTTATAAAAGCTGGCTTCTCTCAAAATACTGTTGTGGAAGAAGTTACTGCACTGCCATAACTTGAGGATTGTTGGAACCAGTTACAGTCAACTGGCGCAATAGATCAAGACATATCACTCGATGAATTTTTAAGCGTCGACGAAGACGTTATTGTTGCAGAATATTCAACGGATGATAACATTTTAAGTTCATTAAAAGATACTGAAGATCTAGGTGAAGACAATGAGGCAGAAGAAATTGAAGTTCCTAAACCTTCTAAGAAAGAAATGATGGCAGCATTTGAAACAATCCGTCGAGGTCTTCAATCGGAAGAATATGTGCCTGATGATATTTTCCAGTCGCTCAACAAATGTGAACACTTTTATGAGGAATCTGCATCAAATTTGGTTCAGAAAGACATTCGAAATTATTTTACGACCAATTAATAAAATACAGTATTACTCATTTAATACGCAAGTTCCTACTTTTTTAAATACAAACAATTTTTTTAAGTAAATAAATAAATACTGTACACTAAATACTTTTTATTAAATAAATACAGTAATTTTTATTAAATAAATGCTTATGGTTTTCATTTATTTATTACCAAAATGTCGTTTTAATAGTATGGAGGCCTATACATGATTTTTTTAACAAATTCCAGTGCTTTTCCTAACCTACGAATAATAATAAGAAACAGGTTTCTGTATATCGAATTTTTTCTTAGGGACCATCAAATTCGATATACGGAGGTCCTACTGTAGTTCAAACAAAGGTGGACGTACCAGAGCTGTGTACCTCATACACAGGCAATTTTAAAAACTTCAAGTGATGAGAATTTCTGGCCTTAGTATAACTATCAGTGGCAACAGTGTGTAACTGCAGTGGCATCAGTTGCAGTGTATAACTAACATTGTAACTATAACTATATCAAGCTACAGTAGAAGCCCTCTCGTCCGGCCACCTCGGGACCAGACCCTAGGCCGGATTACAAAATGGCCGGACAAACCGAAAATATGCTATAATGATGAAATAATGCTCTTTAATGAATGATCCATACAATAAATGACCTAATACAGTATACGTAAATTACTAATAATTATAATTACTCATTCTTACACCATGGTAGCAAGTAAAAAAACAAACAAGGAAAATTACTACAAACTCGCAGAGATATTACTGGACTCTAATACTCTGGACTGATTCGCCCTAATCGAGATGCTGAAGGACTTGTAATTTTTGGTCCATAGTCACAAAAGTGTGTTTTCGTTTCGCACTCTTGTCGGAAAACGTGTTTATTTACACAGATACATACAGTATTACTATATACACACACTATATACACAGATATATTTACACAGAACTCACAACATAAGACATACATCCGCACATGAACAAAAGCGCGAGTCAACTGAACTGCATATATTTTCCGTTTAACAAGTTGGGACCTGTAGCTGGAGGCTCGTCTAGACTGTGTGACTCACCATATGGCTAGCCAAACCATCCGATGGCCGATCCAACCGAGGCCGGACTAGAGGGCGTACTACTGTACTTTAAAATATGAACACTGAACATTTATCAAAGCAAGCTAGGAGTAGGCAGAACAAACTGTGCAGCAAGTAGTTGGAAATGTGATCATTTCAGTAGTAAGTTTAAAAAAATATTGGAGAAAAAATTCTTATCTTTGTAATTATTGCACATAAAAGAAAATATTTGTTTATTACTGAACCTAAGTTAAGATTGTGTGTAAAACTGGAATGAAACTTCCAACGTGCTTGTGCAACAGAGAGATGGAAGCATGTGTAGCAGGTTTCTCTTATCCATTGTTTCCAGTCAGTGCACTGACTCCCACGTGTCATTCCTAAAAGTAGTCAAAGCAACAGACATTTCAAAACTAACTGTTGAAAGAATAGTTAAAGAAGGAAGAATGTATAAAAATTAGGAAAATTACAAATGTAAGAAATAAAATACAAAAGGAAAGAAAAGTAAATTCAAAATAAATGTTTGAAATAAAATCATAAAGATGTAAATCCATTAAATAAGGAGGATCGATACCGATCAGAGAGAGAGAGAGAGAGATAGAGGCTTGAGGGAAATAAATGTCATTGAGTAGAGGCAGTAGCACCAGCACAGCGGGGTATTTCCATCAACCCTTACCTCATCTTCGTGCATTACACAAACCTTGTAACAGAGTACTCTCGAATGCCGTGATAGAAACACATGGATGAAACAAAACATGTGGTTTTGTGAATCTCGAGAGAATTGTATAAGAGTATATGTTATGTGAGCATAAGTTATCAGTTTCACTCAATGTCCACACACACTCTTACACAGTTGTTTCCAGACTGACTGGGGAAGAATGTCTCTAAACGTGTAGATTTTGATACTAATTTTTGTGTATTTTTTTTTCAGGTATTGAATAGTTACACTGCAGTTTAGAAGATAATCATCATTGATAGAATAGGTGGTATGTGGTAACTATGAAATATTTACTAAGAGATTGCAATGTACTCATTTGTTCAAAAATTGTAGATTAAATGTAAGGTAGGATGGCTTGTTAATGGTTGTAGCCTAGAACTTAAAATCTGTAAAAACTGAATAGAATTCACTTCAAAAATATCAGTGAAAAATTACAACAGTTTCTTCATAATGGAATATAATTTTCTGTAATTGGTAAACAATGTTTACTTTATTAAATGCAGATAATGTAGGATCATAATTTTGTCTGAGGCTTACAGCCCGGAAAACAACAATTTTAAGAGGAAAATAATATTTATTGTTATTAATTAATGAAACATGGCAGCTTTCTCAGTATGGTAGAGAATAATAAAGGATTCCAAAATATGTATTAATAAAATTAAAATTGGCATTTCACACTTATAACTATTTTGTTATATCAGCTAAAGTATGAAATGAATTTACCTTATATAAAGAAGTTAGATTAACTGTAAAAATATTTCTACACATTGTACACGATTATTGCATATTATTTACTTAATAAGTGATGATACCATTTTAATAAGTTTTTTAGAAGATGTATAGTACTTGAAAATAGTATTGTGACAAAACTGGTTTCTGTATTTATTTGTACCAAAATAAATACAAAAATCATTAACTGTTAATGTAAAGAATTAGTGGTTTGAACTTCTTTTCTTAAGATTTGTGAATGCAGACATTTATAGCAGTAATTCAAGTTTTATCATTCTTTTATCTTGAACAGGTTTAGAGCTATTTGATATTGTGCATGATTGAAGAGTCTTGATTGGTCAAACAGGTGTTTTTAAGTACTTACATTACATGTAAGCTTGTGTATTTTCAATAATCCACAGCACTTTCTGCAATAACCACATTTTTATGGTAAAAAAATTGTATGTTGGGGAAAGGTCTTTCACAGGCTAAGCCCAACAGAATAGAGTCAAAATTGTATCCCCATGGTGACAATTATATTTGCTCTTTGTGCAGTCATCAATTTCATAAAATTTTTGACAGCAGTCTGTCTGGTTTAAAAACATTTATAGAATTGTTTTTGGGATGACTTGCACAAAAGGGTAGTAATGTACTTCATCTTCTTAGCTGTCACACTCTGAGGATACTTTGTAATAAAACAAAGAACTTTATTATTAAACAGGACATTTTTAGTTAACCCTCATTATTATTAATTATATTGCTTTGTACGCCTGCCTTTTTAATAATATTTTTATTAATAATTTTAGCAATGTAATATATTCTAATAAATATTTTAAGCTAGTTTGTGATGTTTGTTTTGAAGGTATCTTTGTTTTTTTGGTAGATAGTTTATTTTACTATTTATTTTAATTTATTAGCTCATCTAAAAATGATAACAGATTGTTAATTGTCAAACCTTGTGATTATGGGAGGATATCAAAAACACTATCATTGAATATGAAATCTTTATCAGAAACTTTGCCCTTAATCTGGTTGTAAAATCTTATAACATTTTGCAAAATAATGATGAGTTGTGTAACTTGAGGTGGTTATGAAAAAATAATCTTATTTTGTTTTTGGTGTTTATAAATTTATTTGGTGTTGTCTTTTTATGGGATAACACAACAGATTTTATCATTCTTTTATCAGATGTTTGTGGTATGCTTTTATTTACCTGGTTGCAGTTTTAAAAGCCTCAACTAAGAGTTCAGTCATTGTCTAGTATAAAAATATAAGTGTGAAAATTATAGATTATGTAACAAAGAACTTGGTCTCATATAAGACACAATATCATAATGAGGTCTGTGAACTGACTGTAACTTGATGTTAAACAATTTTACTTCAAAGTTAACTGTATATACACTTATGTAAGAGGCGTGGAGTATCCATTCACTAAAATTCAAATGGATAAACATAATTGTCAAATCTTTAATATCTGTATTTTTATTCCATTCTTGCAAACTTGTGTGAGATACTACATCCACTGTATCACATGTACAAGTATTTCACTTAGTTTCTTCCTGTTAACTGTATGCTTTGTGTCAACATTGCAGCAAGCAGAAAAATCCATTACCATTGATGGTGGCAAATATGTATGGTTAAGGGGAAAAGTAATTAAAGTATCTCCACAAGACACTTGATAAGTGAATGTAGTTTATATAAATATGTAGTTGTAATTAGATAGAGATTTGTAGAGAGTAAAGATTAAATGGTAGTTATTACTATGTGTATTTTCTATAATTTAGATGTTGAAATAGAATAATGTGTACAGCATATGTTTTACGGTTATATTTTTTCAGTGGTAAATTAAAAAAAAAAATAATAATAAAAATAGGTTTCATTAAAAGCTCACCAGTATTAGAATTCCAGTAATAGTATTAAAAACTTTAATAGATCTCTTTTACTTTGTGTATTTAAATACCATAATGAACTGGCTTTATATAATTTTAAGTATATTAATTTCAATCATCAGGGTGTGGCATACAAACTAATATAAACAGTAATTGTGACTCATGTCAGTGTCACTTTTAGCAAAATATAATGTGTTCAAATCTTATCATATAACAGAAATCCTTGTCACTTTCACATGGTTACTCATACTACGGTGGTACTAATTACACTAAATTGTAGTATGGATGGATTACTCTATGATAGTGAATGTTCTAAATGTCAAGTTTTTCAAGTATGAGAACATGTTAGATGGAAAATGATTCTATTTTATAGGTGTAACAAAGATAAAGTTTTGCTGTTGTAATGGATATAAAAAAAATTACAGGAAATTGGTCATATAAACGGACAAATATAACGTCACATGGCATTTTTAAAGAATAAAAACAACTTACATGATTTACATGTAGAAAAAAACAAAAAAGTGATTGCATGATTTACATGTAATTATGCATGTGTACATAATGCATATAATATATAGCCATATACATATTATGTACATATACATGATATAATAGGCTAATAGGTTTAGCCTATTAAATTTAGCATGTAAAAACTATGCAGGAATTGTCAGTAACAAATTTAGAACGATAATAAAACTCTTAATTACTGAACGACATTTGGCTTCATAAAAGTACAGTAAATGATAAGATATGCTGTTGGCATGGTAGATATGGTTATAAATTGTGTAATGTACAGATCTGCCAAAACTTAAATAGTAAGCATAATGGATTTAAGGACTTCTTGTGTTAATAACAATAATGTTTTGCCCATACTATAGTAAGCCACTATGGATACTTCATCATAGTATGGGCGGAATGGTTGGTTTTAAGAAAAATAAAATGACACATGTTAAGCCATAAACAGCATTGTTATAAACACAAAACTACATAAGTTTATGAGTAAGATTGACTCCTTATATTGTTTACACTTTGTTGATATTATGAATAACAAGTTTTAATATTGTGGAAACTTAAACATTATGAATGGTAGGAATACTGTAGTAACCACATTTTTTTATGAATGAATTGTACAAGCTGAATTCTGTCTGATCTTCATCATCAACAGTTGTGTAACGTATTGTAAAGAAAATGTTACATTAAGTTATATTTTTTGTATCCAATGTCTTCAGAAAACTGTGAAGACACAATGAAAACCAAGTGTTTCTTTTTTAAGCATATTCATTAAAATGTTTGAGATAATGACATTGCACTAACCAGTTGTGCACTATATTTCAGGTGTATTTTGAGGAAAAGCTTGAAAGTGAATTATTTACAATGGCTGTAATGTTTTTGTTTGGAAAGGCACTTGCCATGTTTTAGTCTTAATTGTTGTATTGCCTAGTAGTATGTATTGATTGTTATTGTATTGTTAAGCCACTCAGGGTAAAATTATAAAAAAATAAATAAACGATTTTATAGTTGTGCTAAGTGTACACTTTCGATAATATAAATTTGTAATGTTCATTTAGCAAAACTTAGTATTTAGGTGTAAAATATTCATAAGTATGTATCATTATTACACCTGTTATAGAGATGTTAATAAAATGTATTATTGATATAGCAAACCTGAGTGAATTTTTCATATGGCATACAATATTAGAACATACATTGTTATCAGTATTTAGAAAAAGTAATTAATTTTGTTGATCATAATTAACCACTATTAAATATGAAAGCAAACATATACAGTTTGTAATATATCAGTTTGTATGATGAATACAATTTGGTTGTTAATTTTTTATCAACATATCCTTATCTTCTGTCCACTTATAAACTCTTTTATTGTTATACACGAACTATAGTGAACTTGTGTGTTCAGACACAGAGGAACGTTTGTTATTGAAAATAAAATAGTGTTATATGACAATCTATCAAACTCTTGTTGGATCATGTTTCATTTTACCCCTTTTATGCCAGTATTTTTAATGGGATTGTTTGTATAAAAGGTGCCCTAGCATAATTTTAAACATCTGTTTGGTTTTGATACAACTAATTAATAATTCTTATAAACTTCTGATGTGGAGGGAACTACTTGAAATTCAAAATAGAAAGGTGTAATTTATGGTTAGGCTTAGTCCATTGTACTTTAATATTTCATATTTAATAAAGCTGATTATCTTTATATCAGAAACTTGATACATAGTGGGAACATGATGAATGATTTATTCTCTTTCTCTTCAGTTTGTTATTCTGAAATGATCAGTGATATTTGTTGATACAAATATCATTAACTACATAAGTGATTTTATTAAGCAGTTTATTGGTAATTCTTTGTAGATTTCCTTTTATTGTATAAAATATTTTTTGTCACACAATCTGTACATCATTTTTATTAGTGTCCAACATATAATTTTGTGAGCTTGTTGTTTACATTTAACTTCTGTTTCATTTTATTGTAAAAATATTAGCATACAGACATGCATATTCATTTGTTCTATAAATAGCTAAAGGCACAAGGCTAGCTCTACGAAAGGTAATATGCAGTAAATACAGATAAGGTAATGTAATATGTTTATAATAAAAATATGAAGATAATTAATACAATGGAAGAAATATGACATAAAACAGTTGGAATAGGCTCATCATTGATAATTTTTAAAAACAACTTTTTGTGTAATTTAAGTACATCAAAATTCAGTAGTAACCAAGCTTCATAACCTTTGTAACACACATTAGATAACAAATAAAATAATCCTTTGTCAATATGGCAATCAGTTACCAAGGGAGGCAGTGAAACAAGGGAGTCAGTTACCAATTACCAATAAAACTATAAAACTCAAGAGTTTTTATGCAACTGGTGTGCAGACCGGTCAGTATGGGTAGTGACATACAAAAACGTGACACTTGAAAATATTGTTAAAACTATGACCTATGTACAATTGCATGTGAATTCAACATCTCATTTTAAATTTTAATGAAAAAGCAAGTGGATTGTTCTCAAGGTGGGACGTATATCCTGAAAAAAAAATTTTACAAAAAGAACTGAACAGAGTCACATGATGGTGTAATAAAAGGTAAAAAATAAAATGTCATTAGTAAAACTTAGTATTAAATACCATTTAATAGTAAATATATTTGTGTCACAAATGAAAATGTGATTGACCTACATCACCATATAGTTTTCTATGGAAACATTTTGCTAAAGATTTGTATGATTTATGAAACTCTTGGATTTTGTTGTCCATGACGTGTCCGTTACTTAACTAAATATAATTATTTCACTACTGACTCGGAACACAAAGTTTTTTATGGGTAAAAACGTAAAAGTTTTACCTTATAACCTAGGTAAAACTAGTTGTTTAAATTTATTGTTATATTGGAGTGTTAGTGGTCTCAAATATTTCTACTAGTAATTTTATACAAACCACTATGTTGTCTTTGGTACTGACGAGCGCTTTCGGCAGTCAAGACATCTTCAGGTCATTTACCAACCTATTTATGAAAATTGGTTGATGCATTCAAAAGTTGACATAGCCTAAACAGACAGACAAATGCTAACAATGATCGAGAACTCACTTTGCTCATTCAAAAATATTTACAGGAATTAGTCCTTCAGTACAGCATGACTTGTGAAAGAATCTTACTTCTTTAATCTGGTAACATCTTTTCAGGTTGGTAAATGACCTGAAGATGGCTTGACTGCCGGAAGCGCTCGTCAATACCAAAGACAACATAGTGGTTTGTATAAAATTACTGGTAGAAATAGTTGTTTAAGATAACCAGGAAGTGTAAAATGGTAAAAAATGGCATTTTTTTTACCCCTAACATAATCTGCTTTTCTTTATGAACAATTTGATATGCGAATTATTGCGTAAAAACAATATTTAAACCTTCAAACACAGTTTTAAAGTAACAGCGCGTGAGACGAGGACCTTGAAATTCCACGCCCACTTTCAGATGTCCGTCTAAATCCTTTTTTAAATCCAGAAAATGTGTAGAGAAATTTGTTTTCTCTCAAAGGTAATGTTTGTTTTGTAATGAAGCAAAACCATATAGTGACAATTTATTGATTGAGAAACTAGAATGCATAGGACATGTTATGAAAAGACTTGGGAGCAGGCTCCGAAGGTGGAAAAAAGAAATGAAAGGTGTGAAGCTAAGAGATGGTAAAGGTGTTGGTGGTTCGGGTCGCCTGACAGATGCTACAGCAGACAAGCTACACCAGTACTATGGATTGGCTATCAGGAGGAATGTGAATAATGTGAAAGGTATGCAGCAAGCAGTATGGGCAACCTTATTCCACAAATGTTCCACAGATGACAATGGAATGCACCACCTTTGTCCGAAGGGAGCTGATTCATGGTGTAAGTACCAGAAAACTGTTGTAACTGGTGGAACCTACACCCACAAGCATGCCCTGCCAATGGCTATAATGGAAGCCATTAAACCCATCTACAGAGACCTTAGCCAGCCAAGTCTCTTGAAAAAGTGTGTTCATGGTAAAACACAAAATGTCAACGAGAATCTCAACAACTGTATCTGGGAGCGCATACCAAAGAATGTGTTTGTTGGTGTTCAGACCCTTAGAATAGGTGTTTTTGATGCTGTTTTGAGTTTTAATTATGGTGCAATGGCAAGGACTAAAGTGCTAAACAAAATGGGGATTGTAGTTGGAAGCAACTGCATGAAGGCTCTCTGCTCCATCGACAATACACACATATTCTATGCAAATCGTGCTGCTGCGGCCATGACAAAGGAGGCCAGAACAGAAAAAAGACTGCAGAAGAAGAGGAAACAGAAAGATGAAGATGGCCAGGAGGATTATTGCCCAGGAATGTATTAAAGGTTAGACTATCTTACTACTACTACTATTTTCTCAATTTCCCGGAAACTTTATTTTTATAAATAAATTACCTTTTTCTCAGGATTGGTTAACCCAATCTGGATGAAATTTTGCACACATATTATATATTCAAGTGTGAATGCTGGGAACTAGAATTATTGAAATATCTCAATTACTTACTAGAGCTCTATACAAATAATCACTAAAAAAAAAAAATTGCCTAATTTTCAATATTTCAAAAAATCATATCTCATTTTCAAAGTAACATACAAACATTTTTCTAGTTCCCAACAATAATTTATGTCTGTAGATTATGTGGAAAAAAAATCATTGCAATCCTTCCACTAGTTTAGGAGAAAAAGGTACACATATATCTCAGTGTTTCGATTTTTTTTTCAATTTTTTTTTTTCAAAATATGGGCTTTTGCATTTTATACTAGTTTACACTTCCTGGTTACCTTAAAGTTGTTTTTAAAAATTATAAGGTTATAAGATAAAACTTTTACGTTTTTACCCATAAAAACTTTGTGTTCAGAGTCAGTAGTGAAATAATTATATTTATTTATGAAACTGTTCAGATTTCAACAGTAAGTCCATCTCCAGATTAAAAGATGTAAGATTCTTTCACAAGTCATGCTGTACTGAAGGACTAATTCCTGTAAATATTTTTGAATGAGCAAAGTGAGTTCTCGATCATCGTTAGCATTTGTCTGTCTGTTTAGGCTATGTCTCATGATAACTTTTGAATGCATCAACCAATTTTCATAAAATTTGGTATGCATGTCCATACTTTTATCACACATAGCCCTGTTGTTTTTTAGATTGACCATTGACCACCCCCCAAATAGGGGGAGAGACAAATATGTGAGGTATCAAATTTTTGTTATAATCACCAAAAACCTGTGTGAGGTGCCGAAGGGAATTTTAACCAAAATCTCAGTATAGTGTTCAGTTTTGAAATTTCACAATTTTAGGACACCAGGACAAAAAACAGTATCAAAGATTTTTGAATGAGTGAAGCAAGTTGTCAGTTTGAACTCAACTGTTTCGCATTTGTCTGTCTGTCTGCTGTGTGGGGTATGTCTCATGAAACTTTTGAATCCATCAAGTGATTGTCATTACCTTGGCTGCATGGCCATACTTTTATCCTACAGAAGCCTATTGTTTTTCAGAGTGATACTCCAAAATATCACTTTTATTCCAGGGAGCAGGAGGTAAAATTTTATTGGGTCCAAATTTTGAAAAAAATCGTGAAAGTCTATGTGGGGATCAAATTAAAGGAAATGTTAACTAAAATATGAGTGTAGTGTTTGTTTTAGAACATTTAAAAATTGTTGGGACTCTGATGGGGTCAAAAAGTGAGTGAAAATTATGATAAAATTGCAAAAATTCGTATGAAGTATCAAATTAAAAGAAATTATACTAAAATCTGAAGTAATGTTGAATTTTAAATATTTCAAAATGTTGGGATGCCAGGACCCAAAAAGTGTGGGCAAAAGTTTGATAAAACTGTGAGTGAATCCATCTGGGATATCAAGTTAAACAGATTTTAAACCAAAATCTGAATATAGTTTACAGTTTTGGAAATTATACAAAATTTTGACCAAAGGTCCAAAAATGGAATAAAAAATATCAAAAATTGTAAAATCCAAAGAGTGTCAGACTAAAGGGAATTTTAACACAACTCCGATTGTTTGGAAATTTTAGCATTTATTGAGTAATTGCACTACAATTGTTACTTTAGAAAATAAAAAGTAGTGTAATTGGGATTATCATAATTTTTCTGATAACTGAAAAATTAAATAACATGAAAAATTATCCAATAAGAAATATATTTAGATCAAAATAGTGATTAAGTTCTGCAGCTCAGGGACACACTAGTATAAAATTTGTTACAATCCAGCTTGGTATCACATACCAGCTATCAGATTAAAAGGAATTTTAATCAAATTCTGAATATAGTGTTTACTGTGAAGTTTTTATTATTTTAGGAGCACCACAGGGCACAAATATGTGGTGCATCAAGTTACAAGGAAGTTTATTAAAAATACGAACTCTATATCTTTAATAATTTGACAAAATTAATATCTTTCAAAATTCCTTCCAAAAATCTGGATCGCCTTCAAAATGTTTATCAGCTGTGTTTGCAAAAATAGCTTTACATATTGTTAGCTGTTATGTATATTTGTGAAAACTATTAGAAATGCCTATATATATATATATATATATATATATATATAATATTTATTATTTATACTGAAATTTCCTCAAGATATTTTATTTTCCTTACTAGGAACATGTTTCGAGAGCTATTGTGCTCTCATCCTCAGCCTTCGCGATTCTGCGTCTAGTGAAGTACCTATGTGTTGGTCTGTCGCCATTGTGGTCTCCTGTTGGTTTCTGGTATCTCAAAGTGGTATTTTTGTGTGTGATTGTGGTGTATGTATTTGTATTTTTTATGTTGAATGCTTTGAAAATTGTGTCTTGTTTTGTATTGATTTGTATTTGTTCAGGTATTAGTTTGTTTTGTGTTTTATGTTTGTATATTTGTAAATTTTCCCAAATGTTCATTATGGTCCCTTTGTGTGGTATGTGTTTTATTAGTGTCATATTGGTTATGTCTGGGAATTCATGTCCCGTGTTTATTGCATGTGTGGCTAAATTGGATTTATATATTTCTGTTTTTTTTGTATACATTTAGATGTTCAAAATAACGTTTTTCAGCTGTTTTTTTGTTTTGTCCTATGTAACATTTATTGCAATCTTGGCATTCAATTTTGTATATACCATTAGTAGTTGTGTGTAGTTGTGTTTGTATATACCGTCTATTTTGTTTACAGTATTTTTATTGTATCCATTTTCATGAGCAATTTGGTATATTATATTTCTTTCTTGCTATTATATACCAAATTGCTCATGAAAATGGATACAATAAAAATACTGTAAACAAAATAGAAAATAAAATCAAATATAAAATAAAAACTGAACAATTAAGAATTAATCAAAATGAACAACACATAAATAATAACAACAACAACAAATGGGCCACATTCACATATAAATAATAAAATGACAAAGCAAACAAAATTATTTAAAGACACAGATATCAAAATACCGTACAAAACTAATAAAAATAATTTACAAAAACTTAATAACCCACACAACAAAGATAATACAACTACTAATGGTATATACAAAATTGAATGCCAAAATTGCAATAAATGTTACATAGGACAAACAAAAAAACAGCAGAAAAAACCGTTATTTTGAACATCTAAATGCATACAAAAAACCAGAAATATATAAATCCAATTTAGCCACACATGCAATAAACATGGGACATGAATTCCCAGACATAACCAATATGACACTAATAAAACACATACCACACAAAGGGACCATAATGAACATTTGGGAAAATTTACAAATATACAAACATAAAACACAAAACAAACTAATAGGTACCCGAACAAATACAAATCCATACAAAACAAGACACAATTTTCAAAGCACTCAACATCAAAAATACACAAAATACTAATACATGCACCACAATCACACACAAAAATACCACTTTGAGATACCAGAAACCAACAGGAGACCACAATGGCGACAGACCAACGCATAGGTACTTCACTAGACGCAGAATCGCAAAGGCTGAGGATGAGAGCACAATAGCTCTCGAAACATGTTCTTAGTAAGGAAAATAAAATATTTTGAGGTAATTTCAGTATAAATAATAAATATATTATATATAAATCAAGAAACGGACTGTAGCAAAAAGAGCTTGAGATATATATATATATATATATATTGTTACGACGGTCTACTCGATCGTCGTAGGTACAGTGGAAACAAAATAAGTACAAGACAACAATTAAGTCACTAATCACACCTTTACTTTTTACAGTTAAACAGGTCGAATTTAACAACACAGTGTCTACAACAAATCAAATGAAAATTGTTCACACGCAATAAAATGTCCACTAATATTAAAACTCAATTGTATTACAATTATACCGTCCCAATATAAAACGCAACACTTCACTAATAACTACTTGAACGAACACAGTAATAACTCGAACTGCTCTGTAAATATATCGCACTAATACTCTCGAACCGCACAGTCAAAAATTCGCCTCACACTGAACTGAACGTCGTTTGAGTACCGGTATTTATAGTCACGCTCACACACCAGAAGCTTCCAAACTGCGTCTTATCTCTCGTGAACTACGTAATTACTACGGCCTTGACACAGGCCAAGCGCCCGAGCGAAGCCCGGCACAGTCGAGAAGATTCTCGCAAAATGCCTATAGTAGCACGTACGCCACACGCGTTATATCGAGATCCTTCTGGCACATTCGATAAATGCGTAGATTGTTCTGTGCTGTCGGAGCACTGCCCCCTCCTTAAGCCTGTTCGTCCCGAACTGGCAAACCGTCTCTAAAGTTGTACTTAGCCAGGCGATCTAGGTGGACAACCTTGAACTTTCGCTGTCCTTCCTGTTGAATCCGATAAACAACATCGTTAATTCCTTTTTTCACAATGTAGGGTCCTTCCCAGTTAGACTGAAGCTTAGGTGAGCGACCATGACAGCGCTTTGGATTAAACAACCAGACCTGATCTCCTTCTTGGAAACCCACACTATTGCTGCGAATGTCATACCGAGTTTTCATTTTATCACTGGCAATCTTCAGCCGTCCTCTTACCAAGCGATTCATTTCTCGTAGTTGGTTTTCTAATTGCGAGGAATAATTCTTTGGCTCTTGGGACTGAGTCTCAGGTGATCCAAACATTAAGTCCCCAGGAAGACGAATCTCCTGCCCAAACACCAATTTTGCTGGAGTCATGCCGGTTGTGTCGTGTACTGATGACCTATACGCCATAAGGCATAGTAGTATACGTTGGTCCCTGTCTGTTTGGTTCTCGTCAACAACTTTCGAAAGATGCTGCTCAAGTGTCCTGTTGAACCTCTCAACCATCCCGTCCGACTGAGGATGCAGAGGCGTTGTCCTGGTCTTGCGAATTCCGAGTAGACGGCATAATTCTTTAAACACTCCTGATTCGAAATTTCTCCCTTTATCCGTATGAATTTCCATAGGGACTCCATAACGGCAACAGAAGTTGTGAACTAACTGCTTCGCCACAGTGGTAACGTCCTGATTTGGAATTGCGTAGGCTTCCACCCACTTAGTAAAGTAGTCACCTACAACCATGATGTACCGGTTTCCATCGTCAGTAACTGGGAATGGTCCAGCAATGTCTATGGCAATTCTCTCGAAAGGTAGTCCAATGTTATACTGTCTTATTTTTCCCCTGCTTCTGGTTTGTGGGCCCTTGCTTGCAGCACATATTTCATACGTCCGAACCCATTCCTCTACTTCGTGGCGAAGATGAAGCCAATAGAATTGCTTCCGTATTTTGTCAAGGGTTTTGTTAACGCCAAGATGGCCTCCAGATGTTCCATCATGCATCTCCTTCAAAACAGACTGCATTTACTTCGGGGAACTATCAACTGCATGACCACGTCTCGTCCATCTGCACTTTCCCAAGCCCTTTTCAGCAATCCATTTTCTAAGCTGAGAGATTCCCATTGTGCCCAGTAGCCCTTCAGCACTTCGGTACCATGGTAGATATCTTGCCAATCCGGGCGGCGACCTTCCTCTTTTGCTGTCAAGATTGGTCCAATGTCTTCAACAGTCATCTGTTCTTGTCGACAGTCTTGTGTTGTCCACCCGTCAGCCAGGAAATCTACAGTGATGGCTTGAACATGTTCGCTTGAGTTTTGTTCTTCCTTTCTGTGGCAGAATGTCAGCAGTCTTCCGGGCACGGTCTTCGTGATAAGCCATCTGCATTACCATGGAGGCACCCCCGCCGATGTTGTACCTTGAAGTTGTACTCTTGCAGACGTTCGAGCCACCTTGCCAACTGTCCTTCCGGATTTTTAAATCTCAAGAGCCATGCAAGTGCAGCATGGTTGGTACGTAGTGAAAACTCTCTCCCATAGAGGTATTTATGTAAATGCTCCAAAGCTCTGACAATTGCCAACAACTCTCTTCTTGTAACACAATAATTTCTCTCTGGTTTAGAAAGCGTCTTGCTGTAATACGCTGTTACTCGTTCTTCACCGTTCTGCACTTGAGACAAAACTGCTCCTAGACCAGTATTGCTTGCGTCTGTGTCTATGATGTACTTCCCTTCGGAAGCTGGAAAAGCGAGAATTGGCTGCGAACATAATGCAATCTTCAGCGTTGTAAATGCTTGGTCACACTCTCTCAACCACTGGAAGTTTCGTTTATTTTCCGTTAGCTCATGTAGTGGTTTACCAATAGTAGCGAAGCCTTTCACAAAACGTCGGTAATATGAGCATAACCCCAGGAAACTCCGAACTTCGAGTTTATTCTTCGGAACTGGCCAGTCTCTTACGGTGTCTACTTTATTAGGATCCATGCTAACACCCGCTGCCGAAACCAGATGGCCCAGATACTGTACTTCCTTCTGGAATAGAGAACACTTCTTCGGGCTCAGCTTCAGTTGTGCACCATGAATTCTAGTTAGAACTTCCTTAAGGTTTTCCAAATGGTCTTCAAAAGTCTTCCCAATCACTATGATGTCATCTAAGTAAACAAGGCAAGTTTTCCACGTCAGGCCTCGGAGTATCAGGTCCATCAGTCTCTCAAAGTTTGCCGGTGTATTACAGAGTCCAAATGGCATGACATTAAATTGGAATAAGCCACTTGGGGTCGAGAAAGCGGTCTTTTCCTTGTCTTCTTGATGAAGACCCATTTGCCAATATCCACTCTTCAGGTCCAATGTGGAAAACCACTGTGCTCCGGACAACATGTCGAGTGTATCGTCAACGCGAGGTAATGGATAGCAGTCTTTCTTTGTAACGTCTTTTAACCTCCGGTAGTCTACGCAGAAACGCAATCCACCATCCTTCTTCGCTACCAGCACTACAGGAGAAGACCAAGCACTTGACGAAGGTTCGATTACTCCCTCTGTAAACACGTCCTGTACTAACCGAGACATTTCCTCTTGTTTAGATAATGGAGGCCTTCGAGGAGGTTGGCGTATCGGTGTTGTGTCCCCGGTATTGATGCGATGTTGCACAAGAGAGGTTCTTCCCAGTGACTGTCCCCGAACTGCAAAACAATCTTTGAATTCGTGTAAAAACTGTCTGAGTTCTTTTACCTCACCACTTGATAGGTCTTTAGAAGATCTGTTCAATAATTCTTGCAGTTCCTCTGGTAATTTGGAAGTATCTGAAGAACTGGATCTTCGTTGCGTTATTCCGGCTACCCAGGACTCAGGAGTCAATTTGCCTAGGAGCGTATTGCTTTGTAAAGTGATAGCTTGATCCAAAATATTCGCCACTCTAATAGGTACATTTCCGGTTTCGTCAGGTTTTACTAAACTTCTGGCAATTAGTATGCCCGGTGTGCTGACTAACTGGGGTTCGAATATAGAGCACTGGTTGCCCCTAGTATCTACCGCAGTTCTAACCATGATGATCTTTTCGGAGAGTTTGGCGGAACAGTTACAGCCACTTGGTTTATGACGTCCATCAATTTTTCTGCTGTCGTCATTGTTGATACCATTACCTCTTCGCCTCCAATTCTCAAGACATTGTTTTTGAAGTCGACTATAAATCCGTATGCGTTCATAACGTCCACACCAAGGATTGCTTCATCCACAATGTCTGCAACAAGTACTTGATGATTAAACTCAAGTCTACCAAGGCGTAGGTGTATCTCCACTTTTCCATACACTTTTACAGGTCGTCCAGTAGCTGTTCGCAAGCTGCAAGAACACCAGATTGGCTTGAGATCTTTCACCACGTCGGGGCGCACAACAGAAACTGTTGCGCCTGTGTCAACTGTAATCGAGGTTGGCCTTTCTTGAACAAATCCGGTAACTACCAAGCTCCCGCTTGGTCCCAATATAAAACGCAACACTTCACTAATAACTACTTGAACGTACACAGTAATAACTCGAACCGCTCTGTAAATATATCGCACTAATACTCTCGAACCGCACAGTCAAAAATTCACCTCATACTGAACTGAACGTCGTTTGAGTACCGGTATTTATCGTCATGCTCACACACCAGAAGCTTCCAAACTGTGTCTTATCTCTCATGAACTACGTAATTACTACGGCCTTGACGCAGGCCGAGCGCCCGAGCGAAGCCCAGCACAGTCGAGAAGATTCTCGCAAAATGCGTATAGTAGCACGTACGCCACACGCATTACATCGAGATCCTTCTGGCACATTCGATAAACGCTTAGATTGTTCTGTGCTGTCATAGCAATATATATATATATATATATAGAGCAATATATATATATATATATATATATGGAAACGTATATAAACTTAAAAAGTCCTAATATAAATTAGGTCTAAATCATGTATTGTTTAGACACGTTATAAATTTAACTAAAAAAACAAATGCAATAGTTTGGAATTTTTAGTATTTATTATATTATTGTGTCTGTTACAATTGTTATTTTGCTAAAACAAAAATAGAGTAATTGGGGGCTTTGTAATTTTTCCGGTAATTGAAAAATGATCAAATATTGAAATTTTTGTAATAATAAATTTTGTTCAAAATACTGAACAAGTTCTGCAGCTCAGGGAGCTTACTAGTTAAGAAAACTAATGGGTATAAAATGTTCACACAAGCATATTGTTGAAATACCATGAAATATCTCAAAGAGATTTATGATAGCGGATGATATTCTTTGTGCATTTGAGCCAAACATATTTATTAAATGGCCTTTCTTTCAAATTGAACAGCATTTATTTCTTTTATGTACAAAGTTTTAATATTTTATGTTAACTGGCACTATTTTGCACCCCCTCCCTATTTTCCAGTGATTCACACTTTGAGAGCTTCTGTATAGGAATACATGAGTATTAGTAATAATGTTATGAAGTTTTAAAATTGATTGATGAAAATGATAATGATACTTGAATGATAGGGAATTACACAAAGTTTATACAGGGTGTCCCATGAGGAATTGTACATACTTCAGGAATGCGTTCTACAGGCTGAAGTAAAGAAGAAATTTTATATAAACGTTTCCAATTTATGGCTTGCAAAAAATTTTACCTTGATTTCTGCTCCAAAACTAAAATTAAGCCCTACTGATATTCTTGCAACTTAAAAGATTAAATTTGATGGTTTCATATGGTTTTTGGTTTGAAAAATTGAAAACAAAAGGTTCCAAAACTGTATCTTGAGTAGTTTTATAGAAACGTTTTGTAAATCTAAAAATAATTGTGTCAAAAAACACTTTTTTAGGTTTGATGTGAATTTACTTGTTTAAATTCCTAATAAACAAGTGTAAAATTGTAATACAATTTATAAAAAATTTAATTCTGAGAAATTTGATATAAGTAAAGTTAATAAAGAAAAAATGAGCATTATAAAAATCAAATTTTATTGAAAAGGAACAACAAAAGAATTTTTTTCTGGTAATGTACTGCAAACCATTTATTTATTTATTAATAATAACAATTTATTCAGTTAATAAAAACCATTAATTTCAGTTAAGATTGGTAAAATAATTAAAATATAATCATTTCAACAACATTAACTAACTTGCTTTAATACAGTTGTTTATAAAAAAACTGCTGTTGGCAATACTGTATTGTTCAGGCTGGAAATTGAATTCGAATCAGGAACAGCTGTTTAACAATTAATTTATAATGTAGCTTAATTATTTATCATACTGATACTGACCTGTAATCTGCGATTTGTAGTGTTTTTTGCAACATAATTTCTAGATGCCATTGCAATTTTCAAATCATGAGTATGCTGATATTGCTTTTGTGTACAGTTTTAGTAATGGAAATTCCCAGGCTGCAAAACATGAATACTAATGAAGAATATCAAAACAGAAGAATTTCTCATTACTAAAGCATTTTCCCCAAGTCTTTCGTAATTAGGAACTAAGGAGTCATTTCCAACAGTTGCTTGTTGTTGAATGCCCTGTAGAACGGCATATAGCTGAACAAAGAAAATAACATTCAAATACTGTACTGCAGCACAGTCCTCAACTCAGCACCAGAAGAAGATTTTACATCAAACAGGCTTACCTCGTATTAACGTCTGGAGAACACTAAAAAAGAGTTTTTTTACCCTTATCATTTGCATACTGTTCAACATCTGCAACCAGGAGACTGTGAGTTAAGATTAAATTTTTGCCAGTGGGTACAAAAAAATTGAAATATTGGTAATTGTGTTTCACTAATGAATTTATTTTGGGGTGAAATAATACAATCAAACTTTCAAAACCGATTAACATTAAATGTGTAGTGTGGTGTAATTAGGAACCAGTTAATTGTACCACTTATTATTAAAGATCACCTTTATGGTATTGTGTGCAAGGTGAGTTTTACAAAATCAGTTGCCAATCTTGTTAAAAGACATGTATCTGGAAAAAAGGCTGCAGATGTTCTTTCAACCTGATAGTGCACCACCTCATTATTCACATGAAGTTAGACAGATCATAAATCAAATTTCTCAAAATTAAATTATTTACAAATTTTATTACAAATTTACATTTTTTATTTATTGGCAATTTAAACAAGTAAATTCACATCAAACCTAAAAAGTGTGTTATTTTATACCAGCTTTTTAAGATCTATGGACGTTTTCTATAAAACTACTCAAGATACAGTTCTAAATAGTACTTTTATTACCTCTTTTGAATTTTTCAGGCCAAAACCCATATGAAACCATCAAATTTACCCTTTAAGTTGCAAGAATTTCAGTAGGGCTTAGCTTAATTTTAACCTTGGAGCAGAAATCAAGGTGAAATTTTTTGCAAGCCATACGTCGAAAACAAAGCATTTCTAGACCTAAATTTATGTGAAATTTCTTTTTTATTTCAGCCTGTATAATGCATTCCTGAAGTATGTCCTGTTCCTCATGGTACACTATGTATGTATATGTATAGTATATGTAAGCAAGCATCAGCGATGTTAGTGCCTTGGACTTCCAAAATAAATGCCAACTTAATTTTACTGTTTTCATTTGTGTACATTAATATAGTGTAATAATAATGTCTTAAATTCTGAGTATACAGAATAATCCAATTAGTATAGCCACTTACATGTTCATAAAATGATTGAATTATTTTATTAGGAGGGACTGTTAAATAATAACTGGAATTATTTTTTGTGTTATTTGTAATTACACAAATTTTAAATATATTTTTGTAGCTTTGTATAACATAGTATAACAGATTAATCATTAATTAAAACAACTGGTATCACAATTTGTATATTTTCAACAATGTTTGCCACCAAAAATGCATACTAAATTCATGTACCTGTCTTCAGGCCTACAACAATGTACATACTACAGTATGTATTCAATTAAATGCAGTATATAAAAACATGACAATTTGAATGACTGAGAAACTAATTCACTGGCTTATGGACACAGGTCATGAAACCATTTTTCAGACAGAACATGCTATAGAGGTGAAACTGCAGAAATATACAGTTCAACTGTACTTACTCTGCTTTATATCAACCATGACATGTGAATACTTTTGGTGCCACCTGTTTTTACTTGATACCCTTAGAATTCGTTTGTTTATTTTACAGTATTTTGCAAATGTTCTGTGCTATTTTTAGCTCACTATACAACAATTCTCTGTAGCTTTATATTTTTATTTACTTCTACAGCTGCATGCAGGTGACAATTGTATGAGGTAGTTTCAAAACATTCTCAGATTTTGTATATTTTACAAAAACTGTGTACATATAAAAGTTTTGTATTCTCTATTTCCTTCAGCAGGTACACACTTTTTCTCAAAGATATTGGTAAAGTTCCTGGAACCCATTCTTAGAAATTTTTTTCAGCTGCTTTGTTACTTTATCAATCATGTTGTCCCATTTCAGCATCCTAGTTCTTGTTTTAGAGTCAATTTGAAGCAGGGAAACAAGTAAAAATCTGTTGACGCTAAAGTGGGAGAGTATATTGGATGTTCGAAACATTAAATTGTAATATGGAAGGTACTCCTTGACCATTATGAGTTGATGTACGATGCATTGTCAAACAGAGGAACCCAGTTTTCTGTTTTCCATTTTTCTGAGCATTTCCCATGGATTTCCTCCCATAGATAAAGAAGGATGTCATCATTCATTTACATGTTTACTGTCTAGCCTTGGCCTTACAAAATGAATTTTTGATGGACAATTCCTTGTGAATAAAAAAAAAGTACAACATAACTTTCAATCGTTGTTATTGTTTCTGATAGACATTTTTGAAAGAAAACACAAAATTTGATATTTGTATTGTAACATTTACTTTTATATAAATTTACAATTATTGTATTCCACAACCTACCTTCTCACTCTCACCAGGGTTCTATAGACGAAACTGTCACAGAGTTGATTATTTGGGTTTGACTGGCGAAATAATTACGCTAACACATGGATTTCATTAAATAATCATCTCATTTATTACTCTTTCAAAATTTCTAGTTCTCCTTTACTTTTCTTTGTCTTACTCTTTCTTTTTAGCTGTTAACTATTAAACAATTATCAAAAACAAAAAAAATTACTTATCCAACTAGATTACACGTTAACAAGGCAAGCCAGTACTTAGATATATTCTCATTTTCTTTTACATATTCATAACTCCCGTATACTGAGCTCTTTTAGTTTTTCAAATATTTTGATAGGTTGTTGATTAATTTACTTATGTATTTAAAGGTTTAAATGTTTTAAATGGTACTCATCCTTGCTGTAGCCATTGTCCAATTATTTCACCACCGCTGCAGATTCATTATTCTCACAGGACACTCCGAAATATGTTCTGAATTGTTTAAAATTGATGTTGTCGAATATCGGTTCACATTACACTCTTGTACTTATTTAAAACGATTAAAGTAACATTTTTTAGTCGGCCGATGTAACTCGCTCGTGAGCACTAGGTTATGTATATTGTTATGACGATCTATTCGATCGTCGTAGGTACAGTGGAAACAAAATAAGTACAAGACACCAATTAAGTCACTAATCACACCTTTAATTGTTACAGTAAAACAGTTCGTAATTAACAACACAGTCTCTACAACAAATCAAATGAAAATTGTACACACGTAATAAAATGTCCACAAATATTAAAACTCAATTGTATTACAATTATACCGTCTGATTATAAAACGCAACACTTCAATAATAACTACTTGAATGTACACAGTAATATAACTCAAACCGCTCTGGAAATATATCGCACTAATACTCTCGAATCGCACTATCCAAAATCTCGCATGGAACTGAAAACTAAGGCCGCTACCCGATGTATTTATAGTTACGCTCACACACCAGAAGCTTCCAAACTGCGTCTTATCTCTCGTGAACTACGTAATTACTACGGCCTTGACACAGTCCGAGCGAAGCCCGGCACAGTTGAGAAAATTCTCGCAAAATGCGTCTAGTAGCACGTACACCACACGCTTACATCGAGATCCTTCTGGCATATTCGATAAACGCGTAGATTGTTCTGTGCTGTTGTAGCACTGCCCCCTCCTTAAGCCTGTTCATCCCGAACTGGCAAAGCATCTCCGAAGTAACATTTGACCAGGCGATCTAGGTGGACGTCCTTGCGAAGGATAATTTTCCCGTTCTTCGAATTCATTCTTGTGTGAGCCGAACACCATGTTCCCAGGAATGCGAGTCTTTTGCGCAACCACTAGTTTCGCTGGAATCACTCCCGTTGCGTCATGTAGACCTACTGATGACCGAAATACCACTGGCTGATCCAAGTCTGTTTGGTCCTCGTCTATAACCTCTTGCGTAACCTCATCTTCAACCACTTTACCCTCGGGCGATTCTGTCAGCTCAGGAACAAACAAGAGTTTTGTCTCGACACCCATAGTTGGCTTTCCAATCACTTCTTTTGTCCTTGTACTTATTTGTACTTCCTCTGCTAGTTCTTCCTCCATTTCCGCTGGCAACAGGGAGGGTTCCTCTTGACCAGACTTGTTGACTTTTTCTTCGACTAATGCCACTCGCTTAATCGAATGGTTGGTAGAACCTGTCGTTTTAGCCATGGAAAGCTTTATCTCCTCTTGGCCGACCTTAAGGACATTCTCTCTTAAGTCCACAACGAATCCGTAGGCATTCATAATGTCCGTGCCAAGAATCACTTCATCGACAATGTCTGCAACGAGCATTTGGTGGTTAAACTCGAGAAGACCCAGGCGTACACGTACGTCTACCTTTCCTAGCACCTTGACGGGGCTTCCAGTCACAGTCTGTATTGTACAATTAGAGGCTGGCGGTTGCTGACCACGTCAGGGCGCACAATGGACACTGTAGCGCCCGTGTCAACTGTAAATGATCTTCGTTTACCTTCTGCAAATCCATTAACGATCAGTTTTTCACTAATCTTATGTAGCGTGGAAACTGTGTGCTGTTCTGGGCCTTTACTTCTCCAATTGGTGCGATCAGTCTCTTCTCTCGGTATCTTCTTCTCCCAACAGTCTACCTGTAGATGACCACGTTTTCCACAGTTGTAACATTTCGGTCTTCTGTCTTTTTCAAATCGTTGCGACTCTCTTGAACTTTTGAATTGTTTGTCCGACAACACTGTTTTTCTGCACCCATCGTAACGGTAATGTGATACAGGGATCATCTGACTGCAACGTGATGGCCCATTAATGTAGCGGGACGCTGACTTGGCAGCTTCAAACTCTAGGGCGTGAACAAGAGCTTCTGAGCTATCTCGGTGTCTTGCCATTCGTATCACTTGCTGAAGTTCACAATCTCCGATGCCATCAATAAATGTCTGCACCGTAAACCTTATTCGGAAGTCTTCTGGTGCTTCAGGATGGGCCAATCTAATCAATCTGTCGATACTTGCTTCAAATTCTTGAAGACTTTCCCCGGAACGTTGTCGTCTTGTTCTGAACTGAGCGTAGTACACCTCTCGCAAATGTTTATCACCATACCGTAATTCGAGAGCTTTTATCAACTCGGCATAGGTGTTCTGGCTGTCAGGTGGCACTTTCTGTAGTAGTTCTGCCGCGGGTCCTTTTAATGCAAGAACAAGTGAAACAGCCTTGTCTTTTTCTGTCCAATTATTTGCGCATGCAGCAGCTTCAAATTGGCGGAGGTACGTTGCCCAGTGACTGCTTCCGTCAAAGGTTGGAGCTTTGACATGAACTGTCCCTACTGCAGGCAAAGTGACTTTCTCTGTTAACTTATTTTCTGTGTCTTTTTCTGTCTTGATCACTGGTACAGTCTGTTCAGAAATTTGTTTTGGTTGAATCTTCATGCACTGTTCAACTTCAATTTTAATTTGTTCTCTTATGTTTGCCATTGAGTTTTCTACTGCAGATATTTTTGTTGACATAACTTCTTCCACAGTCAAGACAGATTTTTCTACTTTAGCTATTTTATTTGACATGGATTCTTCTACGTCAGATATTCTGGTAATCTGATTGTTGAGCTCACCTCGTAATTCACCTACGTCACCACGTAGGAGACCCAATTCTGCGGTAGTATGTTCTTGCATCTGCTTTTGTTCATGAATTAATGCTTTGATGTCACCTGCTTCACGTTTACGTTCCTCTTTTTGTCTTTCTTCTGTTTCTAGCATTAGTGCTTTCTGACGTTCCTCAGCTTCTTCTCTTTCTTGTATTCGTTCTTCTTTTTGTCGTCTTTCTGCTTCTTCTCTTTCTTGTATTCGTTCTTCTTTTTGTCGTCTTTCTGCTTCTTCTCTTTCTTGTATTCGTTCTTCTTTTTGACGTCTTTCTGCCTCTTCTCTTTCTTGTATTCGTTCTTCTTTTTGTCGTCTTTCTGCTTCTTCCTGTGTCTGCCGCAGCAGTGTTTGTAAAGCTTCCATCATCTGACTGGGATCCATGTTTACTGATTAATTACGAATGCCACTCGTCTTGTACAAAGCGTCCACTGTTTCCACTGTTAACCGTTCTATCCCAGTTCTGACACCACTGTTATGACGGTCTACTTGATCGTCGTAGGTACAGTGGAAACAAAATAAGTACAAGACACCAATTAAGTCACTAATCACACCTTTAATTGTTACAGTAAAACAGTTCGTAATTAACAACACAGTCTCTATAACAAATCAAATGAAAATTGTACACACGTAATAAAATGTCCACAAATATTAAAACTCAATTGTATTACAATTATACCGTCTGATTATAAAATGCAACACTCAATAATAATAACTACTTGAACGTACACAGTAATAACTCAAACCGCTCTGGAAATATATCGCACTAATACTCTCGAACTGCACTATCCAAAATCTCGCATGGAACTGAAAACTAAGGCCGCTACCCGATGTATTTATAGTTACGCTCACACACCAGAAGCTTCCAAACTGCGTCTTATCTCTCGTGAACTACGTAATTACTACGGCCTTGACACAGTCCGAGCGCCCGAGCGAAGCCCGGCACAGTTGAGAAAATTCTCGCAAAATGCGTCTAGTAGCACGTACACCACATGCTTACATCGAGATCCTTCTGGCATATTCGATAAACGCGTAGATTGTTCTGTGCTGTCGTAGCAATATGTATGACTGACCGGTCAGGAAGTTGAGTGTCGACTGACTGTTATTTCCCACGGGTTGCATACACACAAGGCATCGGGCGTTGGCCGCGAAACATTCAAAGTTTTATAACGCCTTCTATGATTGGCTGCTCTGAAATGTTCTAGAAGCCAGGCCAACATATTCTGCAACTTTTTCCGCCTGATGAAATTGGCGTGTTCATTTCCGTATTTCACAGACGTCCTGAGTTGTAGGTGATTATGTAACTCATCTAGTCAGACTGGCTCCAGACACAAACACAGACGGGTGTTTCACAATAAAATTGTATGTATTTTTGTTACAAGAGGTTCCCCGGAGGTTGAAGACTGGGTTGGGTAAAACTGACCACCATTATTGAAATTATTTACTTCCCTGATCTGTCCCGTTACAATACCCCCCCCCCCAATGAGAGGTTTTATGCCAAAACATAAAAACTCTCATTGTCTAAAACCTACGAGGACCAGCAAGGATATGGCGCCACGACCCCCCTTAAGTTCTTACTGACATTATGGGTAACTTACCCCCTAGTTCGGTGACTGTGGTCGCACCTGCATGATCTTATTGAACTTTCATAATTTGAACATAACAATAATTAATAGGATCATTCTTTATTATTTTATCATACGCCGTGTCTACTTTAGTATTTTTGGTCCAGTCTCCATTAGTATTATCTGCCTCAGTTAAATAGTTTATAATTTCATCATCATAGCCAACAGCTGTTACTAGTACGCTAATTCTCACACCAGGTAAGTGTTTATCATCATCAACATCAATATAATCATCGTTTACTACTGTGCTAATTACTTCACAAGGTAAGTATACACTGCTAATAATATAATCATCATTTCTCTCAATATTCATTCTCTTTACCAACCCTTCATAACCTCTATTTAACCTGAACATCTCTATCACTCTCTCACTCTCGACATACTTTTCCAACCCCATTTCCCATTCTCACTATCATTCCACTCAGAGGGCAATACAACATTACTAAAACACCAGCTGGCCTTACCAGATGCACAAAAAACCAAGGGACATTTTAAAGACCTTTTGTCTTCCACTGAGGAACTCTCGTCCTCCAACAACACTTGTGAAGTCTCTACTTCACCAACATCATGGGAAAAATTTGCCCTCTATTCACACTCTAGATTTAAACTCTCTCTCCATTCCTTCTCCAACTCATCAACACTCACTAACACTCCTCTAACGTCAACTCTCATTCTATTCTCATCACTAGTATTACTTACTGTATCACCATTATTTTTATTCGATATTATTTCACTATCACTATAATCATTACTTATTTTAACACCACCACTTACCTTGTAATTCATCACCTGATTATTATTCATTATTATCTCACCATTATAATTATCACTCGTCTTGTCATCTTTCACTTCATTATTTATATTTTCATTACACTTACCTGTGTCTTCATTATGATTAACCCTTATGTTTTCACTATCTTCACTTACTTCGTCATCTATTATTTCATCTGTACTTAAACTTTCTCTACTCTCCTTTCTTTTTCTAATGTCATTTACTTCATCTTGTAATTGTTTTACGATAGTACTGCAATGTTCATCAATTTCTTTTAAACGTTTATTAATATTAACTTTTTGTTGCTTCATATTATTAATATTGCTCTACAGTTCATCAAACTTACTTTCTAATTTAACATCATTTATATCAAAGTGTTTATTTAATTCGTTAAAATTACTTTCACATTTTATTTTCTGTTCATTTACTTTACTGCTTAAGTCATTCAATTTTGCATTTTGTACATCAAACTTACAATCATTTGTGTCAAAACGACTATTTATTTTATTAAATTTTACCTCATTATCACTTTTTTGTTCCTTGAAACTACTTTTTATAAGGTTAAATAGATCATCTATTGACAATTCTCTTTCTTTTATTTTTGTTACCACGGGAGTAGATTTCACTCCCACATTACTAATTATAATTGAATCAGTTACATTATTTTCGTTTGCTATGTGAACTCCCGAATCAGCTGATTCGTTTAACCCGGTTTCTCCACTTTCAATTTGAGTTGAATAACCTTCTAACTCAATCGTAACTGTCGAATCAGTTAGACCAATTTAATTCTTATTATTTTCCATCTTTTATGTTATTATAACTTGCATATACAATTATCCAAACTTTAACTTTAACTTATGGTTTTACGTTACCAATTCCTAAACACAATCTATAATCACTTACAAAATGCCATCACTCCCAAAAAATCCAAATCTGTAACTAAAATTAGGTCTAGCCTATTTTTTTATATAGGCCGTCCCTGTTCGGGCACCATTGTAACATTTACTTTTATATAAATTTACAATTATTGTATTCCACAACCTACCTTCTCACTCTCACCAGGGTTCTATAGACGAAACTGTCACAGAGTTGATTATTTGGGTTTGACTGGCGAAATAATTACGCTAACACATGGATTTCATTAAATAATCATCTCATTTAATACTCTTTCAAAATTTCTAGTTCTCCTTTACTTTTCTTTGTCTTACTCTTTCTTTTTAGCTGTTAACTATTAAACAATTATCAAAAACAAAAAAAATTACTTATCCAACTAGATTACACGTTAACAAGGCAAGCCAGTACTTAGATATATTCTCATTTTCTTTTACATATTCATAACTCCCGTATACTGAGCTCTTTTAGTTTTTCAAATATTTTGATAGGTTGTTGATTAATTTACTTATGTATTTAAAGGTTTAAATGTTTTAAATGGTACTCATCCTTGCTGTAGCCATTGTCCAATTATTTCACCACCGCTGCAGATTCATTATTCTCACAGGACACTCCGAAATATGTTCTGAATTGTTTAAAATTGATGTTGTTGAATATCGGTTCACATTACACTCTTGTACTTATTTAAAACAATTAAAGTAACATTTTTTTAGTCGGCCGATGTAACTCGCTCGCGAGCACTAGGTTATGTATGACTGACCGGTCAGGAAGTTGAGTGTCGACTGACTGTTATTTCCCACGGGTTGCATACACACAAGGCATCGGGCGTTGGCCACGAAACGTTCAAAGTTTTGTAACGCCTTCTATGATTGGCTGCTCTGAAATGTTCTAGAAGCCAGGCCAACAAATTCTGCAACTTTTGCCACCTGATGAAATTGGCATGTTAATTTCCGTAATTCACAGACGTCATGAGTTCTAGGTGATTATGTAACTCATCTTGTCAGACTGGCTCCAGACACAAACACAGACGGGTATTTCACAATAAAATTTATGTATTTTTGTTAAAAGAGGTTCCCCAGAGGTTGAACACTGGGTTGGGTAAAACTGACCACCATTATTGAAATTATTTACTCCCCTGATCTGTCCCGTTACAGTATAGTGTTCAGTGATATATTTTTGTTAACTGCAAAACCATCACTTGAATGTTACAGACATTGACAATTATATTATTGATGGAGAGAAAACAAGAATGTGGGAATTGACCATATTGTGATTCACTAATGCTGATCACTTATGAAACAGCGATTTCCCTTATGTGATTATTATGAAGGCGGATTGAAAAGTTCGCAGCCTACCATAGGAAAGAATGTGTGGTGTTTCTGTTTTTTACTGCATCGTGGCGCCACATTCACCCCACAAACAGCAGTGAAGCGCTAAGTCATTACCCCATTAAGGAGGTCTGATTCTTCTAGGTCCTCAAAATAACCGTTTACTGCCGCTTTCAGCTCGTCATCTGAGGAAAATCGCTTCCTCCCAAAATTGTTTTGAAGTTTGGGAATAGATGAAAGTCAGAAGGCGCTAAATCAT
The DNA here is from genome assembly GCA_034769895.1 of Magicicada septendecula. Classification (NCBI taxonomy): domain Eukaryota; kingdom Metazoa; phylum Arthropoda; class Insecta; order Hemiptera; family Cicadidae; genus Magicicada; species Magicicada septendecula. The sequence goes on from CM068376.1 coordinate 60,401,434, forward strand.
GCGATAAAGGCAGATGGTGCAACAGATCGTACTTCAACTCTGCGATTTTTGCCATAGACACAACAGATATGTGGGGGCATGCATTATCCTGATGGAAAATGATCTTCTTCTTTGCTAAACCTGGTCTTTCTTCTCGAATTTTTACATTTAATTGGCCCAAAAGGTTAACGTAACACTCTCCATTTATTGTTTGACCCTTTTCAAGGCAATCTAGTAACAATATTCCCTTAGCATTCCAGAAAAATGGATCCATACACTTTCCAGCTGACAACATTTATTTTACTGTTTTTGGAGGCAGCGAATCACTACGCATCCATTGTTTTGACTGCTGTTTTGTTTCTGGAGTGAAATAATGGACCAAGTTTTCATTAGTTGTTACAAATCTACGAATAAAATCTTTCAGATTTTTCTTAAAATGGTCCAAACATTCCTGACAAGCTTGCATTCGCATGCGTTTTTGGTCACTTGTCAACAAACGCGGCACCCATCTTGCAGACAGCATTTTTCATACCTAATTCCTCAATAAGAATGTGATGTACCCTTTCATCTGAGATGCCCACAGTCTTAACAATTTCAGACACCTTCAAACAGTGATCTTCCAAAACAATATCGTGCACTTTATTGATGATTTCTGGTGTAGTGGCACTTTTCGGATGCCCAGTACGCGGGTCATCTTCCAAACTTGCATGACCACGTTTAAATTCAGTAGCCCATTTTTTCATTGTAGTAAATGAAGGTCCAGCATCACCCAACTCGTACTTCATCTCATTAAAAATTTCTGTTCGTGTTAAACCTTTCTTAACAAAAAATTTAATGTTCAGTTTTCTCCATTTTCATTCAGTGTTGCTGTGAGATAACCTCATCTATACTGCTGTTTCTCCGCAACAATGACTTGACCCTTCACAGCTGTTCATGGCGCGAATGTGGCGCCTTGATGCGGTAAAGAACAGAAACGCCACACATTCGTTTATATGGTAGGTCGCGAACTTTTCAATCCGCCCTCGTACTTTAAACAGAAGGAACCGATTTAGGGAATGTTTTGAAGCTACTTTATGTATCAGCTCTACTTGTTTGTTAATGTCATAAACAATATTATTCTCTGTCATACTTGTAAAGAATTAAGTATCAGACAAACAAAATTCTTGCATTCTTTCATCATCTCATGACATACATTGTTTGCCTTTCTTCTTAATGTTTCTGTGTGTGCATTTATAATCTTAAAAAATTGCTTTGTGCATTTACATATTGTGTATCCTTGTACTGTTACCATAGCAATCATGACTTTAGAAGGTGGAAAAAAATAATTGCCAAGAGTAATTCATAATCCCTGTCATGAATGTTGGATTATTCTGTAAATCACGCATAATTAAATTTATAAAAGAAAATATCTTTATGTAAGAACCTTATTTGTTATGTTCTTGTTATAAGTCAAGAACCTTCTGTATGGAAGGAAATATATTCTAGTATAGTTTACTTCATTTTTTAGATTGTTTAACCGTGTTTGGTGGTAGTGCTCAACTTTCTAAATAAATGAAATTCTTAATGCATGAATGTTTAAAAATCCTTTTAAAGAATTTTTAAATGCATGTTTATGAAAGGTACTGTTTAGCAGTAGTGTGGCGTCTATGTAACCACTGTTGCCAGCAGCAACAGTAGTGGAAATAAAAGAAAATAATATTAATATGACAGAACAAATACTTTAGTTATTGAATAATTTGAAATCCGAACAATATTAGTCGGGAAACTTGAAGAAAAGCATAGTATTGGTTTCGAACTGCTGATCACTTGCACCATCTTGTGTTGCCGGCTCAGACATCAGCAATGTTTTTCTGTGTACGGTGATTGACCTCCCAGTAGTTGTCACTGTACAAACTGTGGTGGGACACACACACTCGTCCATCCAATGTGTTGCCACTGTATAAACCAGCAAAATGCTCAGTTAGCAGCTATGTTCGTTTTCAGAACTGACGTGCAGCAGATACTACCTACCTATTTGTGTTTTGTTCATTTAGTCATGTGTTTCTCTGTTTATCTTTATTATTTTGTGTATGTAAAATGAGAGTCAGATCCCATTGAACCGGCATCCTCTTCTTCTTCCAGGGAGTGATAGAAAATACTCTTAAAAAGAACACTTGGTATAAGAAAAAATTCGAATTAATTTTTAGGTTAAGTTTTAGGCCTGTCACACTGCTGTTTAGCAAGTATCATTGAATTCTAAGTGTTTAGTTTTTACATTTAAATTTACCAATATTTACATATTTTTATTTTTGACATTTGACATTTATTTTTACAGACACTTTATAAACTAAGACACTCCATCTGAAATAAATAGAAAAACAAGAAGCAGTTAATCATTTCCATAGACAGCAAGAATGTAAATATTAAAATTAAAATGTATTTATCAAATGTAGTTATTAACTAGCTTAACAGTTTCTTAAAAGATAACATTTTTAATATGTGCACATGAAAAGATTATTTGTACAGGGTGTTTATAAAGATGCCATCTGTTTACTAAAATAATACTAGTTTGTGGTACTACTTCTATAGTAATAGTAGAAACACTGGTTAGTCGTAGTACTTTATACCAGATCACATTTATATTAGGAATTTTTAAATTTAGAAATAACACTTGATACTTTAAAGTAAATGTATGCATGACACATAATAACATAGATTTATTTGTGTACTGTAATGTTGTTTAATTATGATGCAAGCAAGTAACAACTATTTAATTATGTTACAGTAGAGAATCGAAAATTCAAACTAATTGGGACGAGGGGTAATTCGTACTGTCAGTTTGTTAGGATTTTTGATATGGAATACAATAATGATGGTACACTATACAAACATAAAAATGACTTTTGTACAAGAGTTTTCCTCATGTATTTACGTATGGTATATAAATAAAAAAAACAATGGAACTGTACTGCAAAGAATATAAATGTTTTCATACTCAGTACTGGTCAACCACCAATTTGTACGTACCTACTTAAACCAACCAAATAAATCTCATCTACAGTCATTTTTTATGTAAATGTAGATATTCACTTAAATGTGGAACAAAAGATTTTTTGCAGATATAGATTATTATGAAGGTATTTCAGCACTAATGTGTACCCACAAGTATATTCAGTGTTATTCACTTGTATTCAGTTATCATTACCAAACACTGTAATTCAGTTTTGCATCTATACTGTTGTACTGTAAAAACAAAAATGGTTAAGAGAAATTGCATACAATTCAGTAGCGTTTGCATACAGAACTAGATTACAACAAATGGTACAGTATCACATGTGTTTAAAATGTAGTCAAACTCATCTAAAGAGGATTATATGGGGTAAAGCCTAGTCCAAATTAGGGAAAACCCCAAATTATAATATATTTTATAGAAATTTGTTTTATAGATCAAGTTGCATAAAAGACTGTTAAATTGTACCCTATTAAAAAAAACACTAAATAAAAAAAGGAAACTACATAAATATTGATGAAAATTTTAATTTGTTGTACGAGTTTTACAAAACTCATACTTACAAAACTGATAATTTATCAGCATCAACATTTTCATGTTGTGTGCACTTGAAAAGTTTATAAATAATACATTCTTGTTGCAATTACTAATATAAGTAAATATTAGTGGACATTATATTTTATTGTATTTTACAAATCCAAACAAGCCTGTTTTGTTACCATTACAAATTAGGGAAGAAGTTTTCCTTCACTGATTACTACTTTTTACGTTTTTAATGAAAGGGTTCAACATAGAAACATCAGTAGGCCTACTTAAACATTCACCAATTATTTTCTGGTTTACAATCAAAGTGTGCTTCCATAATTTAAAAAGCCACTCTGTATTAGCTTTAAAATCAGTTTCTCCCAATCTCTGAGCAAATCTCTCTGCCACTGCATATAATTCCGGAACACTGACTGAACTTTGCTTCAGTAATTTGTTTGTTTGTTTTTTAATAATACTCAATTTAATGTATCTTTATTAAAACAAAGCTAAATTTTAAATTTCCATTTTTGTCACATTGTTTAATCCTAAAATGTGGACTTACTATAGTGGCTGTCATCACAAAGGCTAGAATTTCTATTGTTCAAATGTCAAAAATGTCGGGAACATAGGTTAATAATGTAAAACTATTGTTATTCTTATCTTTACATCTCAGCGTTGCAGTACATAACAAAAACCATTCTCAGATTGTTGCTAGTGTGTGATTGGTGATTGTCACAAAGTGAATCCTTATAGTGTGAAAATGTTTGTTCAACATCGTAAGTATTCAGGTTTATATATTTGAATGAAGTCAGTTACTTTGTGCTCAGGTTTCTTGGAATTGACGTACAGTCTTTACCAAGGTACTGGCAATAGCAAACTTAGTTTGAATCTAGTATTTTTATTAAATGGTAATTTTTATTTGAGCATATATTCATTAGGTGATGCTTTTTGTGTGACTGTATTTGCCTTCTTTTCACAGAGAGTTACTATTTTTGTGATAACATTTTGCACCTTCAGAACTGCGTCAGTGACAATTATACCATTTCACATTGTTAATAGATTCAATTAGAAACATGAAATAGGATTTTACATTCACCTGATCTGTTTTTTAAAGTAGGATTTGGATTTAATTTGTGAACTGTTCTGCCATGTGACCACTGTTCAATGATGCAGAGACATGTTAAGTGTGCCTGTTGTAAATTTCGGTTGGGGTATGGAAAGTGCTAAGAAAAAATTCCAATATCCGAAAGTTCCAAAAATCTATTTTCCCAAAACAACATTAGTTCCAAAATATATAATTCCAATCATAAATTAGTACCAAAATATTTATAAAATGTGTTTATAAAAATTCTCAAAAATATAAATTGTAACCGACGGTTTTCAAATATCCAAGTATATAATCTTCATCAACCTCATCATAAATTGTAGCCTCTAACCAACTTCAAATTTTGTGAATAAGTTTACAAAAATATAGCAAGAAAATAAAGTCGTTATTATGGTAATCGATGATTATTGAAAAAATTATTTTCAAAAACTAAACAATAGTAGGACAATTAGAACTGGAAAAATAATTATTTTGGAAAATTAATAATTTTGGAAATTTTGCACTGGAACTTTTGACCCCGTACCATAAATTTCTGCCATAAAGGGAATAACCAATGAGGAGGTCATGGGGGAATTATCACTACACTTAAGTCACATGGGTAATTCCCAACCATTGTTTTCAGAACACTCTGTAATATCTATACACTTACGTTAAAATGCATGTGCAAAGGCTATGCATTAAAATATAAATTTACTTCCAAACATGAGGAAAAATGTGCAGAACTGTGACAACACCTATCAAAATATATGATATATAGGAATATTCAAAGTGTGTTTTTTATATGAAAATACCATAGGAATCCTTGTTCTGGTGACCATACTGGGATTTCAAATTTTGATCATAATAAGCTAAGGAGTGATCATATTATCTGAAAATCTGGCCAGCAAATATAAGCACTATCTGTGTAAGTGCATACATAAGTATGCCTAAAGTCATATTAATGCTAGCCAATCGTTACAATTTCTATTAATATTTTTGGGGCTTTTACAAGATTTTATTTCATAATATGATACACACCTACATAACTATATAATTACACATAATAAAAAATGTTATACACTTTCTAATTTTACACAATAATTTTTAATGTATTATTACTTGAAAATTATTGTTATAGGTTACAAACTAGAGTTCTTTATATTTTATTCCTATAAGCTATAAAAAAGTTCTTTATACTTATGATCTATGAAAAAAGTTACTTAATTTTGCTTTCTTTATTGTGTCCGTTGTGTTTTAAAGTGTTTCTAAGTTATTCTTTCCCCATCTGCGTTCCTCTAATATGTTTGGATACAAATCAGAGATTCCCAAGCCTTTGTATTTATCAGCGTCCTGTCCGCCTTTTCATCTATATCAATGTCATCATTTTTTTTGTATCTTGCAAATACTGAATAATGGATTGGGTGCTGTCAGCTCATCATTGATCACTCAAGATTTCTGCAATGGCTAATCTGCTTCAGTTTCTACAGGCTGGTTGAACATATTTTCCCAGTATCTAAAAATAATTAAAAATTGATTTTTTGGGGGGGGGGGAATCCTTATATATTGAGCCACGTGCAAAAATATCATTATTGATTGGGAAATAGAGACTTACTGATTTGTGTATACTGTATACTGATTTTATTTATCACTCACACATTTAGTACACATACTATGAAAATGCTGTTACTACCTTATTTCAGTGTTTACAATTCTGCAAATTTGCATTCAACCTTTGAACGTAATAAACAGTGAAATGAATATATGATCATAAAAACAAGAAAGAACTATATGCAGTTTTGTAATTACAATCTTTTCTTTTTAATTGAATCACAGAGAGTGGTTGATCAGATTGACCATTGAACGGAATAACTATTGTAAATACAAACTCATTTAAAGTATTGTACACATAATAACCAACTCTATTTTACTCAACACTTTCATTTTGTAAAGTTAAATTCTTGTATTTACCTCTACACTTTGTAATATTATAAATTATATCAAGCAATGTCTAAAGAAAATTATGTTTGAAAAAGTTGTACACAAAACATATCACTTCAAGGACAAATGTTATTGCACATTTACATTACATTACTGCCAATATTACACTTTATGAATTACCTTTGAATTTGTTTGTAGGTAGTACAAATTGTTGTAAATTTGAAGTTAGAGAACTTTCAATGTAAAAAAAAAATATGCAGTATGATTGTGCCCTTAATAAAACCTATGCTGTTTGGATTATTGATGGTTTTGATTGTCGATGTTCTACTGGATTAATATTTCTAATAATACACATTAAGATTACAGAAAGAATAAAGCTACAGATAATTTTTTGTAACATTAAATTTTAACGTTGTGAGGTATGCATATGTACCGTCACAGATTGAACTTAAATCAAATGTGTGTAAGTTGGTAATTGTTAATTATTTTTTGTATTTGTACCATATTAAGGTAAAATTACTGTTTTTGTTTACAATCAAGTATTGTATGTTACTAACATCTCACTGATAGTAGACTGTTTTTATAACAGTACATGATTTTATTTGTAAATATTATTTGTGTGTGTAGCTGACTGTGTGTTGCTAAAATTATCTGCAATAGTAATCTGAACAACACAACATTCAAGCACTTATTGAGTATGTGCTTGGTTATCCAATTCAGAATGTAAGTGATGAGAGATGGTTCTCTTTTTATTCACTTTTGATTTGCAACTATTGACACAGAGTATCAATAAAGAGAATTACCTATATTTTTCAATGAGTTGTAGATTGTTTTCACCAGCACTGTTCTTGAAAGTGAACTGAATAAAATTGATACTGTGTCATTTTCTGTATGCTTTTGCATGTAGTCCAAACAAAAAAATTAGGTGCTTTTAATTTGTATTATTTGCACCCTTGTCACATATTACAAGCACATGTGCACCATCACACAGACACACACACACACACATACGCAAATCTATATTGAAGTAAAATTAATGATTTCTGTTATTCATTCACATAAATAAGAACCTAAATTTTGTTTTCATGTACATAGTTTCAATATTTGTTCATACAGGTTTATATACTTTTAAGTGCTGTAAATGTTTTGTGACCCACCAAGTATTTCTGTGACCCACAGTTCTAGAATAACTGGGGTAGGGTCAGCCTCTCTCTCTCTCTCTCTCTCTCTCTCTCTCTCTCTCTCTCTCTCTCTCTCTCTCTCTCTCTCTCTCTCTCTCTCTCTCTCTCTCTCACACACACACACACACACACACACACACACACACACACACACACACACACACACACACACACACACACACACACACACAGTGCACACTATGACTACATACCATATGAAAACTGATTTTTAACATGTTTTTTTTTTTTAATGGAATGCCACATTTATGATTTAAAAATTATATTTCTATTAACTATCATCTTTACAAGAAAAACGTATTAATTTCAGGTAAATTCATTTTTATAGTTGCTTATAATATTGTATGGTAGATTAATATTATGCATTTATCAGTGAGGGTCTGTGAATATTACTGGTGAATCATAAGTTTCCAATGGCTAATAGAAAATATTTTCTATAAATATTTCTTTGCAGAGCAAAATTTCAAAACACATCTTGACAACAATGTTTGAAATCGAAAATTGCCTTCTATTCAATGAACATTGTGTTTGAACATTACTATAAATTAAATTGTATACCTAATGTACTTGTATATGTGTTGCTTCCTTATTAGAATATATTACCTACTTTCCCACCATAGATTTGCTTTGTCTGTTGTAAATTATCAACAGCAACAGGACTTTTTATAATATTTTGTCTGTCTATTTACTGCACTGTGTGTTTATAGAAATGTGAACTTCATATGCTAAAGGGTTTATTTGCTCTGTCATTAATAGCAGTCATAAAAATGTCAGTAGTAAATTAACAAATGTATTAGTATCATTTTATTTTATTCATTTTACTGTATTTTGTTGGCTTACAAATTCATTTTATGCACACAAACATATGTGTAACTGTACTAAATAAAATACACACATTTGTTACTACAGCAACATTCCAAACTGTCATATTTCAACCAAGTTGGACAGTATCGAAGTAAAACATATTTGTGATAAACTGTACTTTCACTTGTGAACACTTACATTTCTTAATGTCCTCGTACGTTTCAGTGTGGTGTACACCTTCCTCAGCGAGTTGTAAAATCCATTACAACTGTTCATGACATTCTGTATTTAAACCTCGCTGAGGAAGGTGTACACCACACCGAAACGTACGAGGACATTAAAAAACGTTAAGTGTTCACAAGTGAAAGTACAGTTTATCACTAATATTATGTGCGTGAATGAAGAGGATGAACCATCAAAACAACTCTAAAACATATTTGTATATTATCACAGAAGTATCAGATAATTTTAGCTTCCAGAAAGATTTGATTCAAACAGGTTTATAACAATAAATTATTTTCCATTTAAGAATTAGTTTTTATTGAAGTATAGGAAATTAATAATTTTATATTAGATTATATGGAAAGAGTGTGTACTTCACGTATCAACTGTATTATATGTTGTTTCCATGTTAATGCTTTTATTGTGTTTTTATTTAATAATATGGTACTCTCGCTGTGGTTCTGGTCTTTCAGACATTAACTGTATAGTGCAGGTATTGATGTTTACAATGTTTGCTCAACTCAGACAAACAAGTTTATTAACAAAATTAATTTGTGTGTGTGTGTGTGCGTGTGCGTGTGTGTGTGCGTGTGCATTAATGCATGCATGAGTACACTGCTGTAAAAACTGTAAAATAAATTAACTGGCAGTATGTAAAATATAATTTTGTTGAATTTTATTACCTCATTTATATACCATTTTTCTATCACAAGAAGTGCTGTGTATCAGAGTATCATGTAAACATGTTCCTTCACACTTAAAAAAGTGTTAGAATCATGTTTTAATTAAAATGGTAACTACTGAAAGATTCTAGGAAAATTAACAAAAAGGAATGACAGATATAAAGATAACTAATTATTAACAATACATGAAATGGAGAATTAGAACATGTGATCACTTCATATTTGTTTTGGTTCATTTGAACTGTAGCTGTGACAAACTTGAAGTAATAATGGTGTATCTGTGTTACACATAACGCAAGGTATAATTACATCAGTATCTATAATGAGATGGAATATGGCAACTGGAAATATCAGGAAAACAATTTTATTTGAAGATTTTGACTTGTTTTTAGGATTTATGTCAATGGGGAATGACCCCCCCCCCCCACCGGAAATACTATTATACAAGCAAAGTTAATGAAAATATAATTTGATACAGTCCTTTTTACTGGACTTTAGAACTGATGTGCCTAATTACATGTTTTTTTTTACATGTAAGAACAGTCACACCTTTACAAAGTACATTACCTACCTCCATATAAGTGCAAAGGACTTAGAAAGCTTCAGAGTACACTGATTCAAATGTAAACCATAGTCTTTATCATAAACTATGTTGGTCCCGACACTTGCCAACCTTGTATTTTTGGTCTATTGTTCTCCACTATTTTAATCTCAAATCAGCCAGAGAAGGTTAGGTAATTTTTTGTAACATAAAAAAATGAACTTTGTGAGGTATGCATATGCATCACAGATTGAAGGTTAAATCAAATGTGTGTAAGTTGGTAATTATTCTTGGATTTCGTTGTCCATGACGTGTCCGTTACTTAACTAAATATCACTATTACTTTAACGACTCGGAACACTAGGTTTTTTATAAGTAAAAGCAAAAAGTTTTACCTTACAGCCTTAACCGGTTTTCACCTTTAAAAGGCTTCTTCAGAGGCTGCCGCAGGTAGCGCTGCCCCTCTTGTTGTGGGTGACGAAATCGAATTTCGAAAGATCGATGCTGTGTGTGTGGGTGAGATATGTTCAAATAATGCGTGCGATTTGAATTGTGTCTGTTCATTTAGGATGTCGTTTTTATTTGTTTTTGTGTGTTTGTATATTTCCAATTGTTCTAGAGTGTCTAGTTTTCGGCCTTTTGTGTGTACATGTAGAATGTTCATGTTATTGTCGATGTTTTTATATGTGTGGTTTGCTTCGATGAGGTGGTTTGCAAAGGTAGATTCTGTAGTGGAGTGGAGTGCCTTTGTGTGTTCAATGTATCTATGTTTGAAGCTACGTCCTGTCTGGCCTATGTAGAATTTACTGCAATTTAGCTTGTAAACACCGGGTAGATCGAATTTGTTTTGTGCTTTGTGTGTGTGTTTTGATAGTGTGTGTTCTGTTTTGTTAGTAGTTTTGTAAGCGATTCTGTATCCTGCTTTTTTGAATTTGTGGGCTATTTTTTCAGTTTGTTTGTTGATGTATGTTAATGTTATGAATTTGTTGTTTTCTGTCTTTGTCTGTTGTTTGTTTTGTGTTTTGTGTAGGAGTTTACTGACTATTGTTCTGTCATATCCGTTAGATTCTGCTAGATATTTTATCGTGTTTAGTTTGTCTTTGTAGTCTTTTTCATCTAAGGGAATGTTGTTAAGTCTATGTATCATGGTTCTGAAGGCAGCTAGTTTGTGTTGTATTGGGTGATTGGAGGTGTTGTGTATTAGTGTGTCAGTTGTAGTTGGTTTTCTGTATTTACTGAATTTGTGCCTGTGTTCTAGTTTTGTGATGGAGAGGTCTAAGAAGTTTATGGTATTGTTGTGTTCGTATTCGGCAGTAAAGGTTATGTTTTTATGTATTTTGTTTATGTGCGTTAGTAACTGTTCACATTGTCTTTTGTTTCCCCTGTATAGTATTAGAATGTCATCAACGTATCTGTGCCAATATAGTATTTTATGTGAGTGTCTGCCATTGTTCATTGTTTGTGAGTATTTTTGTTTTTTCTAAGTGTTGGAGGAAGACTTCTGCTAGAATGTTGGATATGTTGGATATAGAGATTCTATATCTGTGTCGGAGCTTGAATCATCACTTGAGTCAGCAGTGTTGATGATAAGATTGTCCACGACAGAGTCATTAATTTTGTCTAGATCCCAAAGCTTGTCTTCTTCTATGAATGCATGTTCCACACAATGACTCCACTTGTTCGCCGTTATCTCATTTACCACCTTCTGTATCAGTTGTTTTACATCATGCAGCTTATATGTTGTGTTGTGACTGGCAACGTATCCTTTCAACTAGCTCCATATTAATTCAATGGTATTCATAATATAGTGATAAGGAGTAAGTCTTAAAACAGCGTGCCAGAGATAACTCTCACATGATTGTACGGACATTCTGCACATGCGCGTAACATATTACTGTGTAAACAGTGTCAACGCCCCTGGCCAATGGCGTTTCAGATGAGCCACATGGCTTTGTTTACATCAGGATTAAGCTAAGAACGGAAACAGTATACATCAGGTGACTGAGAAAAAAATAATGAATCAAATAATTTAAAATACTAAGAATAGATCATTTTTCAAATTAAAAACTCATCCTAATGGAAACAATGTGCATTCATTGAAAGCTTTAAATAATATTAAGTGATTACCTGTATGCGGTCCGCCGTGTGACTTCTCAAACTTATTACGTTACGCGTTTCAAGGCGTATGCCTCATCATCAGACGTTTAAAACCAAAAACACATATCACACAAAACTGCGTTTGTCAAAAAATAAATAAAATTGCAGAAACAAGCATATTATGTGCACGTGATGTAGGGTGCGCACCCGTTCAAGTGTTGTCTGCTACTGATTGGAATTCGTTGAGCAGTCTCAGAGCAGTATCATACAGGCGGTTAGATACAAAGTTCAATTGTTCATTCAGAACACAATCACGACTGCTATCATTATTATATGCATTATAAATTTCCAGCTCCTCCAAGGCATTCATAAAACGGCCCTTGTTGCATATATGCAAAGGCATTAGATTGGACTTAAAATCTGTATAATTGTGATTGTGTTGGGTCAGATGACGAGTGTAATTAGATTTTATATCATTGTAATTGTGTGTCTTTTTTGGTAAATGTTCACGGAAGCGTTTGTAAAAACCTCTTCCGGTCTGACCTATATATAAGCTGTTACAATCATTGCACACCAGTTTATAAATGCCTGTTTTTTCTTCAATAGGTAAGGGCAGTTTAGGTCTAAGTATATTAACTAGTTTATTATTGGTTCTAAAAGACATAGTATAACCAATATTGTTCATCACTGAGGATAACATTTTTTGCATGATGTATGTGTATTTTGCAGATATAAATTTTTTCGGTGTTTTATTAAGTGGACGGGGCTTAAGTTGAATGTTATTATGCTTCTTTAGCAATTTGTCAATAATGTGACTACTGTAACCATTGGAAACTGCAATAAATCTTATTGTGTTTAGCTCAGTCTGGAAATCATTATTGTCAAGTGGGACTGACAACAATCTATGGATTAGACTATTACATGCTGCCATTTTTTGAGAGTATGGATGGTGGGAATCTGCATGTATTGTATGGTTAGTGGCAGTAGGCTTCCTAAAAATATTGAATTTCAATGTGTCCATTCGTTTAGTGAGGGTCAGGTCTAGAAAGTTAATTGAGTTATTACACTCGGTCTCTAAAGTAAATTGAATATTATTGTTGATTTCATTTAAAAGATTTTTAAAGGAGTCAACTTGTCTCAAAGTTCCGTCAAAAATAATAAACGTGTCATCTACGTAACGTGAATAAAATTTTATCTTATTAGCGTATATGTTATTATTTAATAAATAAGTGTTTTCATAGAAATTTAAGTATATGTCAGCCAACAGGCCTGAGAGGGGTGAGCCCATAGCTAGACCATCATCTTGGCAATAGAATAAACCATTGAATGTGAAATAATTTTGATTTAAAATGACTTTAAGCAAGTCAATCAACTCATCTATCGCCTGTGCACTCATGGAAGCGTTAATTCGTAAATTGTCCTTCAATAATTTAAATTTACCTCAGTTGGAATATTTGTATATAAATCCACTATGTCAAATGAAACCAATTTGTAATTGGGTTTTAATTTAACGGTATTTATCTTATTAATGAAGTCAGTATTATTTGTTAAGCTGTAATTATTCTTTAACTGTAAATTGTCTTTAATTAGTTTTACAAGAATTTTTGATGTTTTGAAACCGGGGGAATACATGCAGATTCCCACCATCCATACTCTCAAAAAATGGCAGCATGTAATAGTCTAATCCATAGATTGTTGACAGTCCCACTTGACAATAATGATTTCCAGACTGAGCTAAACACAATAAGATTTATTGCAGTTTCCAATGGTTACAGTAGTCACATTATTGACAAATTGCTAAAGAAGCATAATAACATTCAACTTAAGCCCCGTCCACTTAATAAAACACCGAAAAAATTTATATCTGCAAAATACACATACATCATGCCAAAAATTGTATCCTCAGTGATGAACAATATTGGTTATACTATGTCTTTTAGAACCAATAATAAACTAGTTAATATACTTAGACCTAAACTGCCCTTACCTATTGAAGAAAAAACAGGCATTTATAAACTGGTGTGCAATGATTGTAACAGCTTATATATAGGTCAGACCGGAAGAGGTTTTTACAAACGCTTCCATGAACATTTACCAAAAAAGACACACAATTACAATGATATAAAATCTAATTACACTCGTCATCTGACCCAACACAATCACAATTATACAGATTTTAAGTCCAATCTAATGCCTTTGCATATATGCAACAAGGGCCGTTTTATGAATGCCTTGGAGGAGCTGGAAATTTATAATGCATATAATAATGATAGCAGTCGTGATTGTGTTCTGAATGAACAATTGAACTTTGTATCTAACCGCCTGTATGATACTGCTCTGAGACTGCTCAACGAATTCCAATCAGTAGCAGACAACACTTGAACGGGTGCGCACCCTACATCACGTGCACATAATATGCTTGTTTCTGCAATTTTATTTATTTTTTGACAAACGCAGTTTTGTGTGATATGTGTTTTTGGTTTTAAACGTCTGATGATGAGGCATACGCCTTGAAACGCGTAACGTAATAAGTTTGAGAAGTCACACGGCGGACCGCATACAGGTAATCACTTAATATTACATAAAAGTGACTTGGATACCATACGTAACATGAATGTTAAAGCTTTAAATGTTTATGCTTGTTTTAAATAACCTTTTTATAAAATTACCCAACTTCCATTATCTTTTAAATATCATTATATTGCTACGACAGCACAGAACAATCTACGCGTTTATCGAATGTGCCAGAAAGATCTCGATGTAAGCGTGTGGTGTACGTGCTACTAGACGCATTTTACGAGAATCTTCTCGACTGTGCCGGGCTTCGCTCGGACTGTGTCAAGGCCGTAGTAATTACGTAGTTCACGAGAGATAAGACGCAGTTTGGAAGCTTCTGGTGTGTGAGCGTGACTATAAATACATCGGGTAGCGGCCTTAGTTTTCAGTTCCATGCGAGATATTGGATAGTGCGGTTCGAGAGTATTAGTGCGATATATTTACAGAGCGGTTCGAGTTATTACTGTGTACGTTCAAGTAGTTAGTAGTGAATTGTTGCGTTTTATATTCAGACGGTATAATTGTAATGCAATTGAGTTTTAATATTAGTGGACATTTTATTGCGTGTGAACAATTTTCATTTGATTTGCTGTAGATACTGTGTTGTTAATTACGAACTATTTTTACTGTAACAATTAAAGGTGTGATTAGTGACTTGATTGGTGTCTTGTGCTTATTTTGTTTCCACTGTACCTACGACGATCGAGTAGACCGTCGTAACAGTGGTGTCAGAACTGGGATAGAACGGTTAACAGTGGAAACAGTAGATACTTTGTACAAGACGAGTGTAGTTCGTAATTAATTTAAAAAATGGATACCAGTCAGATGATAGAAGCATTCCGAGCAATGCTACAGCAAAGTCAGAAACAAGAAAAAGAAGAACGAAGACAGGAAAGAGAAGAAGCAGAAAAACGAGAAGACGAAAAACGTAATCGTGAAAATGAAATACCAGAGGGACGAAAAAAGAATTTAGCCGTCAAGCAGACGACGTTAAGACGTTCGTACAAGAGGATACCACTGCAAAATTTGCCCTGTTACAAGGTGAGCTGAACAAACAAGTTGACAGAATATCTGAAATAGAAAAATCTGTGTCAACTATGAAAACAAGTATGTCAAGCTTAGAAGATTCAAAATATCAGAGAAATCAAAGAACGCTATTAACTGAAGTAGGGTCAGTTTTTGCAAAGGCCCCGTCGTTTAATGGAAGCACCCACTGGGCAACTTATCATCGCCAATTTGAAGCTGCCGGTCGCTTAAATAACTGGACGGAAGAAGAGAAAGGCGTCTCACTCATTCTTGCGTTAAAAGGACCTGCCGCAGAGGTAATACACAAAGTGCCATCTAACAGTCAGAACGTCTATGCCGAATTAACTAAAGCTCTGGAATTACGGTACGGTGACCAGCATTTGTGCGAAGTGTACCGTGAACAACTTAAAGCAAGCGAGGCGACAGCGTTCAGGGGAGAGCCTTCAAGAGTTTGAAGCGAGTATCGACCGACTGACGAGATTGGCTATCCCGAAGAATCGGAGGACTTCCGGAAGTGGATTTCTCTCATTATGTTTATTGACGGTATCAGAGATCGTCAGTTACAACAAATGTTAAGAATGGCTCGGCATGATAATAAATCAGACGCTCTTGTTCATGCTCTCCGTTTTGAAGCTGCCAAGTCGGCGACCTACATTAATCAAAATATGCCATCACGTTGTAGCCAAACGGATCCAATACCACAGTATCGTCATAGCGGACGGCATAAAGAGCCGATTCAGAAACAACAGTTTAAGAAGTCGGCAGCACCACAACGATCTTTCGAACCAAAGGACAAAAACAGAAGACCGAAGTGTTACAACTGTGGGAAACGTGGTCATCTACAGGTAGACTGTTGGGAGAAGAAGATACCGAGAGAAGAGACTGATCGCACCAATTGGAGAAGTAAAGGCCCAGAACAGCACACAGTTTCCACGCTACATAAGATTAGTGAAAAACTGATCGTTAATGGATTTGCAGAAGGTAAACGAAGATCATTTACAGTTGACACGGGCGCTACAGTGTCCATTGTGCGCCCTGACGTGGTCAGCAACCGCCAGCCTCTAATTGTACAATACAGACTGTGACTGGAAGCCCCGTCAAGGTGCTAGGAAAGGTAGACGTACGTGTACGCCTGGGTCTTCTCGAGTTTAACCACCAAATGCTCGTTGCAGACATTGTCGATGAAGTGATTCTTGGGACGGACATTATGAATGCCTACGGATTCGTTGTGGACTTAAGAGAGAATGTCCTGAAGGTTGGCCAAGAGAAGATAGAGCTTTGCATGGCTAAAATGACAGGGTCTACCAACCATTCGATTAAGCGAGTGGCATTAGTCGAAGAAAAAGTCAACAAGTCTGGTCAAGAGGAACCCTCCCTATTGCAAGCGGAAATGGAGGAAGAACTAGCAGAGGAAATACAAATAAGTGTAACGGCAAAAGAAGTGATTGGAAAGCCAACTATGGGTGTCGAGACAAAACTCTTGCTTGTTCCTGAGCTGATAGAATCGCCCGAGGGCAAAGTGGCTGAAGATGAGGTTACGGAAGAGGTTGTTGACGAGAACCAAGCAAACTTGGATTAGCCAGTGGTGTTTAGATCATCAGTACACGACACAACCGGCATGACTCCAGCAAATTTGGTGTTTGGGCGGGAGATTCGTCTTCCTGGGGACTTAATGTTCGGATCACCTGAGACTCAGTCCCAAGAGCTGCAGAACTATTCCTCGCAATTAGAAAACCAACTGCGAGAAATGAATCGCTTGGTAAGAGGACGGCTGAAGATTGCCAGTGATAAAATGAAAACTCGGTATGACATTCGCAGCAATAGTGTGGGTTTCCAAGAAGGAGATCAGGTCTGGTTGTTCAATCCAAAGCGCCGTCGTGGTCGCTCACCTAAGCTTCAGTCTAGCTGGGAAGGACCCTACACTGTGAAAAAAAGAATTAACGATGTTGTTTATCGGATTCAACAGGAAGGACAGTGAAAGTTCAAGGTCGTCCACCTAGATCGCCTAGCTAAGTACAAATTTAGAGACGCTTTGCCAGTTCGGGACGAACAGGCTTAAGGAGGAGGAAGTGCTACGACAGCACAGAACAATCTACGCGTTTATCGAATGTGCCAGAAAGATCTCGATGTAAGCGTGTGGTGTACGTGCTACTAGACGCATTTTGCGAGAATCTTCTCGACTGTGCCGGGCTTCGCTCGGACTGTGTCAAGGCCGTAGTAATTACGTAGTTCACGAGAGATAAGACGCAGTTTGGAAGCTTCTGGTGTGTGAGCGTGACTATAAATACATCGGGTAGCGGCCTTAGTTTTCAGTTCCATGCGAGATATTGGATAGTGCGGTTCGAGAGTATTAGTGCGATATATTTATAGAGCGGTTCGAGTTATTACTGTGTACGTTCAAGTAGTTAGTAGTGAATTGTTGCGTTTTATATTCAGACGGTATAATTGTAATACAATTGAGTTTTAATATTAGTGGCATTTTATTGCGTGTGAACAATTTTCATTTGATTTGCTGTAGAGACTGTGTTGTTAATTACGAACTGTTTTACTGTAACAATTAAAGGTGTGATTAGTGACTTGATTGGTGTCTTGTGCTTATTTTGTTTCCACTGTACCTACGACGATCGAGTAGACCGTCGTAACAATATTAACTATTTAAAATTTCCAAGATAAAAATTTTTATTCTGCAAATATTGTCTGTTTTCTATCTTGTGTTTTTATTATAAATAAATCAGTTTATTGTCACCTGATGCTGTCAGTCACTTTTTTACCATGAGATTTGTGTGTGTGTGCCAGTTGTCCCAATATACAGGAATTGAAAATCTGTTTAAATTAACCTCCTTTCTAATATCTGAGTAGTAGGGAGAGTGGAATTTGGCGCTCTTTGAACTAGCTAATCGTTTATGATGCACTTGCCCAGCAGTAGATGAATATTGCCGGTTCGTATTACCAAATAAAAACGGCCAATTTCGTTTTACATCTGAGCATGGTATTAAAACAAATGTTAGCAACACTGTATTCTCACTACTTCAGATGTCAAAACAGAAGTTGTTTGTCTACTTGTCTGGGGTAGTCCTGAGCATAATTCAACAAAAAACAAAACCATCCTTGCCACCTGGACCTTATCAACAAAGGAGACCTAATGGTGCCATGGGGGAAAACCAGTTCATTGTCTGCCAATGGATTAGGAATATGTAGAACAAACTTTCTCCAATACTAACTTCAACTACTATTCTGACTATACATAGTTACTGTATGGTCTCCAGATCACTGTATATGATTAAATAAATAATTACCTTATTTTATCCACTAAGTGATCTTCTTTTTCTTTTTTAATTACTACATGTTTCAGGGCTTATATCCCCATCTTCAGGTAAAAGCAAAATCTACCCTATTATTAGGGTTTCGTTAAAAATTCACGACACAAACACATAACACACTTAAATAAATTAACATTGAACATTAAATCTGTATCGGAACACGCTACAAACGAACCAGTGCGCTGGCCGAAGTCCGACTGTCAACTGATCCGTACATGCTATTCACGGTTTGTTTTCATAGCTGTGTCATATAGTTTATTTGATTTGAATGATAACTGTTCATTAAGTACCTGATTTTTATTTCTTCTTAAGGCCTTGTATATTTCAAATTCCTCTAGCGCATCCAGTAGTTGACCCTTTTTACCTATATGTAAAGGTTCCAAATTCTCTTTAAATCCAGTGTATGTATGATTTTCGTTTATTAGATGTTGTGCGTAATGCGATACATTAGTATTGGGGAACTTCTTAGGTAAATGTTCTTTAAATCTCTCGGAAAATTAAAACATAAACTGGCAACTTTTAACGCACTGGCACATAGATTGACAAATATACCGATGGACATAGAAGACTATAACAATGAAATTAATATAATAAAGCATATAGCAATAGTGAATGGTTACAATAGTAAAATCATTGATAAAATAATATATAAACACGTTAATAAATTAAAACGTTCGGACAAAGTTAAAGATAAAACCCAATATGTTTCTGCTAGATATACGAACATACTACCTAATACACTACATAATGAATTAAAAAAGCTAGGGATTATTGTCTCATTCAGGACCACGAACAAATTAACAAATATACTTAAGCCTAATACCACAGCATTACTAGAGGATTGTTCCGGCGTTTATAGGATCCGGTGTAATGAATGCAATAAAATCTATATAGGCCAGACGGGGAGAAAATTTTCCAAGAGATTTAAAGAACATTTACCTAAGAAATTCCCCAATACTAATGTATCGCATTACGCACAACATCTAATAAACGAAAATCATACATACACTGGATTTAAAGAGTATTTGGAACCTTTACATATAGGCAAAAAGGGTCAACTACTGGATGACCTAGAGGAATTTGAAATATACAAGGCCTTAAGAAGAAATAAAAATCAGGTACTTAATGAACAGTTATCATTCAAATCAAATAAACTATATGACACAGCTATGAAAACAAACCGTGAATAGCGTGTACGGATCAGTTGAAAGTCGGACTTCGGCCAGTGCACTGGTTCGTTTGTAGCGTGTTCCGATACAGATTTAATGTTCAATGTTAATTTATTTAAGTGTGTTATGTGTTTGTGCCATTGTGAATTTTTAACGAAACCCTAATAATAGTATAGATTTTGCTTTTACCTGAAGATGGGGATATAAGCCCTGAAACATGTAGTAATTAAAAAAGAAAAAGAAGATCACTTAGTGGATAAAATAAGGTAATTATTTATTTAATACTATTCTGACTACTTCTTGGGCAGAAAGAAAAATTAACTCGTTAATTTTTTAATTGTTAACAAAAAAAATTTAACAATTAATGATTGAAGTTAACCATTTTAAAATTTAATGATTAAGTTTGTAAAGCAATTACGGCAGAGAATTTTTTTTTGCGTAAACGGCACTGTAGCGGGCGTCAACTGTCAAGAGTGATGCATGGTATAGCCAAACGGCCGCCGTTAGACAATGATTAAGAAGGACAACGCCTTGGCACATAACAGATGTTGGACATGGATGAACGACATAAGCGCAAGTGGCGACAATAACAAAGAAACAAAAGACGGTGTCAGTTCATCACAACTACCGACAAGGAGTGTACTAAGGGGACGCCAACATTTTCGACATACACGTGTGAGTAAGCGGCTACACATGGACATAACATTTTCCACAAAAGCAGTCTAAGAGCGGATGCAGTTAAGTACAAAGGAACTTATATATAGCTGCACAGCGGGAAACTTGCTTACTGGCACGACATACGGAGCATCTTGTAAGGCTGCAGAACAGATGTTAGTTCCTGGAAGATGACCACCATCAGCGTGTGAACGTAACAAGGGAAGTCGAGGACAATACGGCGATTCGACACACCCGGGTTATGGTACACACATGTGCGGAAAGGAAATCGCTTAGAAAGGACACTTGGGAACGTAAGAACAATCACATAACAGACAACCGTGTAATTAGGTCCGTCGTCATACGGGGAGATGGTGTGGACAGCAAGACTTTTAGAGAGGGGTCTTGGTTGACCTATCAAGAGCAAGGAATTCGGCAAAGGCGGGTGTAAAGAAGACGTCAACATGGAGACAAGGGTGAAGAGCGAATGGGAAGTAGACCAGAGACCCCAGCCGGAGTATCCAGGAGGAGCCTTCGCAGAATCTGATGCGAGAAACCAATCATGACAGTGATTGTGGTAAGGGTATGACATCCGTGGAGGGAGTCGTGTTGCTGAAGTAATAAAATAAGGTGTTCGCAGAGAAGAAGAGTGCAGTCGATTTCCAATTTTCAAACAATTTAAGTCAGTCTATAAAAATCAGTCAGTCAGTCTATTTTAATCTCAGTTCGGTCGATTTGGAGAGTTCAGTCTCAGTTCGGTCGTACTCTAATTTTTGTCAGTCAATTCTATTTCGGTATAAACCAGCCAAAGTCTTTCAGATGGACGGTAGTAAAGTGTATTGATACTAGCAAAGAGATCGTTCGGGAGTGTATCAGAGACTATGTAAAACTGTAGAACTAACCCGTGACCAAATACTATGACAATGTCGAGTTAAGTACGATCAGACTTTGTGATCATAAAGATCTCGTTTTTATGAATCTAATGCGAGTGATAAGGTATTGACAATATCACATTACCGTGACATAAGTGACATGAAACAATATAGTAAGATTGTGCCACGTTCTTAACTCACTAAAATGCAATTAAAACCAATTATATTTGCATTGTGAATACAGTATAAATGGTACAATCGCTCTAGTTAAACGCAGCATAAACTATTGCACGCGTACATCAAAAGTGACAAAGAACCTACACGCAAAGTGTTTTAGACGATGAAGTCATATTCGAGTTAACGCAATTAGTCATTATCGTTCATGCGAGTATCCGGATAAAATGTGGGACAAATAGTGTCGTGACGAAGTGTCAAGTGTAATTTAATTGGCGTATCTTCAGCCTGGATTTCTTCGTAGGATGAGAGGTACGACGCAGTTAATCACCGCAATTTGGATACAAACAACAAGTAAATTATTATCATTCATGTAACATTAGATTAGGTCGCCACTGTCCTGCCACTCAAAAAGAACTCGCCACTGAGTAGAATATACATTTATTTAATTGTTGAATATACATATATTTAATTGCTCAAAAGTAACGCAATTTGAGAAATATGAATCCATAGAGTAGGATATATTGAAATTTATATGGTCATTAATTAATTAGTCTTTATTGATTTTGTAGATGTTCATAACGTAGAGATAATATAACAGCATTGTGTATTTGATATGTTGTCTAGAAACGCTAACTTTATTCAGTATTTAAATGATATTGGAAACATATAATAAATTTGTATCGTTTATAAAAATTAAATTTGTATTGTTTACGAAAATTAATAGTGTCTGAGTCGGATGATTGTTATTCACCCAAAACACCTGTTTACATATGGTGCTCCAGCACGCGGGGCGTATTATGGCTCAGTGATATCAGAGTGTATCATCAGATATGGCATGCCCGTCCTGGAGCAGTAAACAAGATCTGTAATAAAAACTTACATTTATGGAAACTCCTTTGAATAATTTTAACTAATTTATGCAAGTAGAGACAAACATAAAATATACTACAGTTACATATGGTGCCTCAACACGTGACACGAGGAAGCAAATTCTAGTAGATAATTGTAACCAAGAGAAAATTTCTATACAATTAAAAATTCAATTAGATTATGTAATTAATAAATTTGCATAATACATGTATATTTGTACATGATGCCCAACGCGTGGTAATATATTATATTTGTACATGCCGCCCAAACGCGGGACAATAAGCAAAATTTATTAATTAATTAATTTATGCAATTATTAAATCTGCATAAGTATACATTTGTATATGGCGCCCAACGTGGGGCATAACAAACTACATATACAGCCGTATATGGCGTCCAACTACAGGGCTAAATACACATAAGTACGACAAAGTTCGTACCGACAGCACTATCATAAATACAGATAAAAATTTATATAATTAATGGAATAATTAATTTATGCAAATAAATCTGCATAAATATACATTTGTATATGGCGCCCAACGCGATTGCACGAAGCGATTGCTCGAATAATTAATAATAAATGTTATAAGTGAGTAGGCTGAGGACAGGCAGTGGCTATAAACAATTGTTAGACAGTAAGTCAGTAGTAGAAATAGTCTTAGTTAAGCATACTTGAATGATTACGCGTAGTCGCGCGAAAATGACAAACAATAATTCAGATAGTATGGAGTTCGACGTGAACAACCAGCTAGGCGTCGAAGGACGTGAGGAAGATACGACGCAGAGTGAAAACACCAGCGCCGACGAGACTACAAGGGCGGGGGGACAATCGTTAGTACCTCGCGAGATGAACTTCCAGTTATTGCTCGAGTTCATTAAACAACAGAATGAAGAAATGAGTGAAAAAATGAGCGAAAAAATGAGACAACAGAACGAAGAACAGATTGGGAAAATAAAAGTAGAATTGCAAGAACACACCAAGAAATGGGAAGAGAAAATTAGCGAGCTACAGAAAAAGAATGAACGTGGAATGAAAGAGTTGAAGAATGAATTAACAAGACATACCAAAGAAAGTAAAGAATTGAGAGAGAAGGACCGACAAGAATGGCAAGAAGCAATTAATAATACACAGAAGTCAGTAGACCAAATAAATAACAAACTAGACACACATATTCAAGAAACCAACAGCAGGAATGAAGAATTGAAAGGAGTTGTCATGAACAACGTAGAACGACTACGGACAGAACAAGGAGAAGCAGTGAACTCGTTAAAACAGAAGATCGTAGAAGTAGATGACAGTCAACGGTCGGCTGTACAGAAAATCAGTGAGACAGATAAAGAGAAGGAGACACGGCTAGAAGAATTAAGAAACCACATCGCCAAAGTTAAAGAAGGCCAAGAACGACTACAGCGTCAATTAGCCAACGCAGAAGTCGGATCGACCGCAAGAACAGGTGGGCCGCATAACAACGAATTAAAATACAACGGCACAGACCGATATCCCATCGAATTTCTCAAAGAACTGACCGAAATCCAGAACACATTCTACCCAAGTGACGATGTCAAATGGATCGGTCGACATCTAGAAGCAGACGCCGCGATTTGGTGGAGGGTGATACGAGACCAAATCCGCAACTTTGATGAATTTAAAGACCTCTTCACACAAAAGTATTGGGGAGAAGAGAGACAGGACGCAGTCAGGGACAACCTAGAATTTGGTCGATTTAATTGGAAGGGCAATCTGAGCGCAATTCAATATATGGAGCGCAAGCTTCTTGAAAGTCGCCAATTAACGCCAGCTATCACTGATCGTCAGCTAATCAAAAAGATAGCGCGCCATTTTGGTAAGAATATTGAAATTGCTGTGGTGACAAGGGGGATTAATTCAATCCAAAACCTTGAATCATTGATTGCAGAGTACGCCACGATTAATCAGCGAACAACTAGAGATAATGACTTTGTAGGGAGTCACGAGAAGGTGAATGCCCGAGGTGTGGGGGAAGCAACAAACACACCCCAACCATTTCACAATAAGGGTGTCAGCTGGAAGCAAAAACAGCAGGTGCCGAACCAAGAAAGTGAAAACGATCGCAACGTTAAGGGGTTTGGACGACACACTAACCGACAGCCCATAAATTCCTTAGAATTCGTAAACAACGGTGCGTCGACCTCGACTGGTAAGGGGAACGACGTAGATAGAGAAAAAAAAAATTAACCCTACCATACAATGAGATAGCCGATATACTGACCAAGAACCGACTTCACGAAACCAACATACTATTACCAGATCTTAGAAATGAATTAACTTATGAAGATGAATTAAGATTCGAACAACGGATTTCTAAGTGTCCAGAAATATTAATTGAGTTCAATAATAATATTACGGTCCTTGCCTTATTGGATACTGGGAGCGCGATAAATGCGTTATCAGAAGAATGGTTCAACCAAAATAAACATTATTTAGAACCATATGAGGAATTAAGCATGACTAATACACTGATTATTAGTGCAGTAGGTAGTAAGTCTAAGCTTGTACGGAAACAAATCTTATGTGACATTTACATTTGTGATATCAAGATAGACTGCGTATTTTTAATTATTCCAAATTTAATTAGAAATTGTATATTAGGTATTAGCTTTATGAAAGATGAAAATGTTTGATTGACGTGGAAAAGGGAGTCGTCGAATTGAGAGGAAGAGAGGAAGAACAACATGTCAGCATACCCATTATACACATGGAAGTAGTAGAAGCAGAAGAAGAGGATGAAATCGAGAAGAAAATAAACGCGAAAGTGGACAACATAACAGGTGTGGATGAGGAAACGTTAGAAGATCTGAGAGAAGTCTTAATGAAGAATAAAAGTTTATTTCGGGAGAGTCCAGGGAGAATGGAATGCTATCAGCATGAATTTAAAGTAACGGACAACACGCCTTATTTCCAACGCGGGTGGCCAATTCCACTTGCATACAAGCAAAGAGTTGATGCCGAAATCAACAAAATGTTGAAACACGGTGTAATTGAGAGGGGAAATAGCCCATTTATTAATCCAATGGTCGCCGTAATAAAGAAAGACGGAAACGTCAGGCTGTGTTTGGACGCACGAAAAATCAATAGTGTTACCATTCCCGACTATGAAGGACCAACTCCTATCCAACAGATTTTAGCAAGGTGTGGTAGAATGAAGTACCTGTCCACAGTGGATTTAACCAGCAGTTTTTGGCAGGTGCCACTAAAGGAATGTTGTCGCGATTACACTGCTTTCATGTATGAGGGGAAATGTTATAGATATACAGTAACACCATTCGGATTAAGCACCAGTTCTGCCGCTCTGACGAGGGGACTAGACATGGCACTTGAAGATCCGGTGAAGGAAAACACAATCATCTATGTTGACGACTGTCTTTGTTACTCGAACGACGTCAAGACGCATCTGGTACATTTGAATTTATTATTAAGCAATCTACGCAGAGCAAACCTAACGATTAACCTCGATAAATCGCAATTATTTCGTCAAGAAATCGCCTACCTAGGGTATCGCTTAACTACAGAAGGAGCTCAAGCAACAGAAGAAAAGGTTGCTGCGATCAGAAATTTCCCAGTTCCGAGAAACCAGAAGCAATTGAAAGGATTCTTAGGATTGACTAACTTTTATAATAGATTTACTGCTAAGTATGCAGAAACGATTCAACCATTACTGGATTTATTGAAAAAAAATAAAAAGTTTATATGGACATCAGAACTAGATCGATGCTTCAAGGAAGTAAAGGATTTATTTATTGAAACGGTTATATTAAAATTTCCGAAAGTCAACCAACGATATTTTCTTCAATGCGATGCGAGTAAATACGCCTACGGTGGACAACTGTATCAGTTGGATGAAGAGGGGAATGTGGGTGTAATTGCCTACACGAGTAAAACTTTTAAGGGTGCGGAAAAGAACTATTTCACGACTGAAAAGGAACTCTTAAGCATTGTCAGATGTTTAGAGAAGTTTCGAATATATATCTTGGGTCAACCATTAACGATGATAACTGATAATAAAGCACTCACTTTCATGCATAAATGCCATCTAAACAACTCCAGGATAACTAGGTGGATCCTATCCATACAAGAATATAACTTTAACATCCTTCACTGTAAAGGTAAAGAGAATGTAGTGGCCGACGTACTCAGCCGATATCCAGAAGATGCAACGGAAGAGGACCAAGTTGATGAGAACTTTGAATACCAGATAAATCAGGTAACTATAAAAATGAAGAAAGACGTATGTAGTATGATAAGAGACATAGGAAAATTCCAGAAGGAGGATACGAAGTTAGGATCTATTATAGGTAATCTAGATAATGGTAATGAAAATGATATGTGTAAGTTTTATAAGTATGTTGATAACAAATTGTATAGAAAGTGTAAGAACAAATGGAAATTATACGTGCCAGAGAGTATTACGGACATAATCATCTCCGAAATACACCAGATGTACGGCCATTTAGGAGGTAAGAAATGTACCAAACTGTTACAGGAGAGTTTCACATTTGACAAAATGTCAAGGAAAATTAAAGAGTACGTAAAAACTTGTGACAAATGTCAACGTTGCAAGGATAGCCAAAATAGGAATCTGTTTGGCGGAACGATACCAATTTTACCATCAGAGAAAGGAGAACTCATTAGCGGGGATTATTACGGACCGTTACCAGTATCGATGGGTGGCGTAAAATACATCTTCGTCATGGTTGATAACTTTACAAAATACGTGAAGTTATACACGTTGAGAAGGGCAACAACGGCCGCAACTATCAGGAGAGTCCGACAATACATCGAAGAAGTTGTAAAACCGAAAGCAATATTAACGGACAATGCGACGCAGTTCACATCGAAACAATGGGTGGAAGGATTGAGTGAACTTCAAATACAACCGAAGTACACTGCCATTCGCAACCCGTGCGCCAACCTTGCCGAACGTATTAATCGACAATTAGGAAACATGTTCCGTATATTCGTCGGCGAACAACACACTAAGTGGTCACGTTTCATTACAACAATCGAAAGCTGCATTAATGAAACGTATCACGACACCATTGAAGTAACACCATACGAAGCGCAGTTTGGTAGGAGACCAGCACGCGTTTGGGAAAAGTACTTAAACCAAGAAATACATGAACATAGCATAACGGACAACCGCCAAATCTTCGTGAAGATGAAGCTGAAGAGAGAGAAACACGCAAAGAAAATGAACGAGGATAACAAAATTACCAAATTTAAATTGGGAGATCTAGTATTGGTAAGGACATATTGCCAATCGGATGCCATGCAGAAGAAAATTGACAAATTTTGTGAATTATATTGTGGACCCTATAAGGTGAAACAGGTCTTAGGGGAAGCTACATATATCTTGGTTGAATGCAGCGATGAACAGAAAATACGCGGCAGATTTAACATAAGACAGTTGAAAGCTTATCATTCCCGAAAGGAAAGAGATTAAAGAAAGAAATCAACGTGATAAATAATACATCAAATTATTTAAGGACAAGACGTGCGTTTATGTTACGTAAAGAAGGGAAAAGGCAAACTACTCAACGGCTAAGTGGGGAGAAGTTAGAGGAAAGCGTAACGCCTCTAACGGTAATAAAAAAAACAAACCATTCAAGTTTGCTTAGCTAAGAGATAGAATTGTCTTTGTAAATAAATCAAGAACTATGTCATTGTGTTATAGTTAGTAGTGAAATCATAGACTAATTTGTAAAAATTTAAATTGTCTTGTTTCATGGTAAAATTTTGAATAATGTACGTGATAAGATAGTAATCGATAAGAGAAAGTAAACAAAGGTTTGTTACTTAATCATTTGAAATAATTAGCTATAAATTATTGGAATATACAACAAGCAGTAATAAATTACAAGAATGTAAAATAGAAAAAAAAAATCATTTATTATAGATTGTGTAATCGTAAAAACTTTAATGAGAATTATAGTGTGATAGTTGTTAAGTTCAAACAAAAGGGGAATGTAAATAAAGTTTTGTTCAATTGAAATGAGATTTTGTTGAGAAATTGTAGAATTTTAGGGGAAGAAAATTTTTTTTGATACGTATAAGAAGTACAGTATTAATGTTTATATGTGTAAAATTTAGCGTAAATCAAAATCTTTGGAAAATCTAACCAAGGATAATTAGAGTGAATAGGTTATCATTAATACTTAAGCTTATTGTGTTTTCTTTTGTTGTAACCAAGTTGGTAGAACGCTTGTCAACAAAATGTAAATTTTAGCCAATAGATTATTTAGGAGTCATGCATATAAATATTAAAAACCTAAACGGAAAAAAAATGTGATAACTAGTTAGCAACAAAAGAATATTCTTTTACTTTATTTTCCTAAAAGGAAGGAATTTTGTAGATATAGAACATGTAAATGAATATTAACTTAACCATATAATTACTAGAAAATCTGTAAATGGATTCATAATCTCAAACAAGCGAGCAATAAATTCAGTATCAAGGTTATGAACGACAGTGGTGTAATAATGACAGACAGTGTTGAAAAAGGGGGAAGGAAAGGGTAAGTGACACTACACTCTTTCATGTGGAAGATGATCTTTAGTGACTACACTCTTTTCAATGAAGAATGACCATTGATGAAACTTCAGCAAGGGCATTAATTTGCGATTCCTTGATTCGGGACTCATCAATGAACCCAAATTGGGGACTCTGTAAAGCAATTACGGCAGAGAATTTTTTTTTGCGTAAACGGCACTGTAGCGGGCGTCAACTGTCAAGAGTGATGCATGGTATAGCCAAACGGCCGCCGTTAGACAATGATTAAGAAGGACAACGCCTTGGCACATAACAGATGTTGGACATGGATGAACGACATAAGCGCAAGTGGCGACAATAACAAAGAAACAAAAGACGGTGTCAGTTCATCACAACTACCGACAAGGAGTGTACTAAGGGGACGCCAACATTTTCGACATACACGTGTGAGTAAGCGGCTACACATGGACATAACATTTTCCACAAAAGCAGTCTAAGAGCGGATGCAGTTAAGTACAAAGGAACTTATATATAGCTGCACAGCGGGAAACTTGCTTACTGGCACGACATACGGAGCATCTTGTAAGGCTGCAGAACAGATGTTAGTTCCTGGAAGATGACCACCATCAGCGTGTGAACGTAACAAGGGAAGTCGAGGACAATACGGCGATTCGACACACCCGGGTTATGGTACACACATGTGCGGAAAGGAAATCGCTTAGAAAGGACACTTGGGAACGTAAGAACAATCACATAACAGACAACCGTGTAATTAGGTCCGTCGTCATACGGGGAGATGGTGTGGACAGCAAGACTTTTAGAGAGGGGTCTTGGTTGACCTATCAAGAGCAAGGAATTCGGCAAAGGCGGGTGTAAAGAAGACGTCAACATGGAGACAAGGGTGAAGAGCGAATGGGAAGTAGACCAGAGACCCCAGCCGGAGTATCCAGGAGGAGCCTTCGCAGAATCTGATGCGAGAAACCAATCATGACAGTGATTGTGGTAAGGGTATGACATCCGTGGAGGGAGTCGTGTTGCTGAAGTAATAAAATAAGGTGTTCGCAGAGAAGAAGAGTGCAGTCGATTTCCAATTTTCAAACAATTTAAGTCAGTCTATAAAAATCAGTCAGTCAGTCTATTTTAATCTCAGTTCGGTCGATTTGGAGAGTTCAGTCTCAGTTCGGTCGTACTCTAATTTTTGTCAGTCAATTCTATTTCGGTATAAACCAGCCAAAGTCTTTCAGATGGACGGTAGTAAAGTGTATTGATACTAGCAAAGAGATCGTTCGGGAGTGTATCAGAGACTATGTAAAACTGTAGAACTAACCCGTGACCAAATACTATGACAATGTCGAGTTAAGTACGATCAGACTTTGTGATCATAAAGATCTCGTTTTTATGAATCTAATGCGAGTGATAAGGTATTGACAATATCACATTACCGTGACATAAGTGACATGAAACAATATAGTAAGATTGTGCCACGTTCTTAACTCACTAAAATGCAATTAAAACCAATTATATTTGCATTGTGAATACAGTATAAATGGTACAATCGCTCTAGTTAAACGCAGCATAAACTATTGCACGCGTACATCAAAAGTGACAAAGAACCTACACGCAAAGTGTTTTAGACGATGAAGTCATATTCGAGTTAACGCAATTAGTCATTATCGTTCATGCGAGTATCCGGATAAAATGTGGGACAAATAGTGTCGTGACGAAGTGTCAAGTGTAATTTAATTGGCGTATCTTCAGCCTGGATTTCTTCGTAGGATGAGAGGTACGACGCAGTTAATCACCGCAATTTGGATACAAACAACAAGTAAATTATTATCATTCATGTAACATTAGATTAGGTCGCCACTGTCCTGCCACTCAAAAAGAACTCGCCACTGAGTAGAATATACATTTATTTAATTGTTGAATATACATATATTTAATTGCTCAAAAGTAACGCAATTTGAGAAATATGAATCCATAGAGTAGGATATATTGAAATTTATATGGTCATTAATTAATTAGTCTTTATTGATTTTGTAGATGTTCATAACGTAGAGATAATATAACAGCATTGTGTATTTGATATGTTGTCTAGAAACGCTAACTTTATTCAGTATTTAAATGATATTGGAAACATATAATAAATTTGTATCGTTTATAAAAATTAAATTTGTATTGTTTACGAAAATTAATAGTGTCTGAGTCGGATGATTGTTATTCACCCAAAACACCTGTTTACATATGGTGCTCCAGCACGCGGGGCGTATTATGGCTCAGTGATATCAGAGTGTATCATCAGATATGGCATGCCCGTCCTGGAGCAGTAAACAAGATCTGTAATAAAAACTTACATTTATGGAAACTCCTTTGAATAATTTTAACTAATTTATGCAAGTAGAGACAAACATAAAATATACTACAGTTACATATGGTGCCTCAACACGTGACACGAGGAAGCAAATTCTAGTAGATAATTGTAACCAAGAGAAAATTTCTATACAATTAAAAATTCAATTAGATTATGTAATTAATAAATTTGCATAATACATGTATATTTGTACATGATGCCCAACGCGTGGTAATATATTATATTTGTACATGCCGCCCAAACGCGGGACAATAAGCAAAATTTATTAATTAATTAATTTATGCAATTATTAAATCTGCATAAGTATACATTTGTATATGGCGCCCAACGTGGGGCATAACAAACTACATATACAGCCGTATATGGCGTCCAACTACAGGGCTAAATACACATAAGTACGACAAAGTTCGTACCGACAGCACTATCATAAATACAGATAAAAATTTATATAATTAATGGAATAATTAATTTATGCAAATAAATCTGCATAAATATACATTTGTAAGTTAAAAAGTTAAACCAATTTTTTAAGAATTAATTTAATTGTTAATCCCAAGTCTGCTCTTTTGTGACTAAATCATCTGGTATAAAATGTTCCAGATTATAAAGTACATCTCACAGTTTTAACATAAACATATACAGTGAAACCCCTCTAAGTTGGGCACCTACGGTTCGTTAAAAATGTGTCCAATGTAGTGGGGTGTCCAATCTACAGGGTGGGTGTATTTCAAAAGTACACTAACAGTGCAGGAAAGGAAAAACTTTGAGCTAGTGTGTACTGTATACTGTATATACATAATAAAAACAGTGGTTCTTTGAATTTATATACAGTACAGTACACTGAATTTCATGCCTACTAAAACTGTAAAAAGACACTACAGTATTGTCCTATGTTTTATTTTGCATATTGTACATGACTATAATTTCCATGACATTGTATAAAAAATGTATTTCTTACAAAGTACACTGTACAGTACTCACCCTTTACTGCTTAGTGAAAAAATCAGTCACAAGACTTTGTTTTGATTTTTCGATTTTTGAACGTCCCCATTCTGATTCAATTTTCCGACGTAATCCAAATAGAGTTTCAATCATTTCTGGTTGGTTATACAAGGCACAGCATTTTGATGAGTAGGTGGCTCCTTGGGACAGCAACTGTTTCCTCTTCTTCTTCTTCTTCTGAAGACAATCTTTCTTCTGAATAAATCACTTTTTGTAACACTCCATCAATTGTTCCAGGAATATCATCGTGGACTTCCAACACATTATCGAAATCACTAAAAACACTAACGTCTGACAATTCACTGTGAAGGACTTCAGGGAGACATCTCAATTCCTCAGTTAACGAGATGTTATCTATGTGAGATGGTTCTTCCTCTTCAGTTGACTGGGGCACAAATCCTGCATGATGGAAACATTTCACAATTGTTTCTTTAAACACATCCATCCAAGCACCATGGATCCAGCGAATTGCGTTGAGGACTGTCACATTCCGTGTAAATTCGATTGCATTGTTACACTTATCTGCTGCGTTGATGAGGGCCCGCATTAACTGTTTCCTGTACAGTAATTTTACAGCTTGAATTATCCCTTTGCCTAGTGGTTGCACTTCACTAGTTAAGTTGGGAGGCATAAATTTTACTGTGACATTTGATAGATTTAGGTCCACGTGGCTTTTAGTATTATTGACGAACAACAGTATTTTACGCTTAGCCTTGTTCATTTTTAGATTGATTTCTCTTAACCAGTCACTGAAAATATCACCCGTCATCCATGCTTTTCTGTTGTGACGCCAAAATACAGGAAGACTGTCTGTCTTAACATTATTGTTTTTAAATGCTCTTGGACAGGCAGAATTTCCAATGACAAGGGGTTTTAGCTTTTCCCCTCATCTACTACAATAAAACAAGACAGTAATCCTTTCTTTAGATTTCTTTCCACCTTTACACGAGCCATCTTTTTCAATTAATGAACGAGTTGGCAGCTGTCTATAATAAAATCCAGTCTCATCAGCATTGAAGACATCTTCTTCTGCATATTCGGAGACAATGTCGGGGAGTTTTCTCTTCCAGTCTTCTGCTACTTGAAGGTCAGCACCAGCTGATTCACCACAAAGAATGTTAAATGTTATGTTATTCTGCTTCCTAAAACGATCTAACCATCCATTGCTGGCTACGAACGACTCTATTTTTAACTTGGAAGCAATTTTCCTTGCCTTTTCCTAAAGTAGAGTACCGCTGCCAGGAATATTCTTAATTCGACAGCAGCGAAAAAATTCTAACACTATAACGATATTTTTTCACAGTGCACTATGTTATGACATTAGTGTAATTTATGTATTATTATATGTTTATCTAGTTAATAGTAATTATAAATATTTATTTGTACTGAGTATGAAGTAGAGACAAAGTAATGCCTCATATAGAAATTTTTGTAAGTAATTTAGCTAAGGCGACAGACCGGCGACAGCCAACAATAACTGTAACTTTCTAAAGTCATAAAGTAGAGGAAACGCATTGTTCGCGAGAAAAACTTAAAGTGTCAGATACCGTTAGTTTTTGACAAATGTTAACCTTGAAAGTACAAAGGCAACCACTCCTAAAATACTTGTTTAGCGGGTGTAAAACAGCGTCAGTTTCAGTAGCGAGAGCACGTGCTGAAATCGGCGCGCTTGCAACTTAAAAACCAATGACAGAACGCGTGCCTTGTGAGCGCCAATTTTTTAAGGCTCGTGAGTGGACGAATTCAAAGTTCCCGGTCAGGAAACCAGCCCTAAGCCTATCAGGGACATTTGAGTAGAACAGGAGGGAATAGAGACTTGGTACTGATTATAAATATTACCTCAAGTGCGCCCGATCTCGCTCTCTTAGTTAATTTCTCAGTTTAGAGTCACATATATCTGAAGTCGTGTTAAATACAATATTTATATCAAATAAAATGTAAAGACACTTATAGTGACATTTATGTTTTAATTATGCAAACTACACAAATTAGTATCAATTGTAACAAGGTTTCACTACATTTTCAGGCTTTTTCATAATTACTTCTTAAAGACAAAACATAAAATTTTATTTTTTATATGATGACAAAATATTTCTTGTAGTAATCGTGATTATTTTCATTGGCAAAATCAGATATTGTAATTCAAATAATACAGAATGCTATGGGTTTTTCAGTATCTCATGTGTTTATAGTTGGGGGGGGGGGGATTGATCGACTGGTAAAAAATAGAGGAAGATTTAAAATGTCGATGAGAGTGAATTTTTACAATCATCACTAAACAGCTGTATTTTTTTTTTTACAAAAGCTGCAGATATTTCAATATAAGAGGTACAGCTCTTTCAAAGTGGTTTACTGAGTTTCAGTAGGGATCGTGAAATACATATATTGGTAAATGCTGATTGTAAATTTTTGGAGCAAACTCAAAACAATTAAAAAAAAATAAATGTAACATGCTTTTTACATCTAAATAAGCAAAATATAGGCATATGAATGAATTCTAGGCATAAAGGCTTTATAATTAAATTATTTTACCTTAATCCGTCACTGTGACCGCTTGGTTTCTGTCTTCTTACTTACGCGTTTCGGATTAAACTTAATTCATCATCAGAGTAAAAAATCCGTCAGTTATGACTTCGTTAAAACATTAAAAGGAGACACTAAAGTACATCTATGTATATATTATACAAACACAGCGACGCACGCGAATGTGAGTGCGCACTCGACACCGGTTGAAGACGTACTGCACCGGTGTCGAGTGCGCACTCACATCCGCGTGCGTCGCTGTGTTTGTATAATATATACATAAATGTACTTTAGTGTCTCCTTTTAATGTTTTAACGAAGTCATAACTGACGGATTTTTTACTCTGATGATGGATTAAGTTTAATCCGAAACGCGTAAGTAAGAAGACAGAAACCAAGCGGTCACAGTGACGGATTAAGGTAAAATAATTTAATTATAATAATTGTGACACGGATACCAGTACAATGACTTTAAAATAAAGGCTTTATATGTATTGTCCACAGGTGCCCTACGTATGTCAGTGTTTTTTCGTTTCAAGATGTATATGTTTAAATATACTTAATATATAAATATAATATATTAATATATTTAATTATAAATACATCTCAATGCCATAAACGGCCTTTATGCCTAGAATTCTAACTTCAAATTTAAATAAGACTAATAATATTATTATCACTTATAAAACTACAAACAACATTTTAAATAATCTTCATGTTTGTGAACCAACAGCCCTTGAAACTAAAACAGGGATTTATAAATTGGTATGTGATGATTGTGATGCCTTCTATGTGGGCCAAACGGGCCGAAATTTTCTAAAAAGATTCGCTGAACATAAGCCACCTACATACTTTCACAACTTAGAAAACATCAGATCTAAATTTGCTAAGCATCTTATCGCGTAGAATCACAACTAACTGGCTTTAATACTAACCTAAAACCCCTTCACATTTGCAATAAAGGACGTTATATGAACACCCTCAAAGAATTCGAAATATATAAACCATACAATAATGCCGATACCAAGCCACATGTTTTGAATGATCAGCTGCATTTTAAATCAAACATCCTGTATGATACTGCTTTGCGGTATCTGCTATAATACGAGTTAGATATGAACCAGTGCGCGGTCTGTCGCCGTATGGTGTACATCTTGAAACCGTTGTGCGCACTATTTGTATAGTGTATTCTTATTTTGTTTTATTTATAATGTGGATTTAATATTTTTGGAAATATTTGACAACTATGCCATCACACGATGGGATAAGAAGACGATTTTAAATTCTGATGATGGGACAAGGTCCCGAAACATGTATATTTTAACGTGAAAATACATTTTGCCGTAAGTCACAGACGGTAAAATATACATTACTTATTTGATTATGAAATATGTGGCTTGGTACTATAATCGGAAATATTCCATAAATATGAATATTGCTAGTCGAGCAAACATAGTACGTGATTTCCAGGACCCAACTTCATAAAACCATTTTACACATTAAATTTAATAAAACCTGTCTAAAAAACAATATTATACCAAATTATGCTTGTATTAAGATTAAATGTTCATCTATTGCTGATGTGAAAACTAAAAAACACGCAGAAGTGTACAGGATTAAGGAAGAAATAAAATTATTATACAGGAAGAAATCTTATCTTAACTCAAAATTATATAGAACACATCTGCAACTACTCAATAACGTACACCCAACCTTACTAGATAATTATCTTGACTTTGTAAACAATGATATACAGTGTGCCATTCGTCAAATGCGTAGTAAACAATTAAATAAATTCCAAAGGTTAGAAGATAGACAACAACCGAGAGCCAACAACTTTAACTGTAAACATAAATTTTATACACGTTTACAAAACGTAACTTCAATTACATTAACTAATGATGAAACTAACTTGTTAAACAAGGGCTTAAAGTATAATCTACCTAGATATAAATCTAACTTCAGCCGTGAGCACATCATTGCCAAAATTATAAGTGCTGAAACTGTAGTTAAAGCAATAGAAGACCAGAATGGTCAAGATGAGGCGCGGTTTTTAATAAATAATAAGTTCAATAATATCATCAAAAATCATAATACCAATATTTATTATGAGATATACAAGGCATCTAAGTTACAAACGGACCAGCTACTTAATGACAAAGTTTCGTTCCGATCGAGTCTGCTGTACAACACGGCCATCAATATCGATTGGTCAGCGGGCAATGATAACGGTCATATAAGACAAAGTGCAACAGTTTGTCGTTGGCAACGAGACGATGCGCATCAGACTGTGCCGAGACTGTGTCGATGTTAAATTATGTGTGGTGGTTTTGTGTTTTTTGTGTGTTTTAACTAGTTGACGACCCTTTTTGGGTGAATTTGATGTTTTTATAGTATTGAAACCTGATGATGAGGATTTATCCTCGAAACGCGTCGTTTTAAGAAAAAAACCAAATAAGTCACAAGACGGACGTTAATACAGGTAATTGCCTAATATTAATTCTAAATAGTCAATATTTATTCCTCTGTTCCAAATACATATAACAAATATAATAAAGAACAGAAAATTTTAACGAAGTTAAAACACAAACTATCAGACAATCATGCTCTCATCACCAAAGGAGATAAGGGCAACACAGTTGTCATTATGGACACTAGTGATTACAATGATAAGATACAGGACTTTATTGCAAATAATAACATCAAAAAATTAAATTCAGATCCCACTGAACAATATGTAAAATGTTTAATCAGGGCATACATAAATGTGTACATTTATTTGATGAATGGACCAGAAGATCATTAAAGCCCTGTTGCGGTTTGGAAGCTCTTGAAGAATCGTGAGTTATTCCAAAGACGCTAAGCAGGACGGGCTGGATGGTATGTTAGAAAGAAATGGACTGTATTGAAGATATTGAACATGCGTTTATTGAAAATTTTGATTGTTAGTTACGATCGGCACGTGCGGATGCATTTGTGGCAATAACGCCCGAAAATTAATTTTGAATGAAATCGTGGTCCATTGTAGATGGACGCAGGTAATTGAATTAAACGAAATCTTATGAATGCATGCCAAAAAATATGCAGAAGCCGCGGCTGGAAGAGAAGTGTTTTACGAGAGTTGCGCTCGGAGCCTTGTTAGAAACTAAACTAAACTTGCCTGTAGCCGGCTGCAGCGTTTGATAAGCGCGTGACGTCATCCGCGCGTGCCGTATTGCGGCGGTAGACCGCGTACAGCTGATAAACCAGTACAAAGTTTAAACATACTGCCCGCCAAAATCGGGACGATTTTGTACATTAAACATTAACTAGGAACAGTATATTACAAACATTATC
The DNA here is from genome assembly GCA_034769895.1 of Magicicada septendecula. Classification (NCBI taxonomy): domain Eukaryota; kingdom Metazoa; phylum Arthropoda; class Insecta; order Hemiptera; family Cicadidae; genus Magicicada; species Magicicada septendecula. The sequence goes on from CM068376.1 coordinate 60,439,900, forward strand.
AATGTATATATATATATATATATATATAAACAATACATAATACACTTAAAGGCTTATACATAAAATTTGTATAAAACAAAATTCATTAAGCTAGCACAAAGCTTAAGTCAAAACAAAACAATTTCTGTGCTAGAAAAGGTACAACAAATAAAAAATCATGATAAAACGAACCTTTACATAACTAAACATGATCTCTCTTGAAGCATAACATGTGGATAAAAAATACATATATTTAAACCTTGACAAACGTAGATAATAATCTTAAATTATATAAGAGAAACCATCTTGATCACTGCTTTGTATATAGTAATAGAAATAATAGAAACATAATGTTATCATAATCATATCAAAGTTCAATGGTACATGACATTGAAAAATACAATACACAACATCCATAATAATTGATAGTACATATGAAACACAGTCACTATTGCTGTAATAGCTAGCGGCACGTAAACAATATTACAATGCTTATGATACAATTGACTTGTATGCTCGCCCCGGGGAATGTCCCGGGCGTGGTCCAGGCAATGTGACACGCACGCACACACACACACACACCTCGTATGGCACGCATACGATTAGCTTGTTGCCACCGGAAGGGGGCATAATTTGTGGATGGGTCGGCGTAAGATACCTAGCGCGGTGCGAACTTCTGCGACGCGTACTAAGGAATGTTGACCCGGAAAAACATTGGTAATTACCCCACGCTTCCATTCTAGAGGGGGGGAATTGTCATCCAAAATGAGGACAAGTTGTCCGACGTTCAAATTCCTAAACAGGGTGCGCCATTTATTGCGCTGCTGCAACTGGTGCAGATAATCCTTAGACCACCGTTTCCAGATGGTCTGCGTAAATTTTTGGAGCAGAAGCCATCTGCCCAAATGACTATTATTGCTTTGGGTATAGTCGGGTTCCGGAAGTGCCGTCAGTGGAGCACCGACCAAAAAATGAGCAGGTGTTAAGGGTTCAGGGTCTCTAGCATCGTTGGACACCGCGCATAACGGGCGTGAGTTAAGGCGAGCCTCAATTTGAGAAAGAAGAGTAGAATATTCCTCAAAATTCAAGATCGTACCGCCTATTACGCGACGTAAATGGAATTTAACACTCCTTACACCACTTTCCCACAAACCACCGAAATGAGGGGCTGAAGGGGGGATAAAGGACCATTTGATACCGTGGAGACCGCAAAACTCCAGAGAAGATTGCTCAACTTCCTTGGAGGTTAAAAATTTGTACCAATCATGCAACGTGTGGTTGGCACGACGAAAATGCGTGCCATTATCCGAAAATATTTGCGCGGGAATACCTCTGCGCGATATGAACCTTTTTAAAGCCGCTATAAAGGCGTTGGAAGTGAGATCCGACACCAATTCTAAATGGATGGCCCTAGTACACATGCATATAAATAGAGCGATATATGCCTTGGTCGTGGACTTAGAGCGCTGCCCGCCATGGCGCAAAAGTACAGGACCGGCGTAGTCCACGGCCGACTGAAAATGGCCTAGAAGGCGTGACCCTAGAAGGGGGTAATTGACCTAGTAATTGATTCGCGCCTTTAGCCCGGAAACGAAAGCAAGTGACACACTTATGTATCACTGAGCGGATATAGGATTTGTCGTGTATGATCCAATACTTTCGCCTAAGTGAAGCTTGAGTTGATTGCACACCAGCGTGCAACAAACGGATGTGTTCGTATTCAATTATTAATCTCGTGAGATGAGAGTGCGGGTGCAAAATTATTTGGTGTTTACTCTCGTAGCTAAGTGGGGAGAATTGCAAGCGTCCACCCACTCTTCAAATGCCTGATTCATCCAGGAATGGGTTGAGAGCAAGAATTTTACTACTGCGAGGAAGGCACCGGTGTGCCTCAAGTTCCATAACTTCTAGGTTGAAATGCAACTTCTGAGATTGCCGGACAAAAATCAAGAGCGTGTCAGACAATTCTTGAGCCGACAAAAAGGACGTGTCTCTATCAACCACCGCGAGCCTAGAATTGCGAAAAATCGACGGCAATATGCGAAAACGCGAATAAGCCTCGTAAGGGATGAATAATTTTCAACATAAATATGTGTTGAGGTCGCGGCAATTAGTGAGGTTTGAACCTGCTTGCGACGTTCCTCCTCAAGGTCGGGAAAAGTACAGGGAGTACTAATGTCGAGCGCGCTGACCGGCCATGAAGCCGAATCATGAGCTAACCAGGAGGGACCATGCCACCATTGAGTATGACAGTGCAAACTACGAGGGAGGCAACCGCGCGATAAAACGTCGGCAGGGTTGTCATTTGATACTACATGACGCCAAATTCCCCTGCTGCTAACAAGACGCTGTATTTCCGCGACACGGTTGGCCACAAATACCTTCCAGCGGGAAGATTGCTGATGTATCCAGTACAACGCTATCATCGAATCCGAATAAAGATATAGTCCGTCAAAATTGTAATCGATGGCGTTTAAAACCTTGGACGTTAATTGCGCTAGTAATAAACAAGCACAAAGTTCAAGTCGCGGTAGCGTTATCTGTTTCAGCGGAGCGACCCTAGATTTAGCACACAAGTTTGATGATATGGCGCCGTTCGAATAGACCGCCCGCACATAAATGCAACACGCGTAACCTTTAGCCGAAGCGTCGGCGAATCCGTGCAGCTGTAATGAACTAATTGGGTAATTGTTCGAACTTTTAACCGATCTCGTAACCTCAAAATGAGTGTCGGAGACTAATTGAGCGTACAATTCCAACCATTGATAGGCTAATGATCCAGATAGGGGTTCGTCCCAATCTGTGCCCGCCAACCACAACTGTTGCACGAAATGCTTGCAGTAAAATGTGATGGGAGCGATCAAACCTAAAGGATCATAGATCCCGGCGATGATCGACAACACGCTTCTCTTGTTGAAAACGGTTGAATTATCATCACCCCTAACGGTGTATAAAAAGTTATCCCTTTCAACGTTCCATTGGATTCCCAATGTACGCACGTTTTGGCCTTTGCTGAAGTCACGGGTTACTTGGGCGCGAAGGGTCATAATCTTATGGTGGTTAGAGAACCATTTATGTAACGAAAAACCATACCTACTCAACAACCTCACGATCTCGCATTTCATTTCAGCTAAGCCGTTCGGATCATCCGAACCCGTTATGAGATCGTCTACGTAGAAGTCATTTGCTATGGCCTTAGCAGCTGTAGGGTAGTCGGATTTATTTTCGTAGGCTATTTGAGCCAGACAACGTGTAGCAAGGAAGGAGGCACTAGCAGTGCCATATGTAACCGTCCTTAACGCGTAATGTCGCAATTCCTTATGCGGTGCATCACGCCAAACAATGCGTTGCAAGTTTGAATCCTTAGGATTAACAATGATCTGGCGATACATCTTTTCTATGTCTGCAATAAGTACGTATCGGTGGGTACGGAACCGAACCATTATTGAAAACAGATCCTGCTGGATCGTAGGACCGACCATTAAAGTATCGTTAAGGGACAAATTATTTGTGGTTTTAGCGGAGGCGTCAAATACCACGCGCAATTTAGTGGTTAAGCTAGAGTCCTTGAAAACTGCGTGATGGGGCAGATAAAAAATCTCTGACCTGTCAAGCGACAGATCGTATTCATTAAGCGGCGACATGTGGCCAAGTTTTAGGTAGTCACTCATGAACTCACTATAATCCTTATAAAGGATAGGGTTCTGCTTGAACTTGAACTCTAACGATTGGAATCTGCGGATGGCTCCGCGGAGAGAATCTCCCAAATAAAATTTATCAGATCTGCGGGGCAGGGCTACCACGAATCTCCCGTCACGATTGCGTCTAGTGTTTTCCACGAAATGTTTTTCACACGGCGAGTCCTCAGATCGGGCTTCGCGACTAGAGATCTCCTCCAACTTCCAAAATTCTTTTAGTTGCGAGGAAATCTGATTGTCATCCTTGCAGACCATAAAGGAAGAAACTGTTTTAGTTATATCGACGTTGAATGGTAAGTCACCGGCCAAAATAAATCCTAACTTGGTTTCCTGAATTATAGGAAAGTGTGGTCCGCGCGTAAATTTCATAGGTTCAATTAATTGGAGAAAATATTGAGCGCCGATTAATATGTCGACTTGCGCCGAGCAATGTAGGTGAGGATCCGCCAAGAATATGCGCTTGGGTAAATTCAAAGAGGCAAGATTGAACGACTCCGCCGGTAAATTATTAGTTATACTGGGTAATACGGCACAATGCACGTTTAACGTGAAGGGTTTATAGCGTGAATGTAGCCTTACATTAGTACTGAAGTCAGCCTGGGAAAGCGAGTTGTTTATACCCGTGATGGGCAGTTGCGATTTAACCAATTGGAGGCCCATTCTGCGGGCGAAATCCATTGTGCAAAAGTTCGCTTGAGAGCCGGAATCCAGTAATATCCTAACGGGAAATTTTTTGCCGACTTTATTGGATGTCATACAGACGGCGGTAGATAACAATACCGATTTATTGGTCTGTGATTTCAGTGAACACTGGTTGTTAACAGAAGTTACGTCTCTGTTGGGGACATGAATCGTGGTGTGGTGACGCCTAGAACATTTTTTGCATGAGAATTTTGAGGGACATTTTGAGCTTTCGTGTCCCGAACGGAGGCAGTTCAAGCAAAGCTTGTTTTTTATTAACGCGTTTTTTCTATCAGGGATAGACAACGATGTAAATTGTAGGCAGTCGCTAAGTCTATGTCCACCGTTACACAGCCTGCATAAATTATTTCTGATATGAGAGTGGAATGCGCCCTTTGGAGCGCTTATCTGTTTAACTGCCTTGCGATAAGGAGACTTATCGCTTTTGTTCAACCTGCTCGTTGGGGTAGTCGCATTATCGAGATTTTGCAGTAATTTTCTTCGTGAATTTAGGAAATTCATAAAATTATTAAAATCAGGGAACTTATGCTCCGTCAAACTCTCCTTCCACAAACGGAAAGTGTAATTATCGAGTTTTTTGGCTAAATAATTTACGACAATAATTTCGAACGTGTTGACTGGCAGTTTGAGATTATTTAAAGCATTTACATTGGCAGAGATTTGATCAGTAAATTGCGATATGCTAACTTGGGATTCTTGTTGAACTAATGGTACGTCCAGGACATTCCATACGTGATGGGCGGAAACAATTAGCTTACTATCATATCTATTCCTCAACAGATCGATAGCCACCGCGTAATTCTCATGAGTGATGGGCAACGATTTTATTACGTTAAGCGCCTCGCCATGCAATGACGAGTGCAAATAGTGAAGTTTCTGTATATCCGTCAGATCTGCTCTGACATGAATTAATTCAAGAAAAATATGGTAATAATGTTGCCACTCAACAATACTACCCTCAAACCGTGGAATTTTATTGGTTCCAATTGAATGGGGGGTGTTTTAGGCTGTTTACCTTCCGCATTAATTACTGGTTTTTGGTTCATATGCTCAGCTTGCTCCAGCAGGTGTTGCAATTTACATTCTACATTGCAAAGATCGTCCTCCGTTTGTACTCTATCACTCGTTAAAGCAACGTCCGCTTCCTCCGCTTCGATTTGTGACTGAATCTCGTCATATTTGGTGGATAATTCCATCAAATGACGCAGTTTTATTTTCAGCGCATGAGGATCGCTGGTTAACAAATCGAAGTTATCCGCGAAGGTATTTACTCGGGATATTGAGGCTTTAATTGTGCCTCGTTTTTTTATTAGAGCCCTTACATCGGCCATTATTACGATTTAAGAGAAAAAAGGAAAAATATTTAGAAAGAAATTGAGCATAGAGCATGTGAACCACAAACTTAATTTTGAATGAATTTAAATACGTTTCGGTAGCTAGCGATCGTTGTTTAGAACATAAACTTACTCTCTCTAACTAATCAAACTTTGTTGGCAATTAAATTATTAAAATTACGAATCCAAATGGTAACAAGTATATCTTTATCCTTTAAAATTTTAACTGACAATGAGCTGCCAACCATTTACTAAGTTGTATTGTGCAATGACGGTGTTTGTTTATACAAATGTGTTAAAAAATAACCACTAAAATGAAATATTATAAAACATCAAATACAAGTAAAAAGTTTATAGTCACGTGTCCGTTGATCCATTCGTGATGAAGCTGGCTTCGACCCTGTTGTTCGATCCTGTTATGAGTTGTTACACCTCCAGTTTCCGCTGGTCAGATGACGCCTCGTGGTGTACCCTCCATGAATTAAAGCTGTGGAATCTTTTTTGATGACCTCGCAAATGCTGTCCTGCCGTGTCCCGTCGTCTCTGGTCTGCCGCTTGGCCGAATCTTGTCGAGATGACTGCGATGCGACTCACAACAATGGTGTCGCTCAGGACGAGAATGATGCCCGTGGGGCGTGATTGACTTCAGATCGGTTGTTCCAGAAATGATGCGTATAAAGAAATGCTGTCGCTTGTGGACTCAGACATGAGAAATCCGTCCCGTGGTGACCAAAAATGATGTCGTTCTTGTGCCCCAAAAATATGAAATCCTGCCCGGTTGGACCAAAAATGATGTCGTTTTTGGGCCCGAAAATATGAAATCCGGTCCGGTGGGACCAAAAATGACATCATTTTTGGTCCAACCGGGCAGGATTTCATATTTTTGGGGCACAAGAACGACATCATTTTTGGTCACCACGGGACGGATTTCTCATGTCTGAGTCCACAAGCAACAACTCCGGCCCGGAGGACCAAAAATGTTGCTGTTTGGAAGCTCTTGAAGAATCGTGAGTTATTCCAAAGACGCTAAGCAGGACGGGCTGGATGGTATGTTAGAAAGAAATGGACTGTATTGAAGATATTGAACATGCGTTTATTGAAAATTTTGATTGTTAGTTACGATCGGCACGTGCGGATGCATTTGTGGCAATAACGCCCGAAAATTAATTTTGAATGAAATCGTGGTCCATTGTAGATGGACGCAGGTAATTGAATTAAACGAAATCTTATGAATGCATGCCAAAAAATATGCAGAAGCCGCGGCTGGAAGAGAAGTGTTTTACGAGAGTTGCGCTCGGAGCCTTGTTAGAAACTAAACTAAACTTGCCTGTAGCCGGCTGCAGCGTTTGATAAGCGCGTGACGTCATCCGCGCGTGCCGTATTGCGGCGGTAGACCGCGTACAGCTGATAAACCAGTACAAAGTTTAAACAAGGCCATTAACTCAAAAGCACCTACATTGACAGGTTTGCCAAAACTTCATAAGAATGGTATTCCAATAAAACCATTAGTAAACTTCACTACCGCCCCAGGATATAAAACTGCTAAAAAATTGGTAAATATAATAAAACATAATATAAACATAACAAATAGTCATAGCATAACCAATAATGTTGATTTTGTTAATAAAGTGAAGGATTTAATGGTTGAACCTCAATACAAACTGGCTTCTTTTGATATTGTTAACTTGTACACGAACATACCGGTGGCCGATACATTACGAATATTAAGAAGTAACCTTGTCAACACTAATAAGGTGGATGTCGATAGTACAAATGAATTGATGGACCTTTTGAAGTTGGTTCTTGACCAGAATTATTTCACTCATGATAAACAATTTTTTACCCAGCATGATGGTTTAGCAATGGGTTCTCCACTTTCTGGCCTTCTTGCTGATATATATCTAAACCATTTCAAAAATTCTTTCATTTTTACCAATAATAATTATAATGATAACATAATTTTTTATGGCCGATATGTTGATGATACCTTTTTAATTTATAAAGGCACACGTCGACCAATAGACCGGTTACACAAATATTTGAACAGTTTTTCTTTCCGAACGCGTTTCGGCGTAGTGTTCGCCTTCGTCAGCAGTTTGAGACAGACTCAAATGAAGACAGAGTCTGTCTCAAACTGCTGACGAAGGCGAACACTACGCCGAAACGCGTTCGGAAAGAAAAACAAGTATGTTTTCACAAGTGAAAATTCTATATTCTATATTATTTAGTACTGTGAAAAAAGAAGATGAACAATCAAAACAACTATTTGAACAGTATTAATAGTAATATACAGTTTACGCTGGAGAATGAGGAAAATGGGAAATTAAATTTTCTGGATTTGACTGTCACTAGGAACAATAATAAACTGCAGTTTAATATTTACAAGAAACCTACAGCAACTGATACAGTTATACATGCCACATCTTATCATCCACTGTCCCAAAAAATGGCCGCTTTCCACAGCATGATTAACCGCCTTCTGTCATTGCCCCTCAGTAATGAGGACTACTATGATGACCTGAATACCATTAAACACATTGCAATCACAAATGGTTACAAAGAAACAATAATAAATAGTATCCTCAAAAGACATAAGAAATGAAAAAACACTGACATACGTAGGGCACCTGTGGACAATACATATAAATACATCTCAACGCCATACACGGCCTTTCTGCCTAGAATTCTAACTTCAATTTTAAATAAGACTAATAATATTATTATCACTTATAAAACTACAAACAACATTTTAAATAATCTTCGTGTTCGTGAACCAACAGCCCTTGAAACTAAAACAGGGATTTATAAATTGGTATGTGATGATTGTGATGCCTTCTATGTGGGCCAAACGGGCCAAAATTTTCTAAAAAGATTCGCTGAACATAAGCCACCTACATACTTCCACAACTTAGAAAACATCAGATCTAAATTTGCTAAGCATCTTATCGCGGAGAATCACAACTATACTGGCTTTAATACTAACCTAAAACCCCTTCACATTTGCAATAAAGGGCGTTATATGAACACCCTCGAAGAATTCGAAATATATAAACCATACAATAATGCCGATACCAAGCCACATGTTTTGAATGATCAGCTGCATTTTAAATCAAACATCCTGTATGATACTGCTTTGCGGTATCTGCTATGATACGAGTTAGATATGAACCAGTGCGCGGTCTGTCGCCATACGGTGTACACCTTGAAACCGTTGTGCGCGCTATTTGTATAGTGTATTCTTATTTTGTTTTATTTATAATGTGGATTTAATATTTTTGGAAATATTCGACAATTATGCCATCACACGATGGGATAAGAAGACGATTTTAAATTCTGATGATGGGACAAGGTCCCGAAACATGTAAATTTTAACGTGAAAATACATTTTGCTGTAAGTCACATATGGTAAGATATACATTACTTATTTGATTAAAGCTGGTTATTAGTGAGTTCACTGGTGTCTTGTATTTTGTTTTCCACTGTACCACACGACGATCAAGGAGACCGTCGTAACAGTGGGTCAGAAGTGAGACAGAATCGTTAACAGTGGAAACAGTGGATACTTTGTACAAGACTAGTGTAATTTGTAATTAAGCTGAAAACAATGGATGCCAGTCAGATGATGGAAATTTTCCACGTGCTGCTGTTGCAGACAGAGGAACGATGACGACAGGATACACAGGAAGCAGAGAAAAGATGCTGACAAGAGGCAGAAGAAGCAGAAAAATGACAGGATGAGAAAGCAGAAGAGAGAAAGAAAACCCGACTGCTGGAAACACAAGAACGGCAGAAATCACTCATTTTGGAATCTGAAGAACTACATATAGAAGAATGTAGGCAGGAGGCAGAGGAACGGAAGCGTTAAACAGAAGACATGAAAGCATTAATAAAGGACCAAAAGCAGATGTAAGAACAAACAGCTGCAGAGTTGGGTCTATTACGAGGTGAGCTTAATAACCAAATTACTAGAATATCTGCCGTAGAAGAATTGATGTCTAATGAAATATCTGATATAAATTGTGTGGAACTCTATTATTTGACATTATTATTGCGTGTGGGCAAATCTAACTGGAATTGTTGTTAAGAGTCAATTACGAATTATTGTGATAATTACAGCTGGAGGAGATGAGGATGTAGCAAATATAAAAGACTCAATTGCAAATATGAAAGAGTAGATTAAGAGTGAAGTAGAGCAGTTAATGAAAATACAGCCATGTGTAAAGACAGAAAAAGACATGGAAAATAAGACAACAGAGAAAGTCACTTTGGCTACACTAGGGACAGTTCATGTCAAGGCTCCAACCTTTGATGGAAGCACACACTAGGCAACGCACCTCAGGCAATTTGAAGCCGCCGCATGAGCAAATAATTGGACAGATAAAGAGAAGGCAGTTTCATTCGTTCTCCCTTTAAAAGGGCCTGCTGCAGAGGTACTACAGAAAGTGCCACCCGACAGCCAGAATGTCTATGACGAATTGATTAAAGCCTTGAATTATGGTATGGTGATAAACATTTGCAAGATGTGTACTATGCTCAGTTGAGAACAAGATGACAATGTTCCGGGGAGAGTCTCCAAGAGTTTGAAGCAAGCATCGACAGATTGATTAGACTGGCCTATCCTGAAGCATCAGAAGATTTTTGAATGAGGTTTGCGGTGTAGCCATTTATTGATGGCATCGGCAAGCAAGTGAACTTCAGCAAGTGTTACGAATGGCAAGACACCGAAATACCTCAGAAGCTCTTGTTCACGCCCTCGAGTTTGAAGCTGCCAAGTCAGCGTCCCACTACATTAATGGGTTTATGCCATCACACTGTAGTCAGAAGATACCAGTATTACATTGCCATTATGATGGGTGCAGAAAAATAATGTTGTCAGACAAACAACTCAAAGTTCAAGAGCGCCACAACGATTTAAACAACGGGAAAAGACAGAAGACATAAGTGTTACAAGTGTGGGAAATATGGTCATCTACAGGTAGACTGTTGGGAGACGAAAATACTGAGAGAAGAGAGTGATGGGACCAATTGGAGAATTAAAGCTCCAGAACAGCACACAGTTCCCACGCTACATAAGACCAGTGGAAACTTGATCGTTAATGGATACGTGGAAGGTAAACCAACATCATTTACAGTTGACACAGGGGCAACAGTGTCCATTGTGCGTCCTGACTTATTCAACAACCGCTAGCCTCAAATTAGCTCTTGTACAATACAGACTGTGACTGAAAGCCCCGTCAAGGTGTTAGGAAAGGTAGACGTACGTGTACGCCTGGGTCTTCTCAAGGTTAGCCACCAAATCTTCGTTGCAGATGTCATGAAGTGATTCTTGGGACGGACATTATGAATGCCTATGGATTCATTGTGGACTTAAGGAGAGAATGGCCTGACGGCTGACCAAGAAAAGATAAAGCTTTGTATGGCTAAAATGACAGGGTCTCCCAACCATCCAATCAAGCAAGTAGCATTGGCCAAAGAAGTCAACAGGTCTGGTCAAGACGAACCTTCCCTATTCCAGGCGGAAATGTAAGGAGACCTAGCAGAGGAAGTAGAAATAAGTGTAATGGCAAAAGAACTGATTGGAAAGCCAACTATGGATGTCAACGGAAACCCCTCGTTTTGTTCCTGAGTTAATAGAATCACCCCAGGTGAAAAGTTAGTGAAGATGAAGTTACGCAAGAGGTTGATGAGAACCAAACAGACTTGAACCACCTAATGGTATATAGGTCATCAGTACATGATGCAACAGGAGTAATTCCAGCAAAACTAGCGGTTGAGCGGAAGACTTGTCTTCCTGGGGACTTGATGCGACACACTGTCAAGCACCTAATCACCTGAGACTCAGTACCAAGGACCACAGAACTATTCCTTGCAATTATAAAACCAACAGCGAGAAATGAATCGCTTGATAAGAGGACAACTGAAGATAGCCAGTGATAAAATTAAAAATTCGGTATGACATTCGCAGCAATAGTGTGGGTTTCCAAGAAGATCAGGTTTGGTTGTTTAACCCAAAGCGCCGTTGTGGTCACTCACCTAAACTTCAGAGCAACTGGGAAGGACCTTACACTCTGAAAAAGAGAATCAATGATGTTGTCTATTGGATTCAGCAGGAAGGAAAGCGAAAATTCAAGGTAGTCGATCTAGATTGCCTGGCCAAGTATTGCTTCAGAAATGGTTTGCCAGTTCGGGACAAACAGGCTTAAGGAGGGGGAAGTGTTTTGAATGGAACCACAGAATAGCCGAAAGAATCCCCGCCCCATCCTCCCGCCTAGTGTGGCAGGTGTTGCCTCAGTCAAGATTGCTCTAGACTCTTCAAGAGGCCACTTGAGATACGCATTAGTGTCAGCATTAAGTGGTGTGCAAACTGAGGATGGAAGATTTTTCTAGAAAGCATGCGCTACCTATAAAAATCCATAGCAGCCAGCTTATGAGTTCAGTTACATGAACGATTTTCCTTAATGCGGATCGAGTGTGTGTTGAAGTATGGTGTAAATGTTATTATGATATAAATTGTGTGGCACTCTATTATTTGACATTATTATTGTGTGTGGGTGAATGTAACTGGAATTGTTGTACGTGTTGATTACGAATTGTTAATTGTGATAATTAAAGCTGGTTATTAGTGATTTCATTGTATATTGTATTTTGTTTTCCACTGTACCATACGACAATTGGTAAGAGACCTTTGTAACATTATTATCTGACCAACAGTAAGGCATAGTATGTGTAGTATGTATATAATTTCATCCAGATAGATAATCGGTTTGTCGTTTTTTTCTATACTTTATAATGGAATGCAGATAAGAAATTTGAGATAGCCTAATATCCATTTTTTCAACAATAAGGCTTCTACTGTCCGCGGTTTTCTGTGACTTTAATCCTATTTGTTTTAAAAATTCTATTTAACGTCTTTTTGCTGCCCGTCATTGTCACCCTGCTTTCTTACATTTCATTACAAACTTTTTGGACAGTAGGAAGTTCTTTATTGGTGATATAAAAATCTGCCACTGTTTGTTTTATGAAGGACAAATCAAAATTGACAACACTACATTGTGTATTTTTCTTGGATCTTTTTTTTTGCAGATATTCAAACGATGAATTGCCACTTTCTAAAACTACATCTGATTCTTTTTGTATTTTGTACTGTGTTCTCAGAAATACCTGTTGCTTCTAAAACACATACTTCCACTTTATTTAATGGAGTCATAATACCTTCTTTAGCTTACTGTTCAAGAAACTTTGTAACTTGGTCTATAATCTCCCTAGCCTGACTGTGCAAAATTAAACATTTTTCCCGATTTTTGAGTTTCTAGACATTTTTTATAGTAAGGTAAAATCAGTCACACAACATAAACTAAAAATAACACGGAACAAACAAAACTGGGAATAAAGTAAAACTGTTATATACTAAAATGCATTTGTATGCAGTTGTACTGTAACATGTAGGCCTACTCTCCCAATTATGGTGCACTTGGCATCTTCCAATGATGTGATGCCCCTCTGCATGAACTATTCCACTACTTTCAAGGTAAAACAGTCCCTTTACATTAGTCAAAAACTCTAGAAGACTTCCGTCATACATTATTTTGAAGATAATAATGCTTGCAAAGGAACAGTTACCAGCTGGGATTGTCTTTAAGGTACAGGAAAAGGGGCAGATGAAAATAAAATGGAAAAAGTTATGGCAGATTGGCTGTTTGGGGACATTGACCAGATGTTTTACTAGGCCAGAGAGTCATGTTAATTCTTGATACTTTTCATGGTCACACAACAGAGAAAATAAAGAAGCTGGTTGCAGGAAGTGACCACTGATCTTGTTATAGTTCCTGGGGGAATGACTTCTCAGCTGTAAGTTCTAGATGTGGTTGTTAATAAACCATTTAAGGACCACTTACGGAAGAAGGACAGCGACTGGCAATGGAAACCACGAATTGAGTGTGACAGGATGGTTCAAGAAACCATGCATATAGTTACTGGTCCAGTGGATAATTATCCTGGGGGAAAATAAAATTGAATCCATTTTACAGGGAGTTTAAAAAATGTAGTGTTTCTAATAACGTGGATGGGAGCAAGGATGACATTCTGTTGATAGACTCCAGTTATGAATCTGATTCCAGTAGCAGTACTGAAAATGAACTTTGATAAGAAGAAAACGAGGATGGTGACTAGGACTAAAAATAATAAGGCACTTTATTACTTATAATTTCACCTTTAATATAAAATAGCCATATTTATTTAGTTTCACCTCAAGGTATGGTTTTTAAGTTTGTATAAACTTTGCTAGTTGTCTAGTGGTTGAAGAATGGTTCAATACTTTGTATTTTAGTGTTTGAGGTTATCTCCTCTTACCACGTAAGAAAGATGTAGCCTTTGAACCTTTACTCAGCATGAAGTATATAAAAATTAGTTTATGATACTTATAATGGAGTAATTTATTCCACAACAACTAAAACTTTCTAAATTAAACAGTTCTTTTGCTTGCTAGTCCAGTGTTATAAGATATGCTTATTACTGTACATAGTTTTTCAATTGTTATTTAATAATTTTTTACTCTTTTTTTATATTAAGTGCTTTACTACATTTTGAAAACAAATCAACAATTAAAACGTGTCCCTTATTCTATACATAATTACGACCAAATATAGCGTTTGGAACACTGTGCCGTTTACAAGCACCCTCCCTACCCTCTACCATATCCCTACTTCGGCAAAATTTACAGCCAACCACGTATTTACACACTCTGTAACATAATTTCTTAGTGTTTGTTTTTGAGAAACTGTGATGCCCATTTTATGAAAATCATTCAATCATTTTTGTAGAAAATGAATAGACCAATTCAATTCAATTTTTAAAACTTCATACAAAACCTTTCACGCTATCAGCATTTGTTGATTATGGAAAAATTTGTGCCAGCTGTTTGGTATTGTTCTTTTATTTATACTATAATATAAGATGTCTTCTGTGTTGTTTCATGACGTTATGAAATTTTAGATATCTTTTTGTGTAACCCTTATGTTTCCACACATACTTTCTTGATTACAATAAAATAAGTATCAAATAACAAGTTCTTTTTCTTTTCAATTTTTGTACTTTTATTAAAAAAAATCTGAACCCCCCCCCAATCCTGGCTGTGCCCCTGCAAAGGCTGAATCTCAAAAAAACTCAGTGGACAAAACATGCAAGATCACATATTCACTACAAAATAGCATTACAAAAGGGAATAAAATAGTTTTAGTACTGAGAGGCATACAAAAGCCTTTGGAAAAGAACAATGAGAATAATATATCAACAAAAGAGGATATATCAACCAAGAAACTACTAAATGATTAAAAGCTATATATGAAAAATGCTACCAAAACTATTTAAATAATTAAAAGGCATTTATGAATAATGCTACTGAATCACAATATGATTTATAAGCCATCTCATTTAAGGATGAGAACTAAAAATCGTAAACAAAAAAAATAAATATAGGCCATTTTCATATATATATATATATATATTGCGACAGTACAAATAAGTGATGTACTGAGCATTGAATATAAAAATTTAAATATACCTAATAAACTGTAAATAATTAATAATGTATTAGAAATAAGCATGTCAGGGATTGCAAGCTTGGCTCAGACAAAAATATGAAAAGATGTTTCGACCTGAATCGACGTGCACACACACACACAAATGTAACTGAAAGTGTGTACACCAGTATTTTGCTAGTGTGTGTAACGCAGGTCTATGCAGGCGAGTTGTCCACCCCAAGATGAATAATTGCATAATTACTGTTTTTCCGTAATTATTCATAAACTATAAATAAGGAGTAAAATCCAAAAACACAATAAAATGTAATAAAATTAAATAAATACTGTGTACAAAACCACGTGAAGAGGACACACAGTACGAGTGTAGTGGTGAAATAACTGTGTACAGAGCGAAAGGGTTAAGTTGCAATGTCCAAAAATACAGTGAACATGTGTAGTGAAAATAGTTGTAAGATGAGTATAAGAGTATACTTATAGGACTCCGCAATTCGCAGAAATATAAGAAATAGCGAAATTGAGAAGGAGTGGGGGGACTGAACCCAGAGACAATTTCAGACATGTCGATTTCGTACAACTGCAGGTGTTGACCAAGATGTGGGTATAAATAGGACACACACGCTACAGTTGTTCTCTTTTTCGATCACACACAGTGCAGCGGGAGCTTCTGCCCGTCCGCACAAAATATTTAAATCCTTTGTAAATAGTTTCATCCTTCCAGTTACATACAGTTATGTAACTGGATTATAAAACAAGGAATTTTAATTAGTAACAGAATTACATAAGAAGAAAATCCACCTAAGAAGATCAACTGATGTCCGAAACAGCACGAGAAGAAGTTCCAGAGAGCGAGAGAGCTGACGACTTAGTTCCAGAGAGTGAGACGACGCTGGACAAGAGAGAGACGATGCTGGACAAGAGAGAGACGACACTGGACAAGAGGAACAGTACTTGATTCTAGAGGAGACAACGCTGGACAAGAGGAATTGACGCTGAGTTCGAGACGAGGATGATTACAGATGGATCCAATTGATTGAGTATGATTGACGACAATAAGGTGATAAACAACTTATTTATCTCTTAATCGAACAATAAACTCAAAGACAATTAGAGACATTCTTGTTCTATTTAAAAGTAAGAGCCAATGTATTATAAATATAGAGAGTTAGAATCATAGATGTTATTGAAATAAGATTAACGTAAATAAGAGCTCAAAGTAATATTGAAATGAAAAGAATGCAAAGCATTTAAATAAAAATTAGCGTTTTTTATAAATCAGTACTGATAAAAGAAAGATAAATTCAGTAACTATTAATATTTTTGAGTTTACATTGCAATATCTAAAGAGATATTTAAACATTGATATTTCGAAGCACACTAATTGACTGAGTAGTCAGGAAATGATATTTTTTTTAATAAAATAATTAGTAGAATAGAATATTTAGTCAGTAAGGATGTATATAGAGTAAGCCTTACGGCATAGTAACAAATTAATAACGAATGTTTTAAGTCGAATCAAGTGCCATGCACACAATTTTATTAGTACCAAATAAATTTGAAATACCGTTACACGTTACATAGAGTTCTTATTACAGATACACCTGAAACCCAAATTAAATTCTAGGTATGCAAGTAAGTATTGTTACATAAGTTGTCGCTTCCAATGTGGGGCATCTCAAATTTAAATTATATTAAATTTACAAAGTTGTATTGTTGCATATTTGTCGCTCCAAAATTGTGGGGCTATTCAAATTAAATTACATGTAAATTTATACACATACAACATAAATTATACAACTTACGTACAGAGTTATATTGTTACATAATTTGTCGCCCTGGACGTGGGGCTCCACAAATTTAAATTATATAATAAATCTGTTGCATAAATTGGCATCCAAGATCGTGGGGCTCCGCAAACACAAATAAATTTATATTTGCAGTTGTAGTGTTGCATAAAAATGTCGCCCTTGAACGTGAGGCCCGGCACGCCTACATTTATGTATATGTATCGTTGTATAAAATTGTCGCCCTGGACGTGGGGCACGACATGCCTAAATTTATGTACAAAAATTTGTTACATAAATTGTAGCTCATGAACGTATAGCCCGATCCCCACCAGTTAACTATTAAAATTTTTTGTAGCTAAATGGTTGCTCTAAAAATAAGAGTGTGTTAAATAATAAAAAAAAATATTATATGTAATAATAATTATTTATATTAAACATTAACTGAATGTTATGTTAATTGTTGTGTAATAACACAGCTGGCGCCCACAAATAATATTGTTTGTCTATGTAACAGGTGTAACTGTAATGAGTAGTAATAATAACTCTTCATAAAAATAAAGAAATAAATAAATAAGTAGGGAACGGTTATCAATAATAATTGTTAAAGAATAACTACTAAATATTTTAAATAATACTTCAACATGACGACTCCAGGAAATTTGGACGTAGAAGCATTTCAAACGATGATACGTGCCTGGATAGACGAAATAAGCACAAAACAAACGGAAGTTATAAATGCTAAAATAGACGAATTAAAAGAATCTAATAAGAAACAATTAGCAGAACAAACTGAAAATTTTAGACAAGACACCATAAAAATTATGGAGAGTCTAGAAGAGTTAAAAATTGATAATCTCCAGTTGAAACAAGACAACATAGAAATAAAACAAAGTATAATCGACAGTAATGCACAGTTAACCGAAAAAATTGATGACACCAACATACGTATTGATACTTTAGAGAATAATTTTAAACAAGCCTTACATGAGCAAGTTGCACGGATTGAAAATAAACAAAAAGAATTACGTCTCGAGTGGAGAAAAGATTTAGAAGAATCGCATAAACAAATAAATGATACTTTAACTACTATAACGCGAGAGCAGGATGATAAAATTCAAACTATTAATAATGTATCGCAAGCAAATACCAGTAAACTTAGAGAAATAGAAAAACGTACTGTAGTCATTGAGAATAAAATTGAAGAAACTACGAAGGACCGTTCGGGAGACGTATCACATATGAAAGAAGAAATTCAAGAGGAAATGAACCAGCTACGAAGTGAGTTAAGAAGACGACAGAACCAAATGACCATATTTCCTATACCAATGGAAGAAAGGAGCAGACTTAAGTTCTCAGGTGGTAAAGGGGAGAACAGTATGGAATTCCTAGCTAGAGTAGAGAAAGAAATAGAAAAGATTGGGAGTGCAATAAATGACAACGAGAAGATAGACTTCGTCAAGCGATATCTTAGAGATTCAGCCAGCCAATGGTACTCTATTATTAGAGATAACGTCAGTACATATCAGCAGTTTCGTGAGGCATTCGAGAACCGATACTGGAATCTACATACCCAACGACAAGTACGGGATCAACTCGAATATGGAAAGTTCAATGCACAAGGACAGCAGAGTATTGAACAATACACAATTACGCAAATAGAACGTGTAAAGCATCTTAAACCTAAATTCTCAGAATACGAAATTGTTTCAAAGTTATCTTACCATTTTCAGCGAGATATCCAGTTAGCAGTTTATACGCAGGGAATTAAAACCATAGAAGAATTTTTAATCCTTGTGACACAGTCGGAGAATATCAATAAAGGTAAGAACACACAATACTGGGAACAAAAACACGCAAATCACCACTATAATTATCACAGAGATGACAAGAAAGCAATACAAAACACTACACCGCCCCGTGATAATTACAAAATAAATTATTCGCCACCAATGTACAACACGCACAGCTACAGAGACTGAACGAATAAATACAGCTAAACGACAAGGAGACGTTGTATGGTCGTCCAATCGTAAACAGTTTTCAAAACCAGCTGACAAACGCGTTGCCGCAGTACGAGGGTACGATGAGAAAAAATTGAAGAGAGATAGCCAGAAAATGAATGAGATGGAAACAGTAACATTCCACAATCGGCCGTCTACATCAAAAGCATCACAATGACTGAATAAACGGAAGAAAAATTATAAAATAAACAACATATACCCCTGCGATATTAGGGAGGAATTATTAAGCACCGAACAGGATATAAAGCGAGACGCACAGCAAACACAATGCCCTATTGTGAATGTAAGCATAAACAGGTGTAAAATACGGATGCTAGTTGACACCGGCAGCCAACTATCAGTTCTTAATGCTGCATGGGTTCAAGGCTATAAGAAATATTTTTAAAATACTGCAATTTTGCCCGTAAATAATTTAAATATTACAACAGCTACCAATAAAAAAGAAAGAGTTAAACAACAAGCATATGTAACTCTAACATATAAAAATCTAGAATTAGAACACCCCATGATAATTATGCATAAATTGATTTATGATGGAATTTTAGGTATCGATATACTAAATGCAATAAATGCTAAGATTAATGTTAATGATAATACAATTGTGTGTAATTATAAAAATGTCCAATATGAATTAAATATGAACAGCGAGGAAGAAGAGTGCAAGGTAAGTGAAACACCTATTACTTTGTACAAGCCGCAAATACAGTATGGTCCAACTCGACATGTAAATGCGACAGATGAAGGAATGACGACACAGGAAGAAGAGAAACTGCACGAATTAATAGAAGAATACAGTGATGTATTTAGTGAAGTACCGACGCAGACGACAGTATACGAGCACTCTATAGTTGTGTCAGACCGTACGAAAGTCATTAGGAAGACGTACCCTATCCCAATGCAATATGAGGAAGAAGTTGAACTGGAAATTCGGCGCATATTTGAAAGTGGAGTCATAGAGCGATCGAACAGCAACTTCCTGAATCCTCTAGTGGTAGTGAAGAAGAAAAATGGTGAAATACGTCTATGACTTGACATGAGGGAGCTGAACAGCATTGTATTAAAGGAGTATGACTGTGCGCCAACTGCGAACGAATTATTTACTAAGTGTGAAGGAGCGAGGTATCTGACGAAGCTAGATTTACGCTCAAGTTTCTGGCAGATTCCAATTCGTGAAGAGAATAGAAAGTACACCGCTTTCCTGTATAAAAATAAATGCTACCAACACAGGGTAGTACCCTTCGGATTAAGCACGAGTTTGGAAGCCATCGTAAAGTGTCTAGAAAGAGCCCTAGGACCTGAGGTGGAACCCTACACCATAGTGTTTGTAGATGATATCTTAGTTGTATCTAAGACGTTAGACGAACATATAAAACATCTGAGCACGATATTCCACAAGTTTAGGCAAGCGAACATATCCCTTAACCTAAACAAATGTGAATTTATCAAATCCTCTATCCAATTCCTAGGTCACATTATTTCATCCTCTGGTATTCAACCCGATCCTATCAAAATTTCCAGCATAACTAATTTCCCTATACCTGGAAATCTCAAAGAGTTAAGAGCATTCTTAGGACTAACAGGATACTACAGAAGATTCTCACCGTTATATGCAAAGTATACGCAACCGCTCCTAGAGCTGACGAAGAAAGAACAAAAATGGAAATGGGAGAAGAAACACCAAAATGCCTTTAACCAAGTGAAAGAGTTATTCATCGAAAATATTATGTTACATCATCCTCAACGAGAAGGAAAATTCGTAATCTACTCCGATGCCAGTGACTACGCAGTAGGAAGTGTACTGTATCAACAAGATACTACGGGAGAGCACCGAGTTATTGCCTACGCCAGTAGAGTCTTCAAAGGAGCTGAAAAACACTACTCCACATCAGAAAAAGAAATACTTGCTATAGTGTACGCTCTTAAGCAATTCAGATATTATGTTTATGGTACTCATTTTGAGATACATACTGACCACCAAGCATTATCATTTCTATTGAAATGCAAAGTAACAAATGGCCGATTATTAAGATGGATTTTAGCCATTGGGGAGTACTCATTCACCATTAAATACTGTAAAGGTAAAGACAATATTATAGCTGATACACTAAGCCGATACGTTAAAGAAGAATGTGAAGAAGTCTATGAGAGCGAAAAGAAAGAAGTACGATTGTTATCAATTAAATTTAAAGAGAATGATGAAGTAAAACAAATGCTGAAAAATTTAGCACAACAACAAGATTTGGATGTGACAATAAGGGAGATGAAGTACCAAGAACAGCTACCAAATCATTATAAGGTACTTAATGGAATTCTTTTCAGGTTAGTAAGACAAGACTGGAAGATAGTACTAACGAACGACATGTTACAGAAATTAATTCAACCAGCACATGAGAGTTTAGCACACGCTGCCGATCTCAAATGTTACCTGAGTGTACGAGAGGACTTTACGAGTAATAATATGTATCGAAAAATAAAGAAGGAAGTGAAGAAGTGTTATGAGTGTCAAACGGCGAAAGGACCGAATTTACACACATACGTGGAAATGCAGAGCATACAGAAAGAGAACAAGGGAGAGCTAATTGCAGTGGATTTTCTGGCACCACTACCACGATCAAGTCGAGGTGTGAAGCACATATTGGTATGTATCGATGTGTTTTCCAAGGCAGTCCGACTGTACCCAATTATGCGACCCACAACCAAAGTTGTTCTAAAGATACTACTGCAGAAATATATTCCGACATATGGAAAAATGAAGAAGGTACTCAGTGATCAAGGTATACAATTCCAGAGTGAAAAATGGGAGAGGACGTTAAGGGAAAATGAATTACAACCTGTACTCACATCCATAAGACATCCTCAAGGAAACCTTGCTGAGAGAGTCAACAAATAATTAGGTAAATATTTACGAATATACTGCCATGATCAACACAATAGATGGGCAGAATATTTACCATTTCTTGAAAAAGCCATCAACGAAAATTATAGTGAAGCAACAGGATATACTCCAATGGAATTTACACCATTTATTAGAGCTAGTAGAGGAGGTGAACAAGAAGCCATTGTTCAAGCTGAAGTTACGCCAATTAACCCCCCCCCCCCCTATACAGTTAGAGCCAATTAAATTGCCCTGCTTCTCAGGCAGCATTATTGATTGGCAACATTATTATAATATGTTTGTGGAACTGGTACACGTCAGAACTGACCTGACGGACATTCAGAAATTACATTATTTACACTCTTCATTAAGGGACGAGGCGTTAAATGTAATGAAATCTCTTCAATCACCCATGAAAATTATGCGGTAGCCATTGATCTATTAAGGGCCAGGTATGACAGCAAATTAATTGTCTCAGCCTATCACATAGGAATGTCTTGGGCGTGAAGTCCATTCAACACGAGTCCATGGTTGGCATCTCCAAATTCATTGACGAGATCACCGCGAATATAAATGCTTTAAATTCATTGAATTTACCGGTAAATACATTTGAAATCATTTTCGTTCAATACTTAACGCAAAAACTCGATAACCAGACATGTCGGCTCTGGAAAGAAAGCCTGTCTGACGAGCGATTTCCTAATTTCAATAACTTTATTAAATTTTTAAATAGTAGAAGACAGTTATTGCAAAACGTCGGCGGCGCGACCAGCTCAGTAAGCAAAATACACGTTAGCGATAAGACTCCCTATCGCAAAGCTATTAAACCGGTTGATATTACTAGGTCGACATTCCATTCTCATATCAGCAACATCTGTCAGCTGTGTCGTGGTAAAACCGCCTTCTGAATGACCACAATTCGTGGCTATGTCTCCCCTTGAACGAAAAAATATTTTAATTAAACATAAACTCTGCTTAAATTGCATACGTCCAGGCCATGATCTCGCGCACTGTCCTTCCAAATTTGCTTGCAGGACATGCGCTAAACGCCACCACACAATGATCCACATATCAGGCAATAACGCTTCGTGTAGGAACAATCAGTTTTCACTGAAACTGCAAACGAACAAATCTATCTTATTATCCACCGCTGTCTGCATGACAACTGACCATGCCGGTAGGAAGCACCCAGTAAGGATTTTATTGGATTCAGGATCGCAAGCTAACTTCTACACCATGAGTTTCGCACGTCGCATGGGTCTAAAACTAACTAAATCTCAATTACCCATCACCGATATAAACAATTCCTTATCTCAAGCCGACTTCAGTACTAGGGTAAGGTTGCATTCCCCGTTATAAGAAATTTAGTTTGAACGTACATTGCGCTGTGCTTCCCAGCATTACGAATAATCTCCCTGCGGAATCATTTGATATCTCATCTCTAAATATAACTTACCAAAAGGCATGTTCCTAGCTGACCCGCAACTGAACTTCTCTTCGCAAATCGACCTATTGCTTGGTGCTCAGTATTATTTACAATTAATTGAACCTGTCAAATTCATCCGTAGCCCACACTTTCCCATAATACAGGAGACAAAATTGGGATTCATTCTCGCGGGTAATTTGCCCTTTAATGTCGACACGACAAAACCTGTCTTATCGTTCATAGCATGTGAAGATAATAATGCTATTTCCTCGCAACTAAAGGACTTCTGGAATTTAGAGGACGTTGCTGTTCGTGCCCCCTCCGTTGAGGACTCGGAATGCGACAGTCATTTTATCGCTAACACTTTCCGTAATAATGATGGCAGATTTGTGGTATCCCTACCACGCAGGTTATACAATTCTCATTTGGGCGATTCTCTTCACGGAGCTATTCGCAGGTTTCAATCACTGGAACTCAAGTTCAAGCAGAACTCTGCCCTTCACAAAGACTATAGCGCATTCATGCATGAATATTTAACTCTTGGTCACATGTCTTTGCTTGATGCTTACGATTTGTCAGTGGACAAGTCAGACAGCTTTTACTTGCCGCACCACTCAGTTTTTAAAGGCTCTAGTATAACTACCAAATTGCGAGTTGTTTTCGACGGCTCTGCCAAAACAACAAACAATTTGTCCTTGAACGACACATTGATGGTTGGTCCCACGGTCCAGCAGGATCTGTTCTCTATTATGTCTCGGTTTCGCACTCACCGATATGTCCTCATTTCGGACATTGAGAAGATGTACCGCCAAATATTAGTTTTTTTTTAATCCCAAGGATTCTAATTTGCAACGAATTGTCTTGCGCGACGCCCCCCATAGGGAACTTCAACATTACGCCTTGAGGACAGTCACATATGGGACTGCAAGTGCGTCATTTCTTGCCACAAGATGTCTGGCACAAATAGCCCAGGAAAACAAAACTAAACACCCTATAGCTTGTTCAGCCATCGCAAAAGATTTTTATGTGGACGATCTCATGATCGGTTCAGATAACCCGCACATCCTATCTAAAATGAAATCCGACATCACAGATTTATTAAGCCAATACGGTTTTACCTTGCACAAATGGTTTTACAATGATCAGACCATTATAGCTTCGCACGCTCATTCTTCCCTCGACTTTAGCAAAAATCAAACTGTGCGTACTTTGGGTATTCAATGGAACATTGACGAAGATAGTTTCGTATATAGTGTCCAAAGACATGTCAATGTAGAGGTATTCAACAAGAGAAGGGTATTATCAGTTATCGCAGGAATTTACGACCCTTTGGGACTCATTGGCCCGGTTACATTCTGGTGTAAGCATTTTATGCAGATAGTGTGGTTAACAGGTACAAGTTGGGACGAACCCTTATCAGACTCATTATCTAATCAGTGGGCAGAGGTTTATTCTCAGCTGATTTCAGACACTTACTTTAAAATTCCAAGGTCTGTAAAGAGTTTAAATAATTCGCAAATCATTTCATTCCAGCTCCATGGATTTGCCGACGCGTCAGCAAAAGGTTACGCGTGTTGTATTTATGTGCGTACGGTCTATTCAAACTACGTCATCTCATCAAACTTGTTATGTTCTAAATCTAGAGTCGCTCCCTTGAAGCAGATAACATTACCCAGACTTGAACTTTGCGCCTGTCTCTTGTTGGCTCAGTTGGCTTCCAAGGTCATAGACGCCGTGAGTTACAAATTCGACGACTTATATTTTTACTCGGACTCGATGATAGCCTTACACTGGATCCACCAGCAATCTTCCAGATGGAAGGTATTTGTCGCCAACCGTGTTGCGGAGATTCAGCATCTCACTACAAAGGGTACCTGGCATCATGTCTCGTCACTGGACAACCCTGCCGACATTTTATAGCGTGGTTGTCTCCCTCGGGTTTTACACGGTCACCCACAATGGTGGCATGGCCCATCCTGGTTGTCCCATGAGTCATCATCATGGCCCATCTGTGCTTTCGATGCCCATTCACCCTGCACTCATCCCGATCTTGAGCAGGAACAACGTAAGCAGGTCCAAACCTCATTGATTGTCGCTTCATCTACGTCTAGTTATTTTGAAAACTACTCTTCGCTTTCAAAACTCCTTCGCGTATTTTCGTATTGCTGTCGATTCATTCGGAACTCTAGGCTCCCTATATAGACACTTCCTTTTTAACTTCCCATGAGTTACATGGTACACTTTTGGTTTTTATTCGCCAGTCCCAGCAATCGCACTTTAGCATCGAAATTAAGGAACTGAAGGCACAACGCTGCATCCCTAATAATAGTAAAATTCTTTCACTTAACCCCTTTCTGGACGATGCGGGGATATTGCGTGTGGGCGGACGTCTTCAGCACTCCCAGCTTACCTATGAGAGCAAACACCAAATCATACTCCACCCGCATTCTCATCTCAGCAAACTAATCATAGAAAGCGAGCATCTTCGTTTACTACACGCTGGTGTACAACTGACTCAGTATTCTCTACGGCAGAAATATTGGATAATTAATGATAAATCTTATATACGGTCAGTAATACATAAATGTATCACTTGTTTTCGATTCCGTGCTAGGGGCGCAAGCCAATTATTAGGACAATTACCCCCTTCCCGGGTTACGCCTGCTAAGCCATTTTCTCAATATGCAGTCGACTATGCCGGTCCCGTACTTATACGTCATGGCGGGCAGCGTTCAAAATCGACGTCAAAGGCTTATATTGCTTTATTTATATGCATGGCCACTAAGGCCATTCACCTGGAACTAGTCTCAGATCTTACATCAGACGCCTTTATAGCAGCCTTAAAACGGTTTATAGCGTGTAGAGGTATCCCTGATCAGATATTCTCCGACAATGGTACAAATTTTCGTCGTGCTAGTAGCACACTTCACGAATTATACAAACTTTTTCAATCTAATGGATTTGAACAGACCACCCAGGATTTTACCAGTCCCCAAGGCATCAAATGGTCCTTTATTCCCCCCTCAGCACCTCATTTCGGTGGCCTGTGGGAAAGCGGAGTCAAGAGCGTCAAGTTTCATTTGCGGCGCGTTGTCGGCGGAACCATTCTTACGTTTGAGGAGTATTAGACTATCCTAACTCAAATAGAGTCCTGCCTTAACTCACGCCCCTTGTTCGCCTTATCAAATGACTCTAGGGATCCCGAACCTTTAACGCTGTGTCCTAGGTAAACGCGGGCAAGACGATGCGTGCGGTGCGGTACGTGCGATGCGATGGACGTTCCCGATCAAACTGCTTGAAGAGAATGGCCTTGTCCAAACTGAACACGTGACACGTGCGATTCGTACGGTGTTGCGCCATCGCATCGCACGCATTGTTTGAAAACCAAACTGGTTTGATTTTTACCGCAGTTGTCGTCCGGCAAGCAGTAGCACGGAAGTGTTAATTTCTGAAGTTCAAAAGAGAAGTGCTTTATGGAATAAAAGAAACCCACATTACAAGGACCGTGTAATTGTGGATAAGGAATGGGATTTTGTAGCTGAAAGTACAGGGTTTTTAAGTAAGTTTTAATTAAATATAGTTTGATTTTAAGGAGAGCCAGATGACCCTATAGCCAAAAAAATAGATTCCGGTCTTTTATTATTTTATTCATCTTCAAGTTTAGTTTGATCAGAAAAGTAGACCTTAGCAATTCTGTGCATTATAGAATATTTTATAAACATTTTGTATGGGTATATAAATATAAAATTGACAACATGCACATCAGTATTTATTTTTATAAAATCAATATTTATGAGATAATATTTCTACAATATTTGTTTTCGTAATAATGATCATAATACTTTGGTTGGTGCTAAATATCAAATTGACAACATGCGTATTAATATAACAAAATATTTTTATAAAATCAATATTTATGAAATAATATTTTTATATTTGTTTTTGTAATAATGATTATAATACTTTGGTTGGTGCGCCATTTACTATGATGCCCAGCTACGCTACTTTTCTTTTGGTTTTAAATTCTTACGTATGCAGTAATTAATACTGTTATTATATACGCCTAATACTTTAATACTATAATACAGTTTTTTTTTTCAGTTACAAGTTGTGATGTGTGTTTGTGAAGTGACAGTGTTCGCCCAGAATTTTATTATTTTGTTTATCTTCTTTAAAAATCCAAAGGCTTTTAATTTGTACGGAAAAAGATAGGGTCATCTAATTTCCGTGCATTCTTTCTTGTTCTAATATTGTAACATGAGTTTGACATCAAACTTCAAATTTTATTCAGCGAGAAGTATTCACAAAAGATGTTCCGCGCATTTTCTGCTGCTCTCGACGGACGATTATTCGCTTTCGAGAATTGCAAGTTATGGTTTCCTCTTATTACATTATCTTCCAAGACGTTTGTGTAAGCATCTTGTTCCATGTCAATTATAGTATTATGCAAAATGCAAATTGCTTTTACAATACTAACAACATTTTTTACTCCTGTTTCAATAGGTTTCAATAAAATCCTGAATTTTGCAGAATTTATTCCAAAGGCGCACTCTACTGACATTCTAGCACGTGCCGTTAAAATATGCAGCAGCTGTATTGTTTTGAACTCTTCTTTTAGGATAGGGTCTCAGTAGGTAAGTTTTTAAAGGAAATGCTTCATCTCCTACAAGCACAAATGGAGCTTTTTGTTGGAAGTTAGGTAGCTGCAAATCTTTTGGTAACGGTAAAGAACCATTTTCAATATTTCGATAAATTTCTGAGTTAGAAAATACTCCTGAATCGCTATCTTTTCCATATGCACCCCACATCGATAATTAAAAATCGATAATTTGCATCAACAATTGCCAAAAGTACTACTGAAAAAAACTGTTTATAATTGAAAAACATGCTGCTTGACTTAGCTGGACATTTTATTCTTACATGCTTTCAATCAATACTCCCTATACAGTTAGGGAAGTTCCATTTTAGAAAATAATCTTTGGCTACCTGTTCAAGATCTCCAGCATTAGGCACAGGCATATGCCTTTTCTGAAGTGAATCCCAAATTGACTTGCAAAGCTCTATAACTATAGATGCAACAGATGATTTAGATATTCTAAATGTGAATGCAATTTGTCTGAATGCAACTCCCGTTGATAGGTACCTGAAACAAAAGAAAAAATGTGTTCTTTTGTTTGCTTTCAGAGGATGATGCTAGAAAGAAATGGCGCAATTTACGTGACCAATTTATAAAAGAGTTTAAAAAAATTCCTAAAGGCAAATCAGGCGATTCCCAGGATCGTGCTGCAACTTATACTGGAAAGTGGCAGTATTTTAAGAATTTGATATTTTTAAAAGATACAGTAGTTCCAAGAGAGGCTGAGGGAAATGTACCAAGACTAGAAGTTTCAGAAGACACAGAGGTCCCTGGTAGAAATTAAAATGAGTTGAACGAAGATGAAGAAGCTGCCAGTATTAACTCAAATATAAATATTGACACCTTCCATGTGGATCCGAGTGAAACACAGACACTATCTGATCCTCGAACTACGGAAATACTACCTACTTTCTTCCAAGTCAACGCTACCTCTTTCAAAGAGGAAGAGAGCTCGCGAAGAGAACATCGAGATAGAACGACAACTACTGGATATTGAAACTAAAAAGCTTGCACTCATTGAAATACCTGAAGATGAAAATTCTCTGTTTCTGAGGTCATTATTACCGTATTTAAAAAGAATGGATCCTTTGCAGCAGCTTCAAGTTAGAAATAAATTCCAAGAAATATTGCTGCAAGAGCTATCACAATCTACATCAAAGAATGGAAATTATAATATTTCAAATTATTCTGTGTGCTCAACTACTGCTGCATCATCGGTTCACTCAAATTACTCAAACATTTCTTCACCAGTTTCCCCTGCCAACTCACCTTACTCTTGTAATCCTCCGTTATTTCCTTCTCATAATTATGAAAATATTGACCCTTCGCCTCATGATGCAAATGTAATGTACACACATAACAATTAAATTAGTAATCTGCACTATGTATTCTTAAACAGTTAAATAAAACCATTATACATAATATGATTATTCAGACACTTACCTCAAAGTGAGCATAACCCTCTCCTCCACAGAAATTGGTCTTTGGAAGTTTGTTGTACAATGATAACAAGCATTACGTATTTTGTCTACAATATAATCGAAGGTATTCAATGACATTCTGGTGTATTGATGGAATGTGTTTTCATCCTCTCGTAGCTGATAATACAGAATACAAATGATGAAATTCGCCATAAATCAACCTGTTCCTATAGATTATGTGAGTATTTTGGCTATCGCGTCGCCTAAGTTTCCTTAATATTTTCAGTTTTAAAAAACTATTTTCCATTAATAAAATGGAGCGCACCGAACTGCACGACATGTTGATGTCAGGAAGATTACAACTAATCGCACGCAGGCACATTGGCCACCTCCGGTTTCCCCGCAACTATGTGCGATGCGTGCGATAACTGCGGTGCTCGCAACGCACGTGCCCAATGCGGAAGTGCCACCTAGGACACAGCGTAACTCCAGCTCACTTCCTGGTTGGTTCTCCGCTCACTGCACTCCCGGAACCTGACTATTCCCAAGTCAATATTAGTCGTCTGGGCAGATGGCAGCTGCTCCAAAGATTCACCCAGTCTATATGGAACAGGTGGTCGAAGGATTATTTGCACCAGTTGCAACAACGCAACAAATGGCGCATCCCGTCAAACAATTTGACTCCCGGACAACTCGTCCTTATTCTAGAAGACAATTCCCCCCCACTGCTGTGGAAACGCGGGGTAGTCACGAATGTCTATTCGGGTCAGGATTCAATAGTGCGCGTCGCGGATGTTCGCACCGCAAATGGTGTCCTACGTCGACCCATTCATAAATTATGTCCACTTCCAGTGGCCTCAGACTAATTGCATGAACGTTCATGCGACATGCATCTATGTATCGAACCTTTATCATACTTTCTATTTGTTGTTTTTATTATATTATTATTAAGTTTTTATTATTGTATTACCATATTGAATCAGTTTTCGAGGATGTTTTTTCTTTATATAGATTGTGTTATTACTTGCGTTTTGTTAAAAATTAAATGTATGTATTTACTGGACATATGTTAATGCTTCAAGAAAAATCATGTTATTTATATAAGCACTTTTATTTTAATCATGAGTTTTTATTTTGTACATTTTCTAGCACAAAAATTGTTTTGTTTTGCTTTTGAGTTCTCTGATAAGCTTTAATTAATTTTGTTATTTACAGATTTAAATGTCAGGGTCAATTTAATGTATAAAACTTTCAAGTATTGTGTGTTGCCTTTGTATATAACATTTGATAATAACTATTATGCTTTTTATTATTGTATGACTCTAATATTATGCATATGAATTATATGTCTTTACTATTGTATTATTCTATGGTTTGTATTTTTTGAATTTTTTGGGGATTATTATTCTAATATCATGCATATGGATTATATGTCTTTTACTACTGTACTATTCTATGGTTATGTATTTTTGAATTTTTTGGGGGATTATTATTCTAATATTAGTATGTCAATTATTATGTCTTTTACTATTGTATCATTCTATGGTTACATATTTTTGAATTTTTAGGGATAATTATCCTATTATTGTGTAATGCCAACTATTATGTCTGTCTGATTATTGTATTGTTATGTATCATTATCATGTTATTATGTGTTATGGAATTTTATTATCATTGTTCTATTACTATATAACGTTAATCATTATGTACTATTCACACAATGAATTAAGTTGCAAAATCGCCCGATTTTGTGCGGGCAGTATGGTTAAACTTTGTACTTATGTAAACTTTGTACTGTAGAAATCTGCATTGCGGTCCGTGCAGTGACGTCATTTCTCCCCACGCTGATCTGCTACCGGCTTGCATCCAAGCTAGCAGCAGTCAAAATTAATTAGTTACTTGCAAGAATCTGAGCGGGCATCTCGGTCAGTTCGCCAGCCGCGGCTACATAAAGTTTTCAATATTTCATAATTTTAGCATGATCATCATGCGATAATTTACTTAGGCGATCTCGGCCTCTACACACTATTATGGGTTTTCAATATTTAATTATATCTTAATTCTCCGGCATTTACGCCGCGCTAAAACTGCACGCGCCGAGCAACTATTTTCTATTAATTTTCAATAAACTATTAGCTCAAGAACATATACAGTCCACTTCATTATTTCATTTCACACCAGCACCTCAACTAGCGTTCTAAGACCAACTTAAGATTTCATCGAGAGCGTCTAAGACGCAACAACACTAAAAAAGCCAAAATTGGAACTGCTAGACAACACGTTATGGATATGGTTTTGCCAAGAAAGGAGGAAAGGAACCCCGCGCTATCTGGGCCTATTGTCAAAGAAAAGGCACTATTTCTTGTAACGGTACAAACCCATGAGATTTTGCAATTATAATTTTCAATTTTATTCAACAAAGATTATTTGGTGAATGAAATATATCTTCGCGGCTGATACGCATCGGCACAGGAATGTGAAGTTAGCCACTAGGGTGCGTATTCCCCTACAAGGGCGCACACGGGCGGCCAACGTTCTCAGGCATTTGGTCACGTATGAATAAATATCAGCGCTGTGTGCGCAGAGAACAAAGCAGTCGACTACACAACATCCAACCGGCCGGATGAAGACAAGGGCTCGCGAGTCGAAACTTTAGTAAAATTGCAAAAAATGTGTTAATAAAAGTGCAACAGCAAAGTCAGAAGTAAAATTTCTAAATTACGAACAGTTAAAGGTATTTTCCGGACTTTTACGTGAAAACAGGGACACAACAACGGACCACACGTGCAGGATGAGTACTCTTCAAAACTAGTAACAATATAGGCCAATTATTCACAGACCCACTAAAATGTATCAATAATAAAGAGATCTCTATATTAGGGGGGAATAATTTACATATGTATGAGTGTGAGTGAGCAAACTGGGCTGCCTTAGATAGTATAATTCAGAATAAGTAAATAATGTATAAATCACTATCATATATCAGAATACGTAAATAATGTTGTTGTAATCCTATCAGTCGTATTTTCTAATATGTTCAAGAAATGTTCGTAGTATTGATGTAGATAAAGACAAAATTGTTGATGTGGGAGTTATTGTGGTAGTTGATGACAGAGTAAGATGAAATAAAATAATGTGTTAAGTGAACGTATAAATATGTATTTGTTATTTGCATTGACCTATTTTTCTCTGCCGAGTACACCAGACGACACTTTGGTGAATTTACAGAAGAACGTCAAGGTTTAAGTTTATTTCAATTGACGTCAAATAAAGGTAGGTGAAACAATTTTTAATACTATTAATCATTCAATTCACATGTACCACTTCATTCGGCGCCCGTACAGCGACGTTGTAAATTAAAATTAAATTAAATTAATTTACAACCTGGTCGAAATGGCAGAGAAAAATAAGAGTACAAATTTATATGAGAGTGTAGAGGGGGGAGCAATTTTAAACGTTACACAAGACGATTTAATATCGACAAATATTAACGAAAGCGTAGACGATACGACAAAAGAGATAACGATTGAGACGATAGACGCTAAGAATAGCAAAGCGATAATGTAGATATAGTTAATCAATTAGCGTTGATTATGGAGGTAATGAATAAGAATAACGATAATTTAAACACGAGTTTAAATGAATTTAAAATTGAAATCAAATCTGAAATCAAATCAGAAATAAATGTCGTAAATAATAAGCTTGACAAACAAGACAAGAAAATGAAAGCAGAAAATAATAAGTTGAATATGAGTTTAGATGAGTTAAAGTCAGAAAATAATAGTTTAAACACATGTTTAAATGAATTTAAAACTGAAACGAAATCAGAAAATACTAATTAAAAACGAGCCTGAATGAGTTTAAGATTGAAATCAAGTCAGAGATAAATGCTAATAACATAGAGCTGAAAACGGAAATAAACAAAAAAGACGAAAAATTAAGAGAAATAGACAATAAATTAGAAGAACAGAATAAGACTATTGCGGGAATGAAAGGTGGGATAATTATAAATATAAATAAAATACAAAACGAAGTAAACGAAAGTAGAACTTTGAAGGAGGAGGTAGAAAATGATACAGGTACAGGTGAGTATAACGAAAACAAAAATAATGAAGGTACAAGTACTAAGGTAAGGGACGAATTTAAAACTAGTGGTAATCATGATGATATAGTTAAAAATGTGGTGTTAGAAGATAAAATATATAATAGTAGCAATGGAATTTTGATGGAAATACAAAGTGATTATGAGAGAGAGAGAGAGAGAGAGAGAGAGAGAGAGAGAGAGAGAGAGAGAGAGAATTATTTAAGCTGAACAGGGGTTATAACGGATTAGCAGAGAGGTTAGATATTACGTGAGTTAATAATATTGAATAATTACCTTGCGAAATAGGTAGTACAGCAAATGATGATAAGGTTGGGGATATTGACTATGTGCCTTATAAGATAACTGATGTAGTGGGTGAATATAATGATGTGACTTACCTAATGCTAACGGAAAATATTAATGGAGAATTTACTATACCCAATGTTGACAGGAATTTTGAATTGATAGTGTGCAATGATATTTGTGGTTACTATATTGATACAATTGAAAAAAGTAATGATAATGATTATTATAATTATAATAATAAAAATGTGCCTGTAATTGTAAATGAGTGGTGTAGATGTAAAACCAGGTTATTATACGATGATGGGGGGGTGAAGAATTAATGTTTATGAGCATCTAATTATGTGATTAGTGGTTTTGAATTAGACTGTTTTATAAAATGAGGTGTGGTAAACAATAAAATAATGACGAACAAAATTAATTATAATTAGAACAAATTCATAATGGGAATGTACTTGTACGCTGTGGAAAAATTTAAGATCAAATCGATCACACATAAATTTTTGGTTTCAGGTCACACCCAAAACGAAGGAGACAATGTTCATTCCGTCATCGAGAAGTCAATTAAGCGAGCTCTTAAATCAGGTCCCATCTATATCCCCACTGATTACGTCAGATTAATTCGGTCCGCAAGAAAAACAGGAAATCCGTATAAAGTAACAGAATTGGGTTACCAGGATTTTGTGGACTTGAAAACACTCTCCCAACAAATAGGATAAAACTATGACAAAACATCAAACAATGAACTGATCAAAACAAGCGACATAAAAATACTCAAAGTGCAGAAGAATGACCCCGGCATTCTTTTTGTGAAAACTACATACGAACAAAAAGAATATGCGCAGATCAACGTCAATAATACCAGGAGAAGACAAATGAGCATCTCTACAATGCAGTGCATTGTGGCATACAAGAAAAAAATGGAAATTTCTGCTATAAAGAAAGCTCATATTGAATCCCTTCATATTAAATAATTCAGTAAGTAGGCTATATGAGTAGATGATTAGATAAACCAGTATGTGAGTGTATATCTGAATAGGAGAGTAGGTGGATAGATATCCTAAGTAAAGGCATAGGTTAAAATTTGGGTAGATGGGTGGGTGGAAAGTTTGTGTAGGTGGGTGAGAAGACAGATAAGTTGATGAGTAGGTAGTTTGGATTAGACTGTACTACAAAATAAAGTGGATAATCTGACTGAAAATTATACATACCTTTAAGCTCCTTTCAGCAGATGACTTCATAGCTTTTATTGTCAGTAGTAACTGTCCCATATTTTTTTTTGCATATTGAAACTGTTCAACAGTTTGTAGGTTTTTCTGAATCTCTTGAAATTGTTCAAACAGTTTCATTTTTTCATTATTTAAAGATATGCTCTTTTCTGTGTCTTTACTTTTAGGCTTACTTGCTTCATTTACCACTGTTTCTTCTCACATAATATCCTTTGGAAGATCTATAATAAGAGTATTTTCTTCGTTCTCCCTTTCCTCAGGGATCCTATTGGTTAGTGTTCTACAAACAAGGTGAATATGTTTGCACATATTGTTTCGTATGGAACTGTCCATACACGAACACAAACTCATGAAAGCAAGAGTTACAGTGTATGCACTGTAAATGACATGATTTGCAGTGTTTAATCCTTTTAACAGTATAAAATTCTGTTTGTGTGGATGACAAGACCTGCCACTTGTCATCTAAAGTTGTCAACACTTTCTCTGCGTCCAACAACATACTAGCTTTGTGACGATTTCTTAATACTTGCAATTTTTTCACAAGTTTTCCTTTTTTCATTTTAATTATCAGATCAAAAATTTTATCTCTGAGCAAATATAATATGGCACAGATTATTTTATCCAGTCGTTTAATCCGTTTTCCTTTAAGATAACAATATTTTAATATTTTATTAAAATTTTCTATAGACATGTTAGTGTTTATGCCTAAATGAATCCGATAACAGTAGGCCCATGATCTGTATTGTTTTTTATTAATATATTGTTTAAAAAAATATTCATAAAATGAATGTGTTTCTTTATCATCATGAAGTCTCCTTAAAACTTCATGGAGCATTTTGTTAAAAGCGTCTTCATCAAGTTCATATAACAGAGCCTGTAACATTTTAAACACACTGTCTCGCTTTTCTTTTATTTTAATTTTTGTATTTACATTGGTTTTCCATGCCCTTAATACATGCCATGTACAATAAATACGATTATTTGAAGTCCCCATTGTTTTACACCATGCGGAATAGAATGTGTCTTCCATGTCAGACATAAATGTATGGGTTGTAATACATCCTAATACAGACTTTATTTGATAAAAAAAAATCATTATAACGGTTTCATCCCCTCTGTTCATGAACATGAAAGTGCAAGGAAACTCCTCTCTGGTTTCGTCCATGTTAGAAGTGTGTATAACTGAAAGTTGTAGTTATTAAGGCCATGGGTGCCATCAATACATACTACGTCACTACTATACTTTTGTAGAATAGTTTTTTGTGCGTTGGTCATAAATAATAACAAAAAATCTTCTTTTTTCAGTTGAGGAAACTCAAAACTATTTACACCTTGTGGTTTATAAACCACTAAGGCAGTGTCCTTTGATGTTTTAAGATCTTCAACCCAAGCCTCGATGCTTACAGGGTCAAATGGATGTTTTATGGCTTCATCATTTAGATTGAAGCTTTTTTCAATATTTATAATATCTTTTTTGTTCACTAGGTGAATTCTTTGTAATTCACAATTTGATATAGAACATCTGATATCTTTTAAAATTTCCTCATGGGGTATTTTACTTGCTAAGTGAGTTGCAATTTGGTTTCTCTCTTTCTTCGTCAAGTGAATATATTTTAACTCATTTTTATAACCAACATGTGTAGAAAGATATGACACATTCAAAGTATCATTTTTTAATTTTTTCACTTGATCATTGCTGGACAAAAGGCATTTATTTTACATGTGCCCATAATTTTTATGTGACGTTTGTTAACACCTTGTTTCCTGTAAAAACCACTTCTGTGGCATTGGTAAACAGATACATTTCCATTTGACTTTTGTTTAACAAAAGAAGTTGTTTTTTTTTCAATTTCTTGTTTCCACGCATTAAATTCATCGACAGAATCAAACTGTGACGTTCAAACTTCATAAAAATGCCATGTACATTTTCAAAATGACTGTAAATATTCTCTTCATTATGTCGCTTTGGTCTCCTTGTTATGAATTTACAAATAGGACATTTTCTTTCAACCAAAAGTGAAAGTTTTTCAATGTTATGGTATTTTCTTTCATGCTTTATGAGGGTCTGTTTATGCTCATATTTTGCACTACATAGAGTACACATGAAAGATTGTGCTAAGGATTTCTTGTCACTTTTATGTATTTTTAATATGTGACGTTTTAAACTACACTGATAAATTGTTGTATAAGTGCACGTATCACATTTATAAATTTGTTTTGGCTCAGAAGAATGGGTTGATTTGATGTGTCACTGCAAACTCTTGTTTTGGGAATATTGTTTGTTACACAAAGTGCAAGTAAATTTAGTTGTTTCAATTTGCTCACCTTTGGCATTTCTTTTGTGAACAATTCTAATATGATAATTATCTTGTTGATCCATCCTCTTTGTTCACTTTATAAAATATTATTATATATATAAACTTTCACAATATGAAGTTTATATATATAATAATTCTAATATGGTCTTTACAATAAGAACTCTTTGCTGCAAAAATCACATTTTACAGCAGTAGTATTCATCTGAAAATAAACATAGCATTGTTTTCATACAATTTAAATTTAATAAGCAAATTTCAGATGAAACGGTAACAACTAAACTTTATTTAACAATCACAATTTATATTCCATATAAAGTAATATGGGATATATAGGCCTATATAGACCTATATGTTATACCGCATAAAGGCATACTGCAAATACTGATTTGTACTTTTCTTCTCTGCTCATTTTGTTTTCCTTTTAATATCTCTAATAGTATTGTAAATTGAGAAAGTTTGTAAGTTTTCTTACTTTATGAGTTTGTAAGAGGCAATTTAAGAAACTTTGCAACAGATTTTTACTAGCTGACTTAGCTTATGTATCCAAACAGTTTAACTGTTTCTAAATGCCAGGCATTTAATTTACTTTTAAGTGACTAAGGGCTAACTCAAGCCGAATTAAAATATCAGTTTGTCTCTGTTGATTTTAATTTAAAACATAATTACTCGGAACAGTTTGTCAATTGTTTACTGGTTAATGAGTTATTCACAACTTGGATGGACATGTCGCACCCCCCCCCCCAAGAAAAGTGACACAACTAAAAAATGCAGCATTTGAGAAAAATCAACTTAAAGAATAGTATAAAACTTATATTGAAATAGTTTAAGCTTCTTTTAAATTTCAGGTAAGTATGTATGGCGGTAAATTCTATTATATTCTATAGAATAGTAATATGGATCTGTATCTCTGCTCTCGTCGAATGTGAGGTGTTATCAGGTAAATATAGGCAAGGTCTTTGAGTTATGTCACTTTTCTTGCTTTTCTAAAAACTTTTTTTTTGTTATGACCCCTCATGTAATACTTATGCCACATTTCAACCCCAAATAATATATTTTTTTTACTTACTATAACCTCCACAGTCCCGAGAAGTAAATTTTGAATTTTTTTTGTAATTTATTTTATTTTCTTAATATACTGGTTCTAAATGAATACACAATTTTTTTTTTTTTAATATGAACCCCCTCTCTAAGGCCGTTAGGCAGAGCGTCCAGTCGGCTGGACACCAGGACTTACCCCAGGAGCAAAACAATTTTAAAGTGATGTTAGATTTCTTTCAAATGAAGTGTATTTATCACTAGTACTTTATCAGACAAGAATAATGAAAATTAGGAATGATAAATTATATTTGCTGGAAACAAATTTCAATTAATTTTATTACTGAATTCAAACAAATAATGTTGTATTACTGGATTAATACTAAGAGAAAATTACAAAACAATAAAATCAGAACATTACACCAAGAAGCCAATCATTAATTACAAAACTAATTTTTAAAAAAATTATGAAAATTAATACAATTTAATAAGGAACAATTAATAAGGTTCAATTTAAGGAACACACTTTACAAAAACATAGATTCATAAATGGGCTTATATAATGTCGAAATACTTTCCGCCAAGATAAGGGATTCAATATGAGCTTTCTTTATAGCAGAAATTTCCATTTTTTCTTGTATGCCGCAACGCACTGCATTGTAGAGATGCTCATTTGTCTTCTCCTGGTATTATTGATGTTGATCTGCGCATATTCTTTTTGTTCGTATGTAGTTTTCACAAAAAGAATGCCAGGGTCATTCTTCTGCACTTTTAGTATTTTTATGTCGCTTGTTTTGATCAGTTCATTGTTTGATGTTTTGTTATAGTTTGATCCTATTTGTTGGGAGAGTGTTTTCAAGTTCACAAAATCCTGGTAACCCAATTCTGTTACTTTATACGGATTTCCTGTTTTTCTTGCGGACCGAATTAATCTGACGTAATCAGTGGGGATATAGATGGGACCTGATTTAAGAGCTCGCTTAATTGACTTCTCGATGACGGAATGAACATTGTCTCCTTCGTTTTGGGTGTGACCTGAAACCAAAAATTTATGTGTGATCGATTTGATCTTAAATTTTTCCACAGCGTACAAGTACATTCCCATTATGAATTTGTTCTCTGCTGGCCACAACAATTATCCGAATAGAGTACAAGGTTATCATTGTTGTTGGTGTTAGCTTTTTG
Organism: Magicicada septendecula; assembly: GCA_034769895.1. Classification (NCBI taxonomy): domain Eukaryota; kingdom Metazoa; phylum Arthropoda; class Insecta; order Hemiptera; family Cicadidae; genus Magicicada; species Magicicada septendecula. The sequence continues at coordinate 60,479,469 of CM068376.1, forward strand.
TTCTAAGTATTTCAGAACGCAAGAGCCTATCTCTATGGCACCTCGACCTCCTTCACCTTCGTGCCAAAAAAAAAACACTCTACATAATCTGCCTGAAGTTCAGTGACAGTTAAGTTGTAGCTATTGATTTTGCTTTTATAATCAAATGTAGATGTATCCCCTCTTGGTGCAGGCAGAACTGCTTGGAGGTCGTAAGTGGCGATTATAATTTTTCCTTCGCTTTCTTTTGCTTTCTTTTTATCTTCCTCTTTCTCTGCTCTTGATAAAACTTTCTCCCTTAAATGTTTATCATATTTTTCTTGTATCCCTTCTTTTTCTTCTTCCGTAGCGTTGTTGTAGGAGCTGCATAAGTCGCACATATCTTTTTTTGGAGTGAAAAATGATATGTTAAAATTGTTGTTGAAAATTTGTGAATACATCGTTAGATTTTCATAAGGAACGTTTCTTTTAATGCACTAATTTTTGTAGTCGCGGTGCAAATCAGCCAGACTTTTCCCACCTTCTATAAATTCCCGAGTACTTTGTGCACGCAGATAATGGCTTTCAATTCTTGGGATGGTATTAATATGATCAATAACACCATCTTTTATTGCAGGATCTACTTTAGAGTGGTGTCCGTGTTTTCCTCTGAGATCCCCTTGAAGAAATCCTTCATTTAATTTAGCTATCACAGTCCTAATAGGTCGGTCACTGATGTCCAACGTTGCCTTGAAAAAAAATTTGCAAACACGCACATTTACGTCGTTGATCAAGAAATGAAACGCATGGTTACATTGGCGTGTGCTTCCTTCTTTCTTATATTGATGCTGAGGTCTAACAGCAGTCATACTTCTACAGATAAATTCTCGCTGGGATTGCAGGCTGTCAAGCAACCAGTATTTGTTAAATATTTCAAGCCTTTTATTTTCGTCTATTTTGCTTGAGCATTTTAGTTTGCATTGTTCATTACACGCTGGACGTATCTTTCTTGCAGGCATTTCTGTTTTACGAATTGATGATGATGTATAAGGTTTTCCAGTATTTCGTAGAAGTTTTGCTTTAGACTTTTTCCACTCAACCGGATTCGCTTTCCTTTTCTTACATTTTCTCTTGTTATCTGCTTGGGAGTTGTCTGATTCTGCGCTCTCTGTCTCGTTAGTAATAATAATATTTTCATTCTCTTCCGATCCTGATGATGACGCATTTTTAGAATCAGAAGATGATGGCATACGAAAATCTGGATCCAAGTCTGAATCGTCCACACTTTCATCTGATGATTCTTGGTGTTGTGCTGTTGAATTAACCCGTTGTAATCTCAATCGCTGTGTATGCGGGTTTTCAGTACATTGCCATCTAGAATGCGTACCTTGATCTTCTGGTACTGTGTTGTTCAATTCTATTTCTTTTGATGCATTTTCTTGTTCTGCAGTTTGTCCCTTTTTAATTGCAGCAGCAGCCAATGCCAGCAATTTCCTACTTCTGCATCCTTGCTGTGAGTACATAATGAACCTGCAATAAACAAATTTTAAGCTTTTGTTTATCCCTGATCCCTTTTTTTTAAACAAGTTCTACCTCTTAAATCATCAGTATAAATTTTGATTTTTGAGTGTACATGTATAAGCATCCCTTAAATAAATAAGGGATGATAAAACATATAAAAAATTTTAATTCAAATTATAAACCAAAAAATATACAAAACGCACGAACAATTATGTTACAAGTAATTAAACAAAGAATATAATTAAATAAAGCTATATTCACAGACAATAATTAATTATTAGTAATAATGATGTATCTATCTTACGGAAGAAAAGTAATAAACAAATGTGAGAAGTAATCCATAATTAAATAGAGTATAACATAATAAATAAGAGAAATAAACAGATAGAAATAGTATATTTGAGTAACATAACCAAGTATTTACCTTAAGGACGTTGTAAATGAATAAGATGAGGGAGTATGAAAGATTAGAAGTCATTGAGAGTTAGTATTTAGATTCCAATAAAGTCAAAGATATTAAGCGGTTAGATTTTAAAATAATGTTTTAATATAACAATGAAATATTAAATGTATATACAATGTGTAAATAATGAGTTAAGATTATAGAACTTTATTCTGAGAGTATAAAGTAATTTAAAATGAATTAATATAAATGTTGTACCCATGTTGACTATATTAAATAATCATAGGATAAAGTAAAATAATTGAGTATGTGTGTCAAGGTTATTAAGAGTCAATAATAATGAGTTAGACTTTCAAATATTTTAAATATGATAATGAATATTACATATACATAAAATAGGTAATAGTAATATATAACTATAGAGCTTTATTATGGGGTTAAAGAAAATACAAATGAACTAATATAAGTATTGTACTCATGTTTAATGTTTAATGTAGTAAATGTATGGTATAAATGTTAGCGTGTGATAAATTATGTTAAAGATGTTGTAATATTTTGTAATTTCAATGTGTGTAGTATTATTATTAATATAAGGATTATGTGAGAGACTATATTTAATGAAAACTAAAGAAATATGAATCAGTACAATTCAAGACCTAAAGAAATAAATAAATAAATAATCTATATCAAACTCGTGTCTGTGTTCAAACAACCAACGCTCCCAGGTACCCGAACTAGCCAAGTGAGTAAAGTAACAAGCGAGTACACATATATAAATTTATAATTTCCAAACACAAAATTATTTAAACATCCACCAAAAGAAGAATTTTTTTAAGTTTTACACATGTTATTAAAATGGGCCGAAAATCTCGCGAAACTACTGAGGAAGAAAGAAAAATTATTATTAATTTTCATAATCAGTATAAATCGCTTTGTACATAATAAATTGAACCAAAATTTAATTACCGTTGTGTTTGTTGAAAATACACAACTGGGGGTTGCGCGGCCCGCGCGAAGCGCGGGTCGCGAGTAGTACAGTGTCCCGAGTCTCAGAAAGGACTCCTGCCACTGGGTCTGTTGGAGTTCAATATATACTTTTATCTACTTATGGGGGGGGTCTGAAACGACCTGCGATTGGTGGATTATACCACCGGGACTAGCAAACGAGGTCGCTTCCAGGACTCACCTGGTCGCGGGGTGTATTTACCAAGTCCGGCAATGAGGGAATTGTGGGTCACTCTGTCGGAACGAACATAGAATCGTCGCGCCAGGCGTCTCACGGTGTCATCAAGAGAGCGGACACCGAGTCCTCTCCTCAAAAGACGAGAAGAGTACCTCCGGGGGACTTTGCACGCGAGCTTCAGTCCCCGGTCGAGTACGCGCTGGAGCGTGATTCTATGACCACGAGCCAGGTATCCCCAAACAGGACAGGCGTAGGTAATCACCGGCAACACGTACGTGTTGACTATGAGCTTACCTAGCCGGGGGGTCATTGCCGGATTAGATAGCACGGGCCAGAGTCTACTGAGTTGCGCCGAAGCGCGTTGTCGGATGTAATTTGCATGGGTTCGCCAGGTGAGTCGGGAATCCACGTGGAGCCCGAGGTACTTGACGCTGTTGGTCCAGGGCACCTCGACGGGGCCTACTTTAAGCGGCCGAGGCCGCTTGCGTTGTCGCGAGAATATTACCGCGGCGCTCTTGGAAGCGTTAACGGCAACTCTCCAGTCATCGGTCCACCCGACATACGCGTCGAGTTGGCGCTGGAGCTTAACGGCCGCATAACTCGCGTTCGGCTCTGAGGCAAAAACCGCAGTGTCGTCCGCGAACAGCGACAGTTTCACTCCAGGAACTCGGGGCGTGTCGTTGACAAACAACGAGAACAGAAGAGGCCCAAGGACACTTCCCTGAGGGACACCAGCGGTAATACGCCTCTCCGAAGAGAGAGCGTGGTCTACTCTCACTCGGAAGCTACGGTCTCGCAGAAAGCTGCCGATCAAATGAACGTAGCAGTCTGGGAGAAGGACCTCCGTGAGTTTGTAGAGGACACCCTCGTGCCACACGCGGTCAAAGGCTTTCTCTACGTCTAGGAAGATCGCAGCCGTCTGTTTGCCCTGGCAGCCAGCCTCGGTTATGCATTCCACGAGTCTCATCAGCTGATGAGTCGAGGAGTGCAGCTCACGAAAGCCGAACTGTTCGGGGATCAGCACGTCTAGTCTTTCTAGATGGTCGCGGATCCTACGCTGGATCAGACGCTCAAAAACCTTGGACGTCGCGGACAAGAGGCTGATGGGCCTGAGGTTTTCCACTCGAGAAGAATTCTTTCCCGGCTTCGGTATCACACTGACGGTAGCCGTTTTCCATTTCACCGGAAAATAGGCCAGTCTGAGGCATGAATTGAACAGGTCAGTGAGGAACTGGGTTCCTCGCTCCGGAAGGCGATGGAGGGCGGAATTCATGACTCCGTCCGGGCCAGGCGCCTTCCGGGGCTTGAGCTGAACAATCCTCTCAGAGACCTCCTCCGGGGAGATGGGCTCCGGTTGGACTGTGATACCGGCCGATAGAAAGCGCTCTACCTCGCGGCAGATGTGCTCAGTGAAGGCCGGGTTCTTGGATGGGTTGGGAGCGAATTGTTGAAATTGCATTGCATTATGGATGCGGGGTGTCTTTGCACCCGTGGCTTGATTGCAGCATCTGGATCGTGTCCAATGGCTGCCAGAAGTAAACATAGTGCTGGTACATGTCGACTGGTTACCTAAGACTGGAAAAGGAAACCGCCAACCAGTTAACTGAGAAGGCGGGGGAGTATAACTGTTATTTGTTTAATGCACTGCCGCTGGTACCGATTCGAGCAACAGATGTTGCCCGTTTCAAGTCCAGTCAGCAGACGCCCTGAGGGCGTCGGTCGCTCCCCGCGAGGCGGAGAGCCTCCGTGCCAGTGAATGATGACAGCGACAAGCAGCCGGCTCAGCGTGCTAGGAGGTGGACAGGAAGGAGAGAAGGACAGTTTGGTGAAATACTCTGGTCTAGGACTGATGATTACTTGTTTGTATTTAATTTAAAGAGGATGGCGTTATGGCGGGTCATCAAGAAGCGCCCGAGGGCGCTTGACCCGAATGGGCGGTGGTGGTTCTGATGCACTGATGGTTCGTAGGTACGGGAAGGTGGAGGTCGAGGCTTTAGCAAAGAGAGTTAGAGCCAGCGACCGGACAAAGGAAGTCAAGGTAGGAACACGGAGACCCCTTCGAATCACGTCGTTCCTTACAAACCAAGGGGACCCCGTCAAGAATCGGAGTGTTCGGGACTGGAAAGCTTCCAGCCTACATCTGTTGGTGGTGGATAAAAGAGACCACCAGGCGGGTGCCGCATAGGTCAATACAGACCTGAGAAATAGTAGATAGATGGTAAGTTTCGTGCGCATGGCCAGGCGGCTGCGACACGAGAGGAAAGGAGATAATTTGGCTCGGACGCCGCGAGCCTTGGCAAGGGTTTCCGTCACGTGGGCGTTGAAGCAAAGGCGACGATCTAGTCGAACGCCTAAATACTTCACCGATTCTTTGTAGGCGATGGGTCTCCCTGCTAGGGAGAGGGGCTGGCATCGGGAGATGGACTTACGGGTGAAACAGATCGCCTCGGATTTCTCCGTGTTGATCGTCACCCGCCATTTCCGTAGCCAGTCCGGAAGCTGGTTCAACTGACGCTGCAGCTTTGTACTCGCAAATCGCGGGGACAGGGAGCTGCAGTGATACATAGCATCGTCAGCGAACAAAGACAACGTGACGCCGGGCAAGACAGGCAGGTCGTTCGTGTACACAAGGTACAGAACGGGGCCGAGGACAGATCCCTGTGGTACGCCGGCGGCGACGGGTCGAACTGTAGAACAGGACCCGTCGACGCTCACCCTGAAGGTTCGGTCGCTGAGATACGACCGGAGGAAAAACACTATGGTCGATGGTAGAGGGGAATTGGCAAGTTTGAAGAGAAGACCTTCGTGCCAGACTTTATCGAAGGCCTTGCTCACGTCCAACAGTACGGCGGCCGTAGCCGCTCGCCTGTTGGTGGCGTCTGACAAGTGCGTAACAACGCGGACCAATTGAAGCGTGGTCGAGTGCTCTCTGCGAAACCCGAACTGTTCGCTGCGGATGAACCCATCTAGCAGCGGCGAGATGCGAGCCAGCAGGAGACGCTCGAACACCTTCGAGATGACTGGCAAGAGAGAGATTGGACGATAGCTTTCAGGAAGCATGCGCGGCTTGCGAGGCTTCGGAATCATTACGATGTTGGCAGATTTCCACAGGCGGGGAAAGTACTGTAGCCGGAGACAGGAGTTAAACAGCTCAAGAACGAGGTCAACGCCTGAGGCCGGGAGATTTTGTAGAGCAGCGGCCCCGATCCGGTCAGGACCGGGGGCGCGACGGCGATTTAGTCGGCAGATAGATGAAACTAGTTCATCCCTGTCGAACGGGAGGGCTGGGATTTCGGGAGGGCGTGAAAAATGTCCAGATAGGAAGTCACGGACTTCTGCCGAGTGGGCAGGGTCCGAGACGCCTTGGTGAACAGTAAATTGCACCTCCATGCAGTCGGCGAAGACCTCTGCCTTGCCTTCTGATGAAGATACAACCCCGTTCGGAGTTTCAAGTGGGTTGCGAGTTCTCTTCTCGCGGGTCAGTCTACTCGCCGCTCTCCAGACGGAGGCGTGGTCGACTTCAAGAGACTCAAGGTATGAGTCCCATCGATCAGAGTTTACGTCCCGCAGTAGCTGCTGGACGTAAAGAGACTGGGCCTGAAAGCGCCTTTTGACGCCGGGATCACGGGTTCTTTGCCATCTGCGGCGGAGATTGCGCCGTAGCCAGATGGCGTGGAGTACTTCCGCAGGTAAGGCCGATTTACGATGATTCACCTCGAGAGTATATGTGTGTCGATCCATGACACCTTGGACCAACTCCTGAAGATGAGTGGCTCGGAGATCCAAATCGTCACAAGTGACGACCGGGTCCGCGGGGAGTGATGGTAACCGCCGTGAGAGCTCATCATGGTAGGAGCGCCAGTTGACTCTCCTAACAGTCTGAGCGGGAGGTCGGGGTGAGGCCGACAGCTCACGGGCAGTTATAAAAAGGGGATTGTGATCGGATGAGAGATCCGACACTGACGAGACCTGGATGTGATGGGTCACGTCCTTGGCTATGACAATGTCAAGGACGTCCGGTCGATGACCGGAAAAGGGGAAGTGAGTAGGGTCTTCTGGGCCGATAACTTGAAGTACCGGGTCGTCGGAGACGAACCGATACAGAGATTTTCCGTAGGCGTTGGCTACTCTGCTGTTCCAGGAGGGATGCTTGGCATTTAAGTCGCCGGCTACGATGGTTGGTAGGGGATGATCGAGGAGAGCGTCCCACTCCTCGGGCGGTGGAGGTAGCCGCAGGCCGGGCCGGAGATACGCCGCAACAACGCGCAACTCCGATCCGCCAGCGTCTATCGCCACCGCACAACCTTCAACAAGAGATGTATCTAAAGGGGGTAGTGGCCTGTGGGATATCCGCCTGTGGACTAAGACGGCTGTCCCCCCCGAGGGGCGACAGCCAGGCCGTTGGGGACGATCCTGACGAAAACAGATGTAAGATGGCAGGTTGAAGGTATGGTAGCGAGCCAGATGAGTCTCGCAAAGGAGGACGACATCAGCGTCGTACTCCGTTACGAAAGTCATCAGTTCAGATCGTCGAGGGACTACCCCATGGGCATTCCACGCAACGATCCTAAGACTCCTAGCCATTCAAAGGAAGAAGAGGAAAGAGGGTAGACAGGGATTGAAACACCAGGGCGAGAACCGTGGTTGTATCTGGAGCAGACCTGATGTTGTTTACCAAAGTTTCAGCCCAGGCAGTCAGGGGGTCCACCGGGGCCCGGGAAGATTCCCGAGATTCCGGAAGACGGACCTGGCTGGCCTCGGCCGGTGTTACAGATGGCGCAGGGCTCGGGGACGGACGTGGGGTCTGCTCAATTGGGAGCTTAGGTTGATGGCTGGGGGCGGGCGGGGCCCGCTGAGGTTTTACAGGCAAGGCCTGTGGAACTTGTCGCTGACGGCGACGAGTGCGCTTTGGTTTGTGGCTCCGAGGAGCGGAAGGCGGGACTGATGTAGCGGCCACAGCCGCGTATGAAGGACCGGGCGCTCCGGCAGGCGCCGGGACAGAAGGGACTGCAGGCGGCGCCGAAACGTCGACTGCAGTCGGAACTGGGGCCCTGGGAGCAGCCGGAACTGCTGCCGGGGCCTGAGATGATGCTCCGGAGAGAGGTGGGAAGGCCTCTCTGCGGTTAGGGAGGGGACCTGCAACACGGCCTGCCTGCGCGCCAGGGCGAGCAGGAGTCCGCTGCAGCTTCATGGCTGATATAAAGTCCCTACATCCTCTATAACTAGCCGGATGGTCCCCGCCGCAGTTGCAGCAAATGGCCGTGAACCCCGTCTTGGGCTTATCACACCCACGATGAGGCTCAGTACATCGCACGCAACGCGGAGGGTGATTACAGAATAAGCTGGAGTGGCCAAACCTCTGACAGTTAAAACACTGCGAGGGGCCTGGCCGCGGGTCAAAAGTACGAACTTGCACCCGAAGGTGCAGGAAGTTTTGGAGGCCATAGACCTCCTCGAACTGGCCTACTTTGAGTAGTTTCACTAGGAAACTATTCACAGGACGGCGATCTTCCCCCTTGCCAGCATGCAGTACACTTACCGCCGTCGGCGAATAGCCTAAGGCGACAAGCTCCTGCCTGATGGTATCGGGGGCGGTCCAGGAAGGAAGTCCAGAAAGAACAACTTTAATTTCGCGCTCTGAAGGAAGCGCGAAAGTATGGAAGGAGATCTTCCGATCAGTAAGAAACTGTTGGACCGATCGGAAGTCCGGGACTGTTGTGGCCGCAATTCGAAGCGAGGAGCCTTGGCACCTGGCCTCGAGTTTGGCCGAAGGAAGCAGATTCTGGAGGGAACGAAGAATTTCCCTATAATTGCGATTGTCGGGAATGACAATCGGAGGAATTTTAGGCTTGGGCACAGATTGAGAGGGAGACTGAGTCGGATGGTTGGCGCTGTTACCGGGACTAGATACCCGATGCGTAGCAGCGGCCGGTGGCGGGCTGGCGACCAATTTTCGCTTGCGTTTGGCAGACTTGCCCTCCACAAGCGAAAATTCACCTTCCCCCGTCCCCACACTACACATCGACGCACAATCACTTTCACTTTCACTATCACTGATTGTATGGGACGGCAGCGGGGTAGAATGAGGACCAGTACCGCAGGTTTCCATTAAGGTTACCAGCGGTGCCGGCAAAGGAACGGGAGTTGCGTTCGACGCCATCTCGGGATGAGCCGAAATGAACGTCGAAGACGCAGAAAAGGGCTAGGAAAGAGTGACTTTCACCAGCACTGAATCACTGCACTGACAGACAAAGAACACGAACACCAGACGCGCACTGCACACGAGTCACAAAAACACACGCGCACGACACAATACACTGATAAAATGATGCACAATGATAAAGATGAACACAGAAGAAGATATGGTGAAGAAATCACTTTGATAGAATTACAAACAACGGTAAAATTCACAGGCAAAATTGCCGTACAAAGTGACGCAGCCTACCCTGGCAACAGCTCTAGGTAGACTACCCGCTGAATTGTTGAAAATAAAGTCTAATGAACTTTATATATATATATTGTGACATAGCGAGGCGAAGATCTGCTCTCGGCGCCAGCCGAGACGTGACACGAGAAGGCGAGGCGACCCAATCAAGGATCGGCAGCAGCTTGATTGGCCTCAACGTGACCATCTAACGTGCTCGAGGCGAGCCAACCAGGGACCAGCGGCACTCTGATAGGTTCGTGGCATACGACCTGTCAGGGCATAAAAACAGCGCCGCTAAAAATTTTTGGCGCACTCCATTGGACGTCGTCAAGCCAGCTGGAAGAAAAGGAAGAAGGAAGAATGGAGAACGCAGGAGAAGCAGTGATGGACATCGACTGGGACAGCAGCGGGCTCTACATACCGCTGCCGAAAGAAGAGAACCGCAGCACGCCCGGAACAGCGGACGCAGCCGCCGAACATCACAGCGCGGCTCGGGCAGCGTACGCAAATGATTTAGCGTACCCGACAAACGGTCCTTTTAAGGGCCTAAAAAACTATAGTGTGTACGATTGGCGCCATTTGTCCTGTGACAAGTGGCGCCCAACGTGGGGCAGCGATCGTCTTGCGGATGCAAGATCTAGCCACGCCAGCGAGCTACCAGCCGGCACACCAATCAACATGGCGCCCAACAGACACCTCCACAACATCTGGAGAAGAGCAGTAGGCTGGCTACCGGAGAGCATTCAAGACCCGGTGGAGTTGTGACGGCAGCGGTATGCGAACATCTGCTCTCCGGTACCAGCGGTGGACGAGGCGAGCCAATCCAGCATCAGCAGCCGCCGAGACGTGACCAACAACGTGCTCGGAGCTAGCCAATCAGCAATCCCGGTTTGTTAATAAAACCCGGGCCGGCAGAAAATTTTACGCACTCTTCATCGCCACGCCATCGAACGCACTTCATCTCCTCTCCTCTCTCGGACGACATCGGGGCGGAGTCAGCCGGAAGGAACAGCCGAAGAATAGAACCGCCGCCGTTCTTGCGTCTTCGCACTCCCGTTCCGCGCCAGCGATGGATTTCGCTGGGCCGGCAGCCGACTCTACAACCGGTGCCGAAAGAAGAGGAGGACTGCAGTACGCCACGATCAGCGGGCGCAGCCGCCGAACATCTCAGCGCGGCACGACCAACATCACCGTTCTCGCCACTCGGTCCTTTTTAGGGCCACCAAAAACGATAGTGTGTTCGATTGGCGCCAGTTGTCATGCGGCAAGCCTTTTGTCCGGTGACAATATATATATATATTACATTTAATATTTATAATTAAATTTACCTCAAGATGTTATTTTTTCCTTTTTTGGAACATGTTTCGGGTACTATCTTGTACCCATAGTACCCGAAACATGTTCCAAAAAAGGAAAAAAATAACATCTTGAGGTAAATTTAATTATAAATATTAAATGTATTATATACATCAAGAAACGGACTGTAGCAGAAAGTGACTATATATATATATATATATATATATATATATATATTTTTTTTTAATTTCAACCCTATATTTCCCATAAATTATCATAAAATCAAATTATGTAATTGCTTTCTGTTCCAATACTTTTTGCACCAACTGTACATGGTTAGATGAATAGCGTAAGAAATAATTTTTAATCAAGAATAATTGTTATACAGCACAAAATACTGACACTATCAGTCAGAAAAACTGGCTCAAGTCGAAATAACACAGTAAAAAAAATACGTTCAAAAATAATTGGTTCAAGAAAAATGTCACTTTTTTGATTATGACGCTAATAAAAATTACATTCAACTTACCTTATTACATGAAAAGTGTCACAACTCAAAATGTGCCGCTTTTCTTGATTGATTCATGCACACCTTCCAGTAGCAACATTGAAGCGACACTGTTCTTGCCGTGACGTGCCGTGAACTAGCCTACAATAAACTGACATAACTGCCCTCTGGTGGATAAATTGCGAGATAGAGATGTGACGCTTTTCGTGCATGTTGGGGCACTTCATACATATTTTTCAATGACATAACCTCAAAATTGCCATTTCTTGACTTGTGTCACTTTTCTTGACTTGTATCTTTGCTTGAAAGATCTTAGAATAGTGACAGTGTTTGACAAGAGTAATTGTGAAATGTGTATAATAGGGTACTGGTACAATGCATAAATGATAGTAAATAGTACACTATAATAAGTAGTACTAGGTGCCTGGCAAAATCTTTCTCAAATGCAACTTACACATATCCCGTTTCTTGCTTAAATGTCTTGCGAGCGCACGCACACACACACAACATGTATATAAACCTTACCTCTGATCTGACTTAACTAACTTTTTAAGTTTTTATGAACAAATTATTCTTATAACTTTAAATTGTTTTGTTACTTTTAATTGATTTTTATTTTTATATTACATTTAATGTTTAATTCACTAATTTGTACTATACTGTACTGCTAAGCCACTTACTAAATTACATTTATTATAGTACTCGTGCGCACGTATGAAAGAATGTGTGCGTGTGCGCGCGTGCGCGTACGAGAGAGAGAGAGAGTGAGAGAGAGGGAGAGAGGCGAGGGGGTATTTCAAAATCGATTTTTTGTAAGGATCGCTTCGCCTGATATTAAAGAAGTAAAAATACGGATTTGTATTGGATGCCGTAAAACACTAAAGATCCGTCTTTTACCTACAGGTGCATGCATGCACGTGCGTGCACACACACACACACACACAGTACACTGTTCTGCTAGTTGTGAACAGCGGCATTTGCACCAATTTCACTTGCAGACACTTAGATAAATAAGATAATTAATATTTGTTGATGTAAGAGGGTACTTTTTATACCTGACGTGCTATGCTACATTTATCAAAGACACATGGAAAAAGTAAAATTTACTTTTAAGTACTGAATACTTTTAATGAGTCATGTACTGTGTTCAATAAGGAAACGAAATACTTTTACAGAGTACTTAAAATCCTTGAAAATGGTTTTGGATTAAGCTTGAGCAATGAATAATTAAACTAAGCACATGATTTCAAAGTCAATATCATTATGAACTACGTATTCTAAATAGAACATACCAAATTGATAATACTTACCAAAATCATGTAAAACAAGAATCATAAAGGGGCCTCATATTTTTTTATATCTTCAAGCATTTTCTCGAACAAATCCTGGTTTGCATTTCTTGTTCACCACATGAACTCACTTAAATAGCAATCTAAGCATTCCCTTCTCGTACCACATTCACTCATGTTTCGGTGTTTACAGGACCGCCACATGCTTTCTACGCCTTGTGTATGCGCTCCCGTTTGAGGATCCACAAAGCTATTACTATGGTTTACAGTCAAATGAGTGTATTGTTGTGGCAAATTAACAATTTGACGGTATGAACGCCACTCATCTGACATTATAATGGACCCTGGTTCAATATTTGCCACTATGAGAGGTAGGAGGGTAGCTGCTGACTGATCTTCGACACGACACAAGAAACATTCCTTTGTTTCTCGACAGAATCCTCCGAAAACCCACTGTTGTGGATACACCCGGCCAACATTATTTTTTTCTCTTGGCAAAGAGACTCTCGTCAATTTCAACTGTTAAATTCGGTCCTCCAATTTTCTGTGGGTTGCTCACGATGTCTACGGCACAGTTTTGTCTTAAGTAAGCCATACAATGTGCGTGTGTTTTGGGGTCGATTTTTAGTTGATTTTTACTGTTTTTCACACTACTACGCCCTTCACACCAGTCAAAAATAAATTTTATTATTGTTCTCAGCGGTAATTTGGACCCCTCTAAAAATGTGTCCTTGCGAACTACCTTATACTCACGGCAAGTCTTTTTATTGCAACACCAACGCTGTTGCTGCCCAAGCGCTAAAATCATATCATGTCCATTACCACATTGACGAGGATTGTGAACCAAATCTTTTTCTTTAAGAAAAGAAACTGCAGCATCCTTGTCTGTACTAATAACACTACCATCGTAGCTAACCACAACACAACACTGATTTAAATGTAACAAAAGAAGTGACCAAGCATGTAACAACACCAATGAAATATATAATAAATGTAATTTGCAAATTCATAAGTGTGTTTTATTTTGGTTTCCACTGTACTATGTGACGATCGGTGAGACCGTCGTAACAATTTAACAAAACATCCCAATTAATTCAATATTATACTTTGAGGATTATAATTTTACATAACCCCTTCCACCTCCACACTCCCCCACACAACCTACCAACTAGACAAACTGTTACAAGTTCCGGACATTCTATATCATACCTCGCTGAGGAAGGCGAACACCACGCTGAAACGTCATACGAGGAAAATAAACAAAGTAAGTTTCACATGTGAAAGTGTAGTAATTAATATTCATAAAACATTATTAGTATCTGATTTCAAGCTTGCAGAAGTCAATCCAAATAAATGATGTCTGAATGTATGTACACACATAAAAGGCAAAATACAAGTGTCCTGTCTTGTCTGCTGTCATAGAAAATATATTCTGTATTTCTTTACGGTTGCAACTTCATTCATGTGAGTGAAAATTAATTTATATAAATTTCAAATCATCACTTGGAATCTACGCTGATGACTGTAAATAAATATAATAAATTCCTTTTGTGATCACTTTGGGCCAATATGAATTTAATAGCACTAGCCGAATAATAACAATAACTGATAACAAGATTATGCAAGATTTGCCCTTACTTTCCCATACCTGTGATTACAGGCATGTTGATATATGCTACCTGTTACTATATATATTGTATGTTAAAACTGTTAGGTGTATTTTATAATCTGGAACATTTTACACCAAATGATTTAATCACAAAAGATTATGTAAAACACAAAATTACAACAAACACACCAAAAGTATCTATAGAAATTACAGTCATAATGAACAAACAAGAAATAAACAATAAAACTGAGAAATTCTTCTCCGAAAACAATATAACACAAATAACCAAAGATCCCACAATAAAATACCAAAAACAAATTCATAAATAATGCAAAATACATAATCCAAACAGAAAACATAAAATACCTAAAACAAATTAAACCTAACCCCCCAAAACTAAACGCATTACCGAAAATACACAAACCCAATATACCCATTTGACCTTTGATAAATAACACACAAGCACCCTCCCACAAAATTGCCAGACACCTAGATAAACTAATCAGAAAACATATAAATCTAACCAACAACACTTCTGTTAAAAACAACAAAGAACTTGTCAAAAAACTAGAACACATCCATATACCACACAACTCAACATTAGCATCATTTGACATAACGAATTTATACACCAATGTACCCGTCGAAGACACCATAGTAACAAGGTAAGTGTTTGGAATACTGTATTAGCTGAATTTATACACTAGGAGGACACTCAGCATTTAGTTTGTGTGTGTAACTCTGGTTAATCAAAGAGAATTATTTGTGTAAATTCAAATTTAGTAATACAAATATACTACCGTAAATGCCTGGAATGCTATGTATTAAAGAATTTTAATTAACTTTATATGGGGAAAACTGGTTTACGTACATTATTTCTGAAAATAATAATCCTGAAATGTAATCAGTACTTATATCAAGTTAAGTGCAATAATTAAATAGATTCTTCAACTTGCACGTTGCAAACTTAAGGTGCTAAGCCTTTACTTTATTTTTAATTTAACATCAATTTATGTTCGGCAACATTAAAAAGAACATGTTATGGCCTCTGAGAAAGTACACAGTGAGTGGAAGGTGGCTTAAATGAAGGTAAAAATTGTATCTAATAATTAGTATCCTGTGAGGGCTGATTCTGATTGTACTACCCTCAAAACATAAAGAAAAGTCATTTTTAGAAAGATGTCTGTGTGTAGAATTTTGTCTATGGCGAATGATAACTGCCGCAAATTCAAATAATTTTTTGCATATTGTAGAGGACTCAAGGTCTGTTGTTTTGGTGAAGATCGGTTAAGGAGAAGGGGTAGTTTACCTGCAACGTTTTGTTTTAACAATAGTAAAGTACTTAATTTTGATAAATAAAGTATCCTGAAAAGGTCATAATAATCCACTGTAGAAAGGTAGATGAAATATCTATAAATGAAAAGGGGCAGGGGGAGAGGATAATTTTCTATAAATGCAAATGATTGGTGAAGGGGAGGGGATAATTTTTTATATGTGTACTATGTTATCAGCAACATTAAAGTAGTTTGTTGACAAAATTCCTTCCCAGGGTGTTTGGCCGTGGTCCAATGTTTTCTGCAGAACCAGACGTTTCGGAAGTGCCATCGACTGCCATCATCAGTGAAAATCGAGTGCGCTAACATGAGGTGGTGATCACAATTCTGTGGTTGAGGCTGAAGATAGAAGTAGTTTCTGTGGAAATATTTCATTTCTAAAATGATTTCAAATATAAATCTTAAAACATGGTAGTCATGTATGGTTCTCCATACCGATATTTTAATTATTTGCATCAAATAGTATTATTGTTTAGTAAATGTTCTATCCAGATGAAATTATGTGTATACAGTTCTGGAAAAATTAGACAGGCATAATATTTTGTTTGTTTATTGTAAACTGTATTATGTTTGGAAGTATCCCAAAGTAAATTTAACATTAGTCATGTCAATCAATGAGGCCAGTCCAGTTTTTTAAGGCCAGGAGAACCCTTGAAATGTTTGGAGCATCACTAGGGGATCTAATCATCAAACTTCAGTTTCTGTGAAAAACTGGCAGATTTGAGTAGTCACTTGATAAAGGATGGTGTTGTAAAATCAACAATTTTTTCAGAATTTTTTATAACCCTGTCAGTCTGCAAATAATATACTGTATTACAGTATACAAATGTAGTGTAATATCTTGGCACAATACTATATGATAAATTTGGATAAAAGTCTCATTGCCAATAGACAGGATAGCTGGTGTGATCAGACATAACAAATTTGTATTAGTTTTTTGAGAATTTATTCCTATCAAACTGGAGTAAGCATATTTTCAAACCTTTATGGACATGTGTCATGTAATTTACAGATTGCACCAAAAGAAACAGTTAAAATAAATCTTTTCAATTAAACAAAAATTGGTCTTGTAATATGATTCGGTAATACAGCAGGAACTAATCAGTTAATTGCTATTACAAAATGCCTTATTCCTTTTCCATGATGATCAGATTTTGCTATACGCCTGCATAAATAAAAATTATTAAAATGCTTAACTCCCAACACAAAGTTGAACACATGATGAAAAGTTCATCATGTCACATATTCTAGTAACAAGGTAAGTTTTTGGAATACTGTTTTAGCTGAATTTATACAATAGGAGGACACTCAGCATTTAGTTTGTGTGTGTAACTCTGGTTAATCAAAGAGAATTATTTGTGTAAATTCAAATTTAGTAATACAAATCTACTACTGTAAATGTCTGGAATGCTATGCATTAAAGAATTTTAATTAACTTTATATGGGGAAAACTGGTTTACATACATTATTTCTGAAAATAATAATCCTGAAATGTAATCAGTGCTTATATCAAGTTAAGTGCAATAATTAAATATATTATTCAACTTGCACGTTAAATAGATCCCTTCTCCTTCACTTACCAGGCACATAAGGGAAGCTCTAAACCATGAACTGTCCCAGTAGTGAATGCTACAATGAGATCTTTAGAGGAGTCTGTATCACTTTCTTTTGAACTTCTAAATACAGGATTTCTTGGAACTGTGTAGAGTGGGATCAGTGGAGTAACTTGCGGAGGGGGGTTATCAGCGGATCAATTCCCCTCCAGAACTGTTCGAAATTTCAGCAGAATTCCATAATTTCCTAAGTAGACCCATTTCTAAGCCAGTTTTGTTTGTACAAGTAATACTTATAAATAATTATAGAAATAAAAGTAATTACAATATTGTAACGTTATGTTTTCCCCTTACATAAAATAGGCCCCAACTTAAACCATTTCATGACCATGATACATGAAGAACAAAATACTAAGTCATTAACTAAATTGTATACTATAAATATTGTCTGAGATAATAAAAAGAGATAAGAATAATGGGGTAATGAAACTGATAAGAACATTATCAATAAGATTTTACTCCAGTAAACTGCATTAAAAATTGTTAAAAAAGATAAAACCATACTCCATACTGCAGTAATAAACTGGATACTCAATAAAGAAAATTATTAATTCAATAATTAGTTTGCCTTTACTAGTACCTGTTCATTAGACAACAAATAATAACTGTAATTTCCATTAATTTTGTTAATGTTCTTTGCCATTCATTATTTAGTTATTTTTTTACTGTCAGGAAAAGTTCTGATGTAATTTCTGTACGTGTTATTTTTGGTCTCTTTCTCTCTCCCCCTCTCATTGTTATTTATTGAAAAAACATAAAAAACTGACACTCCTCTGTATGTGTCCACATTGCATACAATTAAAAAAATTAAAAACATACTTGAAACATACTTGTGATCTTGCAAAAGAGGATCAGTCCTCTGTGTGTTTTAATGATAATTAGTTAATCAATGAACATGTCATGGACAACAAAATGCAAAAATTTACAAATGAATAATGAAAACACAAAGATTAAAAACTAATAAGAAATCATTATAGACATAAAGAAACAAATTAGTAAGATTTATTAATGAATCAAAGGAATTCAGAAATTCAACTGATAATCACACATTAGTACATAGTGTTACTAATTTCACAATTCCACAAAATTTGTAATTATTGGATAGTGAACATTGGATTTCAATATAGTAAGCGTACACATATTAATTTTAAGCACGTTTTACAAATAGTGAATGGAAAAGAAAATAAATACACGATTTCAACTTTCTTAAACTGAAAACAAGAAATTCTTTTGAGATAGTGTAACGTGTTGTGTTACTGTAAGACAGAGCAGTGCTGTTAGTGTACTAATTAAGATGCATTAAATGTATAAATAAAGCTAATGAGTTATTCTTAGATGACATCATTAATCTTATTGGTAATGGTGTAAAAGCCTTCCCACAGCGGTTGCAGGTTTGGGTTGATTTCTTTCTTCCTTATCAGGTTATAGAAGTAAGCTTGGCAGCAGGTGTGAGCCCTGAAGAAATTGCAACCAGGCTTCATCTTTATATTCGCCAAAATAAAGTTGTTCTGAGCCAGGTCATGTAAATTCAGGTTAGGCCAAGTTGCTCATTAGACTTTGTCTAAATTTTAAAGATATAAAGTGTTGATAAAGATTTTAGGACTGTACATTAAAAACATTGTTTGCACATATGAGTAGGAAGCAGATGTATTAATATAATATGTTACCCAACAAGATACAGGAACAATTATGTATATTTAATTAAGTAGTTAGTGGACTTAAAACCTGCAGTAGAAACTCCAGTTTTTATAAAACAAATAGGGAGAGAATTGAAGATTTGATGTTTGTAAATGTTATACCGTACCGGTATCTATTTTCTTCACAAGTAACTAATGGCTGGTTATTTGTAATCATGTTTTCTCATAATGTATGTTGTTAATGACCTTTTTTTAAGGGTATGAAAAAACAACAACAGATATTGGTATTTGAAAAAAGGCGAATTTTATTGGTAATACTAAAGTATAGAGTCAAATTTGTTTCTATTCATTAACAAAGGTCCATACTGTAATAATTTTGTGTGTAATATACAAGCATTCTTTAATATGTTTACGAGATTCTCCCAATTTTATTTGCATTAATTCAGACCGTAGTAACATTAAATTCCACTGTAACCCATTATTAATACTTAATCATTTGCATGTTAACAGAAACTGCACATTGCTTTTTATTGCATTATGTTGAAATAAGGATTTTAATGTACTTGTTTGGTTATACATTGGATTGTACTAGGTTCTAAATTGGAAGTACGTTTTAATTCCGGTACTTTGAATAAATACAGCCTTTAATGTTATATACAGCCTTTGAATGTACACTGACTAAGGAAATGTCTGTTAAGTCTACTTAATTTTAAAAATCTAAAAGGTTAAGTTAAATAATTAAACGTAGCCACAACCTCCCAAAATCGTCTCTGTACCGTAATTATGTGCGATAAATGTAAACTAATTTCTGTGCTTCCAATAAATACACCCTTTTAATGTACACGAACAAAGTAAATTTTATTTAAGTTACATTGTCGTACATAACCTCCATAAGCTGGCATTACTTACTTCGAATAAATACAGCCGTTAATGTTATATACAGCCTTTGAATGTACAGTAACTAAGGAAACTTTTGTTAAGTCTAATTAATTTTAAAAATGTAAAAGGTTAAGTTATATTGTTAAACGTAGCCACAACCTCGTAAAATCGTCTCTGTACAGTAATTATGTGCGATAAATGTAAACTAATTTCTGTACTTCCAATAAATACACCCTTTTAATATACACTAACAAAGTAAATTTTATTTAAGTTACATTGCCGTACATAACCTCCATAAGCTGGCATTAGTTACTTGTGAAGAAAACTGTTGGTGTACACATCGGACACCGAAATATGTACATGCGCGGCGACGGAAGTTACATTTTGCTGCTGGCTATTCGTTAGCTTTGAAGTGTAATAAAGTGTAGTTATATATTCCCATTAACTCAATGCCAATATAAATGTCCCTAAATGTCAAATGTCATTTTCCAATAGGCCTACATTGTAGATATATAAGTCAATTTTATTTTGAACGTAAAGAACGCTTGACCCGAACGCCTTTTTTTAGCTTTCTTGGTTTCTATAGCAAGTAAATGTAAGCAGTATTTTCGAAAATGAAACTTATGTAATTGACATATATGTCCATGAAACTTATTTGTTCTAGCCGTAACCGTTGGCTGAATGATGTTTTTGTTATGTTTACATTAGCTTAGATGGATTTAATGTCAATTTTGTGTACATGTATTTAATTAGTTAAAAATTGAGTAAGCAAAATAGTTTGTCATATATATTAGCCGTTACAGTAAGTATAAGCAAAATATTAGTAGCTTACTCTCTGTTTTCCAACAGAGATCTGCTATAGGTGATAGGTTAATCAAACTGGGTATTTTGCAGATAAGGTTAGAAAAGATATGTAGATTACATCATTATGTATTTTTGTGAATATACGAATGGAATAGGGCTTACGAAAAGTTCAACTCGTGTGAAATATTTCGAGCATTTGTTTTGGAATATAACAGGGAAGTAAAATAGTTTATTTTGACGATTTCAAAAATCAAGGGTCAAGTTTTTGGTATCGGTATTTCATTATGCTGGTTTTCCTCGCGGTTTTTATACATATAAGACAAAGCGTGTATGTGTTATTAATGTAATTAAAATCACACTAGTCTACATTTGGGAAATTTTTTAGTTACGTGTGTCGTTTGTTCTAGCCACATCTCCGCTATGAAGTATCTTCATCTGTTACGCAGGAAGGATCTATCATGGGTAGCCCACTTAATTGAAAAATAAACTTTACAACCTACAGACTGTAATTCGTGTAGTGGTTTATAAGTTAATGGTACGCTTTTGTTAACAGGAGGCTGCTGGCTTTTAGCCTACATTGATATGGGTACTCCCTGTTATAACTGGCTGAGCTTTGTATTTAGAATGTAGTAATGAATTCATTTATCTATTCATTAACGTTTATTTGTCTTAAATAGATATAAGAATTGGTTTACTCATTTTCACAAATATACAGGCTTACATTAAAAAATGTATTAAAAATGATTTAATGTACAATCCCATTAACCAATAATTTTAATGTTAGTAATTCTGCTTTGTGTGGGTGATAAAAGTAAGAAAAATATAAAAATTAACTAAATATCACTATAATATTGACGACTCGGAACACTAAGTTTTTTATAAGTAAAAACGTAAAGTTTTACCTTACAGCCTAAACCGGCTTTCACCTATAGAAGGCTTCATCAGAGGCTGTCGTTAGTAGCACTGTTCGTCTTGTTGTTGGTGACGAGATAGTTTTTCGAAAGATCGAAGCTGTGTGTGTGTGGTGAGATGTGTTCGAATAATGCGTGCGATTTGAATTGTGTCTGTTCGTTTAGGATGTCGTTTTTATTTGTTTTTGTGTGTTTGTATATTTCTAATTGTTCTAGAGTGTCTAGTTTTCGGCCTTTTGTGTGTACGTGTAGTATGTTCATGTTATTGTCGATGTTTTTATATGTGTGGTTTGCTTCAATGAGGTGGTTTGCGAAGGTAGATTCTGTAGTGGTGTGGAGTGCTTTTGTGTGTTCAATGTATCTCTGTTTGAAGCTACGTCCTGTCTGGCCTATGTAGAATTTATTGCAATTTGAACAATTTAGCTTATATACACCGGGTAGATCGAATTTGTTTTGTGCTTTGGGCATGCGTTTTGATAGTGTGTGTTCTGTTTTGTTAGTAGTTTTGTAAGCGATTCTGTATCCTGCTTTTTTGAATTTGTGGGCAATTTTTTCTGTTTGTTTGTTGATGTATGTTAGTGTTATGAATTTGTTGTTTTCTGTCTTTGTTGTTTGTTTTGTGTAGGAGTTTACTGACTATTGTTCTGTCATAACCGTTAGATTCTGCTAGATATTTTATCGTGTTTAGTTCGTCTTTGTAGTCTATTTCATCTAAGGGGATGTTGTTAAGTCTATGTATCATGGTTCTAAAAGCAGCTAGTTTGTGTTGTATTGGGTGATTGGAGGTGTTGTGTATTAGTGTGTCAGTTGTAGTTGGTTTTCTGTATATACTGAATTTGTGCCTGTGTTCTAGTTTTGTGATGGAGAGGTCTAAGAAGTTTATGGTATTGTTGTGTTCGTATTCGGCAGTGAAGGTTATGTTTTTATGTATTTTGTTTATGTGCATTAGTAACTGTTCACATTGTCTTTTGTTTCCCCTGTATAGTATTAGAATGTCATCAACGTATCTGTGCCAATATAGTATTTTATGTGAGTGTCTGTCATTGTTTGTGAGTATTTTTGTTTTTTCTAAGTGTTGGAGGAAGACTTCTGCTAGAATGCTGGATATGGGGGAGCCCATGGGTAGGCCTTCGTTCTGTGTGTAGTATTTATTGTTATAAGTAAAGTAGTTTTGTTTTGTGATAATGTTCAGAGTTTCTGTTATTTCATTGATAAGTTCGTCTGGTGTGTTGTTCTGTTTGAGTTTGTTTTGTAGGATGGTGATTGTTTCAGAGATGGGGATGTTTTCTTACAAACTATCTCGTCACCAACAACAAGACGAACAGCGCTACTAACGACAGCCTCTGATGAAGCCTTCTATAGGTGAAAGCCGGTTTAGGCTGTAAGGTAAAACTTTACGTTTTTACTTATAAAAAACTTAGTGTTCCGAGTCGTCAATATTATAGTGATATTTAGTTAAGTAACGGACACGTCATGGACAACGAAATCCAAGAATAAAAATTAAGTATAGTCGATGTGTTAGTTTTATAATTTCTGACTTGTGTAATTCTGAGCACCAATTATATCACCTCAGATTTATTTCACTTTTAGTGTTCGTTTTTATAAAAAATAACTGTTAAGAGGTATAAAACAACTAATTTAGATAAGAAATGTGTACTGATAGTGTGTAATTTGCATGGAAAACTATATTTTTGACATCTATCCAAAATTGTATGACTTTCACTGTTGGGTGATACACATCACTGTTTATTAAACGAACATTTTTTTGCACCCTAACCAATGAATATAGGAAGTTTTTATAACAAATAAATAAATATTCTGATTTATTCGCACATTCTGAAATACACAAACTGTCCACCATCCAAAATATATTCTCAGAAGTTGCTTATATAACTAACTCTTACAAATCATGTGCTTATTCATGCATGTAATTTAATTTATTTACAGTAAATACTGAGCAGAAATTAGGAATTGAGATGCTGAGGTACTATAAACGTCAAAAGCTAATCACTTTAACATTTTCAAATATATTACTCGATTAGAATAAACTGTATTGCTGTTACCAGTCAGCATCATGTGAGAACTGTGGATTGTGCTGTAGGAAAATTTTGTATACCTATACTGTAAAACTGTTTTCTTAATCGATATTATATGAAAAGTGTAATTAACTGTAATAACAGTTTACTGATATTTGTGTGTGTGTGAACACTTTTTGCTACAGTCTGTTTCTTGATGGATATAAACTATAAATGTGTGTGTGTGATGTTTTCCTGAGTACTATTGTGTAGGAACAGCATTTTGTACTCATGTTGATCATTGAAGCTTTGTAAAACAGAAGGAACGTTGTCATTGCTAAAACCTCTTTCCATCTTCAGGTTAACATAAATTACATTATAATATTACACACTAAACAAGTAATACTCTCACACAGTGTGATAATCACAGAATGGTCATCACAACAGCTCAAGTAAATGGTTGAACAGTTACAGTTGCGAAGATTGAAATGTATTTTTCTGTAAGTAATGACACTGTCACACTTTTGACATCTACGGTGTTTCATTACCTACCACATATATCAAACACTGCCGCTAATGTTTGTTGTATAGGGCAATGTATATATTAACTAATTAGAATTAATATTAGGCATTACCTGTATTAACATATAACCTGTATATGACCTGTGTATGTATG
This sequence comes from Magicicada septendecula, assembly GCA_034769895.1. Taxonomy (NCBI): domain Eukaryota; kingdom Metazoa; phylum Arthropoda; class Insecta; order Hemiptera; family Cicadidae; genus Magicicada; species Magicicada septendecula. Next base: position 60,503,532 of record CM068376.1, read on the forward strand.
TAGGTGTATATTACCTGTATTAGATGTCTTGTGACTTATCTGTTTTAATTTCTAAAACGATGCGTTTCGAGGATAAATCCTCATCTTCAGGTTTTAATATTACAAAAACATCAAATTCACCCGAATTTGGGTCGTCAATTATTTAAAACACATAAAAAGACCACACATAATTTTACATTGATATAGTCTCAGCACAGTCCGATGCGCATCGTCTCGTTGCCAACGATTAACTGTTGTACTTTATCCTGTATGACTGTTATCATTTCCCGTGGACACATCGATATCGATGGCTGTGTTGTACAGTAGATTAGATCAAAACGAAACTTTATCATTAAGTAGTTGGTCCGCTTGTAACTTAGAAGCGTTGTATATCTCATATTCCTCCACAGCGTTCATGTATGCACCGTTTTTGCAATTATGAAGCAGTTTAAAGTTTGTGTGGAAGTCTGAGTACTTATGATTATACAGCATTAAATATTGAGCGTAACTAGATCTTGTTTTCGAAATCACTTTTGGGTAGGCGTTCCTTAAAACGTTCGGCTGATTGTCTGCCTGTTTGTCCTATATAAAATTTGTCGCAGTCATCGCATTCAAGCTTGTATACTCCAGTTTTCTCTTCATCCGGGTGTGAGTTCTTCGTCCCAAACGTTTTTTGATGTTATTTGTGGTTTTGAAAGCCACTGTTATTTTACGTTTCTTTAACTCATTCTTTACAATGACTGGTGTACATTCGTGTACTCAGTTACTATAAACTTAGTATCTTTTTTAGCTGGACCGGTTAATCTGCTTTTACTATTGATTTTTACTGAGTGTTTTCTTACTAGCTTGTCTACGATTTCCCCATTATACCCATTAGCGGTAGCTATACTTTTGATGATATTAGTCTCTTCTACTCTGTCTTTTTGCTCAAGGGGAATAGCAAGCATTCTATGAACAAACGCGTTGAAGGCTGCCATTTTTTGGGAATATGGATGGTACGATTCAGCATGAATAGTGATATTCGTAGTGGTGGGCTTTCTATAAATTTTGAATCAAAATCGGTCATTATATTTGCTAATAGTGAGATCAAGGAAGTTCATGCAGTGATTGTTCTCCATTTCCAAGGTAAATTGGATTTTCATGTTTATACTGTTCATATATCCTTTCAAATTTTCTATTTGTCTACTCGTTCCATTGAATATCATAAAAGTATCATCAACGTAACGTACATAAAATTTAATTTTATCTCGCTGTTTATTAAAACTAGACATTAAAAACATATTCTCAAAGTGGTTCAAGTATAGGTCCGCTAAAACTCCCGATAAAGGTGACCCCATTGCTAGTCCATCCTCCTGCATGAAATATTCATTATCATAAGAGAAATAATTTTGTTTAAGTGTTGTTTTTAGCAATTGCATAAGCTCATCAATTTCATTTCTACCTAACCTATTTGTTGTAATTAAGCTATTTCTGAGAATCATCATTGTGTAACAGTACAATTCTGGCCCTACTGTATTTTGGGGAATAATCAATATAAATTGTATTTTATTTCAAAGTCACATAAGAAATTGGTAAAGTTTTATGAAGGTTTGCAACTGCGCAATATCGAGTGGACAGGATTGGCATCAAGGTCGAGCGTATACGTCCAGAAACAACAACAACATTTTGTCATACAAATGTGTCACAAGCTGTACCCATGTATACGTCTTCCAAAAGTATGCAACTACGCAATTTCTGCGCTTGTAAACAGCTAAGGAGTGGAAATCTACACAAAGGAACTGATGACGTAGTTACTCCCCACTTCAGAATTGAAGCGTTGTAAACCTTTCTTAGTCCTAAATCTAAGGACTAAGGATAAATCGCCGGCCGGCTGTGTATCAAAATTCTCTAAAACTAAGTCTCGGACGTCCGCTCGTACAACAAAAATGTGCAGTATTTACATAAAATAATGTAACAGTGCAACGTAAAACGTAAACAAAAAGTTTAGTAAAAGTTTTTAACATCTATTAGTGTGATTTCAGCGATTGGATGTCTGCAGGACTAATTTCAGCTAAGTGACAAATGGGGGGTACTCAGAAGTTCAAATAAGGGTCAACACAAAAATTTTCAGTATTAACTAGTAAAAATGAGCTCAATTTGGGAAAAAATTAAAAGAAAAATTGTACCAAGAATGTGAGCGTGAGTGAATGAGAGAATGTCTAACTAAATAACAAGTGCTGGGTTGTAAAATTACTTATAATTATGATATCATAAAAATACAATTGAATATGTTATTTTGGAGGGCTATTGAAATGTTTGAGGGGATTTTTTAACTTATATAGTGGAACTGCATCTCATGGCGCAATCTATCATGGCATATAGTAGCGTGCTTGTTTTCACACGGTAGAGTCACATGTTTTGTACGTAATAATGACAATAAAAGGTGATGTCATTGGTAATAATTTCAAGCAAGCGTAAATTATTTCAGATAACACATTCCGCTACTTCGAGTTCGCTTAATCGAATTCTGCCCTTAAAGGTAAGTAGATCTCATATTTCTTGTATTATCACAAGATGGCGCCTGAACAAAAGTTGAATAAAATTAGTGATATTCCATATGAATATTATGGCAAAAAATAATTAATATAACAGTGGCTTCTGCAAACAGGGACTCTACATAAAACGTGATTTTATGTGGAGTAAGCCTACTGGAAAGAGCGGAGAAGTTACCTGAAGTAATATACATAATTTGAAGATACGTAAACATAGACATAGAAATAGGGTTATGTTATAAGTTTATGTGCATGCATGTATTATAAAAAAAAAGCAAAATGAATACTAATGACAATAAGAATGTAGAAGTCAGCGTAACTGACGAAACAGTTACGAGTGAGATGGGCGTTCAATTAACCCCAATTAGCCAGAGCGGTGAAACAAGTGCCACCGAATTAAATACAGTTCAAATAACACCCATCTCAACTCAGTACGAAAATAAAACAGATGAGATCAGTGCAATGATGCAATTACTGTTAAAGATGGGTAAGAAATGTGATGAGCAAAAAAGCGAAATAAAAGAAATTAAGAGTAGTTTTAATAATAAATTTGATACACAGAATGATAAAATTAAAAATAATTTCAATGAAATGACAAACAAAATTAAAAGACAAAATGTTAAGTTCGATAAAAGAATCGATGAAATGCATGTACATTTCGATCAAACGAAAGAAAAAACAATAGCGTTAGTGAATGAGAAGTTCGATAGACCAAAGAATAAAGTAAACAAGAATTACGAGAATAAAAAAGGGGTAGAGAATAGTGTAGGTAGTAATGATGATACATTTACAGAAAATAGTGCTAGTTTAAGTGCTGTGAAGATAAAAAATGAGGTAGGTGAGGTGAATACAAGTGAAAATCAGAAAGAGGTTAGTTTAAGTGCAAACAAGGTGCTAATTAACAAGGTGAGTAGCAATGATAATTTGAATAATGAGTTCACAGGTAATAACAATGATATAATTAAGAATATGGTGTTAGAAAATAATTGTGTGGATATTGATAGTGATAACGAAATTTTAGAGAGAGTAGAAGATGAGAATGATGAGAGATTACTGTGTATGGAGTTTGAGAGAAAGTGCAGAGAAAGTATACTTGTAGCGGGGATGCAGGGGGTAAATTTTTCCCTTAATGGTGTAGTTGGGGGTGAAGTAAAGGCTTTACGAGTGTTTAGGAAGGACGAGAGTTCCTTCAGTATATATTTGGGAGACGACATGTCTACAAATAAATTTCCCTGGGTTTTTTGTGGACTTCATAAGTGGTGCAGTAATTATGAGTTAGTGTCCCCTGCATATAAAGAGAGAGAGAGTGTAGCTTGGTGTTATGGTGAGAGATATGTTGAGAGAGAGAGGTATTGTGATGAGAGTGAGAGAAAGAGAGAGATAGAGATATATAAAGTAAAAAGAAACTATAGAGAATTTGTAGAAAGGTTAGTAGAGATGGTAGATAATTATAGTGAATACTTACCTTATAGTGAAATTGAGATAGCAGCAATAGTAGATGATAACAATTACTTACCTTGTGAAGTAAAGGGTGTAGTAGTAGATAACTGTGATGATGATAGTAATGACTTTATAACTTACATGATTATGACAGATAATACTAAAGGTGACAGGACCATACCCAATGATGACATGGTATATGATAAATTGATATGGAATAAGCCTATTAATTCAAACGACATTGTGGAAGAATATACAAATTTAAATAAATATATTGATAATAATAATATCATATGTTTAATAAAAAATAAGTTGTATAAACCTAAGATTCGACTGTTGTTCGATGATAGAGGATAAAGTGTTTATTGTGTTATGAACATTTAATCATGTGGACAGTGTTTTTTAAAATGGATTGTTTATGAACTGATTTTGGTTAATGGCAACAAATTATAAGTTGGATTGTATATTTTTTTTGTGTATTAATGTCAATGTATTTGTGTATTCTTGATGTTGTGTATTACATGTAATTTTATGTGCACCATGTGTGTAACAGGAAATTATAGTCTAATTGATTTAATAATAACAATTAACATTTTTTTGACAAAACAAGTGATGAAAGTAATGATGAAATTTTAAATAATTGAAGATTAATTACTTAATTAAGGTTGTACAAAAGAAAGTTTGATAATGAAGTTAGATGATGTTATGAGAGTTAGATTCTAAGGAATAATAAATGATTAAGCATGTAATATATTTGGATATTGAGAGGTATTGTTATTAGTAGGTGAGGGATGAATTTTATAGTGCAATTGTCAATGATCACAGAAATGTAAAGTGTTAACAAGGGATAGAGCCTGGGTGATAATTATTAAAATAAAGTCATTTGAGTTAGTCAATTAAAGTTAATGGGAGTTAGATAAATAAGAAATTTGAAATACCAGTATCACACAAAGAGAGTGTTAGATATTTAGGGACACAGATGTTAGTGATTATATGTAGAGAAGGTGAGTAAAGTAAATGGTAAATATATTTGTTGATGGTGATATTTTGTAGTAAGGGTAGTGGTGTAAGGAGTGACCAGCGTGCGGCGTTGTGGCAAGTGATAGAGTAGTTTAAGGGAGTGTTTGCCGATATTTGGTGGGGGACAAATGGTTAGGAATGTATATGGCCAGGTTGGGAACACACATCCTAGTACAAAGAGGAGAATGAATTGAGGTAAGTGGAATTAGTGAAGGGGTTTTATAATTGAGAGATTGGTGTCATAATATGTAAATCTGGTTGTTAGTAGTTGTTGTCAGTAGGAAGAAAGGTGAGTAAGGTTAGATATATAAATGTCTATTCAATTGAATCATAGTGAATACAGGAGTCACCCAGACTAATCAATGATCAAAATGTGAAGGGTTAAGTAGAAAATTCATAGTAGAAAGGTAATAAGAAATGAAATATAATGTAACATGAATGTTAATAATAAATTTGAAATTGTGAAGAATTAAATGGTAGTAAAGGATAAATAATTGATGGCTAATTAATAAAAGTTTAATTGAAATTAAAATATAATGCTTATAATCTTATATGCAAATTTAAAGATGTAAGGCTTGTAAATTTTGATCAAAGTTAAATGTGAATTGGTTATTTTAATGTAATAATCACAATGTTTATTAGGATGTATTATGTTTATTATGTATTAAAGTGTAGAAAGTTAAACATGAATTGTATGTATGTACAACATGTTTTAAATGCGATTCCCTACATTTCGGGCGATCTCGGCCTTACCAACCCAGATCGTGGTTTTGGACGACAACCAGCTGTGGCCAGAAATTGTAAAAGCTGACCATAGTTGGTTGCCTTTGAAATTGGTTCAACATAGAAATTTAATGGGGTTTTAAATAAGGGAATCTAAGATTATTTTTGAGCATAGGCTATTTTCACCTAAGTAGGGGTGGTAGACCTTAGGGGCATATCTTATAAGATAATAAGTAAGGGTACTTACCTTGAAGTTTTTGTAAAGCTGAAGCAAGGATGGGAGAGAGAGAAAAGAAAAAAGTGCTCACTCCTTCTGCCTCAGTCCTTGTGGAGGCAGTTGAACGCAACAGTTCAGGGGGGGAAATAGTGTGTGTGGAGGAGTAAAGGGGATGATTATTAACAGCGCCGGATAAAAGAACTTCTGTTAATAATAATAATAATAATAATAATAATAATATTTTATAAAAGAGAAAATGTTTCAGAATTGTAGAAAAAGGGAGATATAGATAATTTTATTTGAGTAAATTTTGATTATGTGTTTAAATATTTTGGAAGTATTATTGCATTAGTATAAAGATTTGTATTTCTTCTTGTTAATGGAAAAGGATTAATTATTATCGATTGGAATCGAAAAATTTTAGAAATGTAAATGGTAGTGAAATAAGAGAATGGAACATCTGTATAATAATTCTTGTACTAGGTGTAATAATCCTAGGTGTTAGGAGTTTTAACCCAGTGCTTCTTAACACAAACCAGCACATAGCTAAGGGGAAACAAATCAGTTAGGGATATGGTATTATACCAAGCCACTATTTTGATATTTTTTATTTGTTGTTTCAGTGTCTGGTGATGCTGTGACGGCGGTCCTGAGCTGGCCAGTGCGTCAGAACAGGAGCGTAAAGTGCCTGATTGGCCTTATGGTGTTGGGATCTCTCCGGAGAAGTCCGGTAAGGTCATGCAGGTACTGTCACCATCATTGGACCAAGGGTAAGTGATTATATTTTTTTATAAACAGTAAGGGGGTTGTGGTGACATATCCTAGCTGATCCCTTTAGGAAGTATGAGTGTGTCAATGTTTGCAACTGCGCAATATCGAGTGGACAGGATTGGCGTCAAGGTCGAGCGTATACATCCAGAAACAACAACAATATTTTGTCATACAAATGTGTCACAAGCTGCACCCATGTATACGTCATCCAAAAGTATGCAACTACGCAATTTCTGCGCTTGTAAACAGCTAAGGAGTGGAAATCTACACAAAGGAACTGATGACGTAGTTACTCCCCACTTCAGAATTGAAGCGTTGTAAACCTTTCTTAGTCCTAAATCTAAGGACTAAGGATAAATCGCCGGCCAGCTGTGTATCAAAATTCTCTAAAACTAAGTCTCGGACGTCCGCTCATACAACAAAAAAGTGCAGTATTTATATAAAATAATGTAACAGTGCAACGTAAAACGTAAACAAAAAGTTTAGTAAAAGTTTTTTAACATCTATTAGTGCGATTTCAGCGATGGGACGTCTGCAGGACTAATTTCAGCTAAGTGACAAATGGGGGGTACTCAAAAGTTTAAATAAGGGTCAACACAAAAATTTTCAGTATTAACTAGTAAAAATGAGCTCAATTTGGGAAAAAAATTAAAAGAAAAATTGTACCAAGAATGCGAGCGTGAATGAATGAGAGAATGTCTAACTAAATAACAAGTGCTGGGTTGTAAAATTACTTATAATTATGATATCATAAAAATACAATTGAATATGTTATTTTGGAGGGCTATTGAAATGTTTGAGGGTATTTTTTAACTTGTATAGTGGAACTGCGTCTCATGGCGCAATCTGTCATGGCATATAGTAGCATGCTTGTTTTCGCACGGTAGAGTCACATGTTTTGTACGTAATAATGACAATAAAAGGTAATGTCATTGGTAATAATTTCAAGTAAGCGTAAATTATTTCAGATAACACATTCCGCTACTTCGAGTTCGCTTAATCGAATTCTGCCCTTAAAGGTAAGTAGATCTCATATTTCTTGTATTATCACAAGATGGCGCCTGAACAAAAGTTGAATAAAATTAGTGATATTCCATATGAATATTATGGCAAAAAATAATTAATATAACAATTGTCTCATCTACCGGTACATTGGTGTACAGATTAGTAATATCAAATGAAGCTAACCTATATTGTGGTGCTGATTTAATAGTTTTAATTTTTTCAACGAGATCGTAACTTTTTTATGCTGTAATTATTTATTATGTCAGTGTTCTCTTTTATAATCTTTACTAATCTTTTAGCCGCCCTATAACCAGGGGCAGTTGTGTAATTTACAACCGGGCGTATTGGCATCTCTTTTTTATGTATTTTGGGTAAACCCGTAAGTTCTGGGGCCCTAGCATTTATGGGTTTTAAATAACGTCTAGTGCTTTCGTTGAGGAGATTGGGGCATTTATTTATAGCGTTGTTTAATTCCTTGACATAGGGGCTGGTGGGATCCTTGTGTAGCTTTTTAATACTATTGTTTTTTATGAATTCTTGTATTTTATTGGTATATATATATTTTTGTTAATAATAACAACCGTGTTGCTCTTATCAGCTTTCGTGACGATAGCGTTATCATGTCGAAGTTTTTCGTAAACGTTCCGTGCAATACGCACATCACGTTTGTATTTATTTTGCAGGTTAGTGATGTGGGAATCTTTCTTAATGACTTTGTTTATTTTGCTATTTATGATGGCACGCGTTTCTTCCTGATGCGAGATATTATCAATAGTTTTTATGGCAGCTTCTGCACATATTATTTCACGGATCATAAAGTTCTTATTAAATGAGGGAATGTTATACATCAAACCCTTGTTCAATAATGCCATTTCATTTTGTTCAAATTTAATTCCAGTGTAATTTGCAACCCGCTGATAAAATACGTGGCTATGTTCTAATGTATTATTATTGTCGATGTGTTGTTTTGTATATAGGTTTTGAAACTTTCTTATCTGTTTATGTTTAAGAGAACTGACAAGTTTGTTTATCTGTCTATTGATAATGTCGAAAATGCCGTTTATTATTGCTGGGTGCAGTAGCGTACCAAGGGGGCGGGGGGCAGGGGGGCGTACCGCCCCAGGCCCCCGCCTGGGAGGGGCCCCACGACGAGATGAATTTGTATTTAAAATTTAAAATGTGTCTCATAAAAAACTTAAATCACATTTTTTACAACCCATTCTATTCATAGATTATTGCGGGTAATTCTAAATTCTAAGAGGCCTTCGAATATATATATTTTTATGATATAAGAAATACATCATATAACCTAGTTTACGTTTCTAACTATAAGGAATATTATTATTATTTTATTTATTTATTTATTTAACATTTTTACGGGATATACCCATTTACAATTAAAACCCTAATCCTACTCGTCATTATGGGTCATAACTCCCCATAATGACGGGTCCTACTGCTTATAGTGGAATCCGAACCACTTGAGTACAGTGGTTATTGTCATACAGCACATAGCATTGTTTCTTTCGAAAAAAAGCCAGAGGTGCCGGGCCGGGATTTGAACCTCGGTCCTCCGAATGAGAAGACCTATCGTTCTATCCACTAAGCCACCGCTGACTCTTATGTTTCATTGAAATAAAAGACAACATAAAAAAATTACGCATGGATTGGCATCACTGTCATGAGTCGCGGCTGGACATGACCTTGAAGAAGGTTGCGGTGGCCAGGCGCTGCGTGGTTTACAAACACGAAAACAGTTGGGTCAGTCCGCAGTTGACTTCGTCTTGTTGACTAATGTGCCAAAGTTATTTTTGTAAGTAATTTACTGTAGTTCATTACGTTTTTTCTGCAGTCCTTCCTTCATTTATAAATTTATTGGCTTACCGTCATCTGATCTGACAAAGTAAGTGCAAAATAGAAGTGTATTAAAACAACTACAGTGTGGTCGCCGGTTATACCGCCCTTCGGTATACCGCCACCGCGGATTCGGGTACGACGTGGTTTTGTCTTTTCTCCCTTTCTTTTTACAGTTGTTCTTAATCACTTATTTATCTAAGACGACAAGAACGAAACATGTGTCATATCGGTATGTATACAGTAATTTAGTGTTCATCAAATTGTTTTGGTTAATTTTTAATTTGTCTTGATCATACGATAATTTTGAGTGGTAATGAAAGAGAACAGTTCCCTGATTTGCACGGTCTGTTAATGAGACAGGGAAGGAGAGAAAGCAGTGCGTATGATAATTTTGTTTGCGCAACTTATTGACTGGTTCCCTGCTACAGTATACGTACAATCTGAACAGCATTCAAATGCATCTGAATTCAACTTTTAATACGGTCTAAAAACACAATGCTTGGTGTTTTGTTTTATAGGCTGTTTTAAATCATATCGGTCAACCGGTGTTCTCCGTTTATGCAGCAGTCGGTCTTATGACGCGGGTTTGTTTTGTCATCGAGAAACCGCGGTATAACCGGCGACCACCAATATAGCTTAGTACAAGTACAACATGCATATTAAAGAATAAAATAATGATGCTTCGTTTAAGCATTAAAATTTGTAAAATGAACTGCGCCATGCCGCCGTATTCTTTTTATGGTTAATTGTGATATTGCACAAACAATGAAAATTAGCACCAAGTACTGCTATGCGAGGGTTATTGTTTTGCTTGTTCTTATCTTATTATACTTTTGCATGGTTTTTCCCAATTAATAGTTTTTTATAAACTTGTTCTTTCTAAAAGATTTTATTTAGGATCACCATATAATTTTATAATACAAATACAAAATAATACAATAATAAAAACCTTTACAAAAAATGTAACTTTATAATTTTATAAAGATTTTATCATATGCAATACATACGCAGAGCAGTATTTTAATTATAATAATTCTCTTGCAGACATACTGCAATGAAGCGTCATTATCCTAGTGGTGCAGAGAAAAAAAAATTAAGGGAAAGTGCAGCACCAGCACATTGGTCTTGAAGTGCCAGCCGCCGTAGAAGAAGAGCTAGCTGCTCCCCAAGAAGGGGAAGATTATTTAAGTGAACAAGACCCAGAAAACAGTGTTAACGCACCACCGCAGCAATCTGACGAACAACATGAAGGTCTAGTTATGCCACAAACGGAAAGTGCTGATGGTGACTCAACAGACGGAGTCAATATCGACACATTGCTTCTTGACTCTGACGTAGGAAATTGGCCAATCCTTGTTACAGATGGTCTAAGAATTGATATAGTAAAAAGAGGATCCGAGTATTTTCAAAACCGAGAGGGTCCATTTGAATCTGTACAAAGAACTGGGACAAACCTGAAAGGATTAAATCGCCAGCTAACCAGCAATTGGTTTTACAAGCACCTTCCGAATGGAGAAAAATTTTAAGAAAATGGATGGTTTATTCTCCATCAAAGAAAAGTCTGTTTTGCTTTTGTTGTAAACTATTTAATACAGATGAAAAAACAGCTGACACATCAAAATTCATTACAGGATTTCAAAACTGGTGGAAACTAAATCCTAAGGTGTCTCTGCATGAAAACTCGGACCAACATTTGTCCAATCTCGAAAAATGGAAAACTTTAGGATCAAGGCTATTGCACAATAAAACTATCGATTGTGTACAACAGGAAGTTCTAGAAGGAGAAAAAAAAGTGGAACAATATGTTACATAGACTACTTGATATAACTATGTTTTTAGCAAAACAAAACTTGCCTTTCCGAGGACATAGGAAGCATCAACTTTCTGAAAACAGGGGAAACTTCTTAGAATTAGTCTAACTCCTTTCACATTATGATCCTGTGCTAAAAGAACATTTGGTGAGAATCCAGCAACAGACTGTACCAAAAGGGGAAGTTTTAACGTCATATTTGTCCCCTAAAATTCAAAATGAGTTTATTTCACTTTTGGCGAAAATTGTCAAAGAGAAAATCATTGAAGATGTAAATAAGGCGATGTACTATGGAATACTTTTTGACAGTACACCTGATGTATCTCACCAAGATCAGATGAGTGAAGTAATCAGGTATGTGCATATTGAAGGCGGAAAAGTTGAGGTGAGAGAGTCGTTCTTAGGATTTTTCCCTCTTGCTGGTAAGAAGGCTCTTGATGTTACAGAAGAAATATTGAATGCACTTAACAGTGACGGACTGGACTTGAATCTATGCCGAAGTCAAGGCTACGATAGCGCTTCCACTATGGCAGGTGTCCACTCCGGTGTTCAAACAAGGATTCGCCAGTTGAATTCAAAAGCAATGTTTGTCCCATGTGCCAATCATTCGCTCAATTTGTGCGGAGTTCACGCTTTTGGAAGTGTCCCTTCTTGTATTACATTTTTTGGTACACTAGAAAGCATTTACAACTTCTTTTCGTGTTCAACTCACAGATGGGATGTACTAGTTGAAACCTTAGGAGTAACAGTAAAAAAGTTGTCACAAACTAGATGAAATGCACATCATGAGGCAGTAAAACCTGTGATGAAATACTATGAAAAGTTGGTAAAGGCTGTAGAAAAGTTGTGCGAACCAACTGAAAATGTTGACACAAGAGGTTCAGCAGAAATTTTATGGACGAACATCTGCAACTTCATGTTTCTTGCCTACCTTCATTTGTGGTGTCACGTTCTTGAAGAAGTCAACCATGCTCAAAAATATCTTCAGATAAAGGGGATAACACTTGACAAAAGTTGAAAACTTTGAAACTTTTTTTACAAGAAAACCGAGAAGAGATGGTTGGAAGTGCGCTTGATTTTGCAACAAACACTTGTAATGACTTGGACATACCAGTTGAAAAAAGTGGACGTAGAAGATTCAAGAAAATGATGCCGGGAGAAAACGCAAGAGACGAAGGCCTCTCTGTACAACAAGATATAAGAAGATGCATGTTTGAATGTATAGATAAATTTTATCAAGAACTGACAGTGAGATCGGCTTCAATGGAAACTATGAATGAACGATTCGCTGCTATACAGTCTGCTCATCTTATGGAGACAGATGTTGAAGAACTCCCTCAGCTCATTTCAAACCTAACCCAGACATTTGATGAACTCCAAAAGGAAGAAATGTTACCCGAAATACAGCGGCTACGACGTCACTTTCAAGCTGCAGACATTAAAAAAGAAGTGGCAAAACAATGGTCATCATTGAAAATGTTGGATTTTATTATCGAAATGAACTTACAAGAACCAGTTCCCAACCTTTGTGTAGCACTTAGGATATTTTTAACGATATGTGTATCGATTGCTTCTTGTGAAAGAAGTTTTTCATAGTTAAATCTAATAAAAAGTTATCTTCGCTCAACAATGAGTCAATCAAGACTGAATAGTTTAGCCATACTTTCTATAGAAAGTAAAGTAGCTAATACAATAAATTTTGACGAATGTATCAAAATATTTGCAGAAGCAAAAGCTCATAAAAAGCAGTTTCTATAAATCATTGAGAGTATTTTATTTTGTGTAAGTTTTTGCTGTCTTATAATACATATTTTGTAGCACATAATTATCAGTACAACACTTTCATTTACAACTAACAATGGTTGAAAATGTTTTTCAGCAAATAATGCTCACAATATACTGAAGTTAATTAAATATTTTGCCTAGTTTTATAATTCGTCAGAACATGTACGTAGTAAGGATTTAAGTTGAAAAATTAAGCATTTTTCTACATGTTGTCATTAATTTTAATTGAAATAAAAATAGTTAGTTCTTTCCACATACTTTTTTCCAATAGTTTTTATGGATATAAGATTATGACTCAGTTTTGTGGTGCCGATAGTAGAGGCACAATATGGGGAGTGATTAATAATGGGGGGGGCCACGGCCAGGAACTCCCACCCCGGGCCCCCAAAGGCGTTGGTACGCCACTGGCTGGGTGAAGCCGTTTAAAATTTCCAAGTGGGAATTTCCAAGCTAAAAAATCTAGCCCACTTGGAAATTTTAAACGAGCTTCACCCAGCAATAATAAACGGCAAAAACCTTTTGTAACACACTTTCACCATGTCACACCACTTTATTTCTATTTTATACAAACTTAATGCAAGTTCTTTGATCCTGCTTTGTAAAATGTTAAAAAATCAACAGATCAAAGTACTGCTCACTCAGTTGGCTATCAAATCCAAATTACTCATCCAATATGGCTAAACATTGTGTCAGTTGTTACAAACAGGTGAACCAACAACGCAAAAACTTTTCGAATGCAGGAAATTTAAAAATTGCACAGACTTTTTGGTGAAACTCATACTTTATACATGTATAATTTATAAATGTATATGGTAGGCTATCATAGGTAAATGTGTTTCTGATAGGTATTGTATAGCAGAATTTGTTTTTTTTTCAACCATAGGTAGCTGAAATGTATCACTGACCACACACACTTTCTTGTACACTGTTCAACATAAGCCAGGCAGCTATCCTGCCCTCTTCTCTGTTGATAGTATAAAAAAGTAGTTGTTACTGTTATAAAGTATGTATAGATTGAATGGTAAAGAAGTTCTTTCATTATTTTTTAAATGCACACATAATGTTAAATTCCCATACATAGAATTATAATAAATAGAGTGTGAAATAATTTTATGTTTTTCTTCAAGAAATGCTAGGATACAAAACATTTGGCTCAGTACCTATTATTCCTCAAGATTTACGACAGGAGGAGACAGTAGTACAAATAACATTAGCATTAGATTACTTGGATCAGGTGGCAACAGATATTTTTCAGCACATTAAAACAACGGTTGGAAAACAAAAGACTAACTTGAACAGACTGCAGGAGAGGACTAATATTGTACAGGCAAAGGTTGACAAACTAGCAGGAACAAATAAAGCTACTAAGGTAAATACTTGTAGTCATAATAACAGTTTCATTTGTTGAATATCACACACACACACACACACACACACACACACACACACACACACACACACACACACACACACACACACACACACACACACACACACACACACACACACACACAGTGGGCATTCAAGATTATTTGGATTAGTTGGGGCCATAAGCATCTGTTTAACAAATTTGCTCAGTTAACAGATTAGATGAACTGCCTTTTTTTAAAAAAAAAAAAAAAGATAACAGTACAGCAATTTAGAATAACTGAAGCCTTAATTTGTATACAATACTTTACATACCATTTAAAAAGCTGTATTAACTGTACAACAGTTAAACTGTAGGAAACTATTAATTGTAGTTGAATACTTTTTATAAAAACCAAAAATTTTGTTTTGCTTGAGTATTGTGATTTCTTCTAGCAACTAAATTACAAGGAGTAGTGGTGCCACATTCTTTTTGTTATACCAGCTATTCCATTTCGGTTAACAAATATCTCATTCCACATAACCAAAAATCTAGGATCATCTTGTCACAGTTCAAACAATTGCGTACGTGTTAGAATCACAATTTTCAAATTGTTTCCCCTTTATATGATAATGCAGGTGGTTGTTATGATTGTTTTTCATATTTTCTTGGAGCAGTATTTAAAAAAAAATTGTATTTTTGAAGCAGAAACTGCATTCCATACATCAGTGGCAGCATATGAATTTCTTCTTTAAATATCAATTTCCTTAAAAGTTCCATAAATGAGTCTTTATTTTTACCAGTGAGTAGCTACCATAGCATTTGTTTTGTTTGTATGTGTGTAAAATTTTAAATTAAACCCTGGTCTGAAGACTATGATAGACATTATATTACATGAAAGAAAACTGAACGTTCTTTCAGGATATGCTGCTCATGGATGTGGTAGTATCGTATCACTCATAAAGTTTTCAAATTGCTCAGATTTTCTGTTGTTGAATTTTTACATGATGAACAAACAAACCATCTGTAATACAATTCCTTGAAGATTTTGTATATCCAAGATTGTTTCTTATTTTTGTGATCCACTTAATGCAATCCAATTATATTAACACATTTCATGTAGCTTGTAACATTACTTTCTTATGCCCGAAGTTGTTGCGTCAAGTGTTATGCTAATTACCCCAAGTTGTGGGTATCAATTAACAATAATTGTAACATACTTTAAGAAAACTCTTATTGATAGTTGTGAAGTTAATAGTATAATACTTGAGTATTAATTATTTACTCAGAAGTGATAAATACTAATTCTTTTATTTAATTGTTAGTGTTAAAGCAAACTATCTCAAGTAATAGTGTTGTATAATCCATAAGGTTAATCTTTAAATAATAAAACAATGACACATTTATCAGTCTAGCCAACACATTTATTACATTTAAATTAGCTGTCATTAATGTCAACTCTCAACGGCTTTTAACGTGTTATTATCATTAATTATTTTAAACATGATTTTACCAATAAACAGTTTATATGCTAAGCTCTCTGTATCTCAGGGTTCATTTAATTTTGTATCTAAGTATGAATAACATTTACATCTAATTACTTATCATATTACAGAAAATACATTTATTCCAAATGGATTCATTTTAATATATGAATAAATATTTTTAATTGACATGATATATTTATTTTTAAAAATGTACGTAGTTCGCTTTTAAATTCTAATCATGTGACTTTTAAGTTTAATGTGTACCTTATATGTAAGTTCTTTTAGAAGGACAGACAGGTGTATTGTTAATTAGTAATTAGTACATAAAATTTTACTGTTGGTATGAATATTCCTGTCTATGGCGGGCTGATGTACTGTGATCCCGTCTCCATCTCATTAGGTCCGCTGATTAGCTGTGGATCCTCCTGACTCCCTTGCATGTAGGATCGTTTCGATGACTCATAGTGTGGTTCACTCTCGTAGTGGATGATTGATGCACACATTGATGCTCACTTCACTCTCACTAAGTGTATCTGGCTTCTTCCGATATTTACATTAGTGTAAGTACTGTTCACTAGTTCACAACGGTTATTCTCATTACGATAACTTACAGTTCGCAAATGACTTATTCCGTTTCAATAGCTTATATCGTTTGTAACACATGATACAATTCGATTGTTTGTTTTTACGAGTTACAAACTAATAAAACTCTAGTTCTCAGTTTCTTGATGTTTAACTCCGTTACACAACTGTTTGTTCATTTTGACTCTACGAAAATTTAGAATAGATTTGTAAATTTTCATAAACTATTTACTCATGTTGACTCTACGGAAATGTTAAGTAAACTTTCTGAACTTTCATCGTAGACTCCGAAAATTTACAGTAGACTTCCCGAAACTTGACTACCGACTCTTTCCGAATTTTAAACCAAGACTCCTTCCGAATTTTTAGTATATACTCCCTCCAAATTTTAGTATAGACTCCTCGACCGCGCCTCAGTTCTTTGTATATATCCAGTACACATACTTCCCCACTAGTTCCTTACATTTCACTTTGCTCCGTTCTAATTGGTCCTTCTTGCTTTTCTTCTAGGAAAATTCACTCCTGGAAACCCGCCTACCTTTGAGTCTGTTTTCTGATAGGTCATGTCAGTTCCCTCCTTTATTCGTTCTCTTGTTACAACCACCTCTGCCACGGTATGTCCGATCTCAGACTTGTAAATCTTCCCGGCGTTTTTATATGGCATTTAGACAGAACTCCCCCCGAGTTCCTTAATGTCCAGCTGCACTGTTAATTAGTTCACTCACCTCTGCTGTTGCTTTCTCGGTATTATAATAGTAAATCTCTTTCTGGCGTTTTTCTATGCCCTTTAACCAGAACTACCCTTAGTGTCTCTAATCGTTCAGCTGCCCTGTTAATTAGTGCAATCACCTCTGCTGTAGTTTTCTTAGTATTTCACAATTGTACTTCTCTCTGGCGTTTTTCTATGCCTTTCAGCCAGAACAATCCCTTAAATTTCTCCAAGCATCCAGCTGCACTGTTAATTAGTTCATTCGCCTCTGTTGTGTCCTTCTCGGTAACCCTAATCGTACTACTCTCTGGCGTCCAGCTGCACTGTTAGATTTATGATACATCCGTACACCTGCACATCAACGTTAAAAGGATGTCACACTCTTTCGTACTAACTTCCTCTCTCCATACATCAATGTCATTTCAAGCGCGAACAGATGTTTTTTTTAGCGTATAAGCTGTTTGGTGTGTGCAGCTTTTGAATTCTGGTACAGTTTCCTCGTGAGATACTAAATGATGCAGGTTGATACTTTCTAGTTTAATCTGTTTAATTAGTACTATAATTCATAATCATAATTTCCACTTTAAATTTTAATTAATTTTAATTTTCCTTTAAGTATGTGTAAACTTGTAAACTCATCTGCTGCACATACATGAGCTTATGTATGAGATAGTTATATTTTGAGTATCACTAGCTTTTTATGTTTTTTGACATTGCAGCTTGTACTGATTTTTGGTACAAATGCAATACAGTAGTTATAAACCTTTGTCACCACCAAGTTAAACTATGTGTAAAAAAAAGCACTAAGCTAATTTATGTGAAACCTTTGCTTTAACTGTTGAATATATGAGTTTCCCAGTTATAAAAACCATTATGACCATTGCCAATGCATATTGTGTTGATGGTTCTCCCTTATAGTACTCAAATAAACTATATATGTTAAACATAAAGTAATGAAAAAAGCCTGTTATTTCCTTTTTAAAAATTAAGCTGCAAAGTGCCACAAAATCGGAAAACCAAGTTACGAGGGCTATCCAGAAAGTAACAGACGTTTTGAAATAAAAAATTTACAAAATGAAAAAACAAAATTTTATTATATACATTTGAAAGGTACACTCTTAAGCTATTTTTCTACATAATCGCCATTCAAATTAAGGCACTTATCATACCGTGGCACAAGTTTTTCAATACCGTCTCTGTAGAAATCTGCCGCCTGCGATTTCAACCACTGGTTTACACTGGCATGCAGTTCGGCGTCAGTATCAAAGCATTGTGTAGCGAGCCATGTCTTCATCGCTGGGAAGAGGTGATAGTCGCTCGGCGCCAAATCCGGGCTGTATGGTGGATGATCGAACACCTCCCATCCAAAACCATTGAAGAGCTCTCGGGTACGATTGGCCGTGTGTGGACGTGCGTTGTCGTGAAAAAACAAAACCTTCGCACTAAGTTTTCCCCGACGCTTGTTTTGTATCGCACACCTTAACTTTCTCAGTGTTTCACAATACCTCTCTGAGTTAATTGTTGTGCCACATTCAAGAAAATCAACGAGAATCACTCCTTCAGAGTCCCAAAACACAGTAGCCATGATCTTTCTTGCTGACAGCGTTTGCAAACACTTCCTTGGTTTCTTGGGAGAATTTGTGTGTCCCCATTCCATCGACTGCCTTTTTGTTTCATTATTGACATGCTTCACCCAAGTCTCGTCCCCAGTTACGATACGATCGATAACTTTGTTACCATTTTTTTCGTAATCTTCGAGGAAAGTTAGTGCTGCAGCCAGTCTCTGTTTTTTGTGGTCTTCCGTTAGGATTTTCGGAATCCACCTAGCACAAAATTTGTGGTAACCAAGCTTTCCTGCCACAATTTCATGCACCAAACTCCGTGAAATTTGGGGAAAATGTTTCGAAAGTTCCGTAATCGTGAAACGACGATCTTCACGAATTTTGTCGTTGATTTTCATCACCAGTTCATCAGTCACAAGGCTAGGTCTACCACTGCGGTCCTCATCGTGAACATTGGTACGGCCGTTTTTAAAATCAATGCACCATTGCCTCACTCGGCTTTCACTCATTATTCCTTTTCCGTACACATCACAAAGTTGGCGATAAATTTCAATTGGTTTGTGATTTTTTGCCAACAAAAACCTAATCACAGAACGCACCTCACAAGTGGCGGGATTTTCTATTGCAGCGCACATTTTAACACGTCACAGAGAGCAAAGTAAGAGGGGCACAGACCACATGCTACCACAGCTGGATGCGTACTGAGTGTAGGAACGTTCTGACACCAAGATGGCGGCTCTATTCCCGCCCACCGCTGCGGTCGGTCAAAACGTCTGTTACTTTCTGGATAGCCCTCGTATGTCTCTTGTTATTATTATATCTAAACCTAATGCACTTTCAATTTACCATTTTATTGCTTTGTAGTGGCCAGGTGCTTCTTCAGTAATATCTACACCATGTGAGAAAGGAAGAAAAAAGCTCAAGAAATGTAAATAATTGGAAAATAAATAAAGCCAAAAAATGAGGTCAGTTACTTTAGTTTTTACCAAGACTGGTTTCAAAAATGACAGAGGACATGTTTCTTTAAAGTCTCTTCAGTTTTTCTGTTACTCCTTTGTCCATCAGGTGAAGAATTGCTGCAACATTTTCTGGTAGAAACATCATTTTGAAGTCATCATGGACGCTATTCAATATTTCTGCTGAAGGACATGAGAGAGGGTTACCTAGAAGGACTAGAACCTTCCCACTTTTATTACTATCTTTGTGAAATTTTTTTACGGAGATGGAATGAAATCAGAGTGTACCATTCTGCAAACAAATTTGATTTTATCCATACATTTTTTGGACCTTATAAGTGACAAGAAACCGGGGTAGTTTGCCTTCCCTAAGTTCAACAATGGCAAAGAATAAGTGCCACTTGCATTGGTGCAAACAATAACTGTCATCACCCTGTCTTGCTAACTTTAAATTCAGGAGCTTAAGTTTCTTTTCTAGATGCTAAAGATTTCCTTAGAAGAGATTTCCAAAATATCCTGTTTTTTTTTTTTTTTTTTTGCAGAATGATTATTATTTTTAGAGTAGCCTTCACTTTCAACAAAGGCTCTACATTTTGTTTTGAAAGATTTTGCTGCACTAAAGCCACTAGATCAAATTTCCTCTTCAATGTGAAGTTCGTGAATCTCATGCTTTTACTGTGATTTACAGTTTTTAATCAGCCACTTCTAACTTTAAATTCAGAAGGCTTGGCCAATTTTTTGTTTAAAATCAGAGTTTTCTCAAACAACAAAGGTTTTTTATAGCTATTGGTTCTCCAGAACTTTATTCCTGCATGAATCACAAGAACACTGCATTACTGAGGCATGAGTAATTTGCTGATTGTCATTGTTTTTCATCTTTGTCTGAATCGAGTTTTGAACAGGTCTAAAATTAGTTCCTTATTGTTTTTAATGTTTGTTATCATCAATTTTCCAACTTCATAAACTTTGGCTAATGATGTAGTACTTTCTTCCTCTGAATGTCTACATTTCACTCAATAGTTAAAATTTTTTGCCTCTGTTTAGGAGTCGAAGATGATTTCATGATAAAAATTTAAGTTGAAACAATCAATAGAAAATGTAATGAAACTACATTTTTATTAGTGAATACTAAACCTTTAAACAGTACAAAATGCATAGTGCAACTGAGCAAGCAGAATTAAACTGAATGAAATGAACAGGAAACCTACTGGCTAGTTCTACTAGCCTACTGGAAACAGAACAGAAAAGTTTTTTTATAGCTATTGACTCATCAAAAGATGTCTGGTGTAGTAAATTTTGCTGACACTGAGAAAAGCGAATATATATCTGTAATTCCTTCAACACATTCATGCAACAATGTATGGAAACAGCTCCAGTTTCAGAATAAGCAAGACATTTACATTATCTAGAGTAACAAAAAACATGTTGAATTATTCTTGTTTCCTGTTTACAGTTCTCTGAAACAGTACTGGTACAGTTCTTGTTTTAAGTAAAAATCAAACAATTATTAATTTCGTGTTTTTGCTCCCATGCCTGTTAAGAAGTTCAGATTACTGATGTTCAACTTATGTATATATCATAAGGTACTGATTTAATTAATGCAGTATAAATGTAATACAATGTATCCTATACCATTGTGTTTATTATAGGGTTATGGATAAAAACAAAACAACAAATAAATAATTTCATTTTACATTTCAGGTATTTTCAAGTGCAAAATACCCAGCAAATGATGTTTACAAAGATTATGAATGCACTGTGGAAACAGCAAAGTCTGGTACACCATTAAAACAAAATGTAAAAATAAAAAGTAAACCATTACCACTAGAAAGTTATGATTTAAAGGTAAGGTTTTGATTTTGTATTATCAGAATATATTATGAGCACTACTGTATGTACGTCATAAATATATATTTTAATTATTATGAAATTACAGAATTATTTGAATGTTCTTTTGAGCACAGTGTGTTTTTATCTTGCGCTGTAAAACTAAACGACATTTTGTCCCGACAGAATCTTATTTGTGTATTTGTAGAGAGAAATTATTACAATATAGAGAGGATGTTTACTTTTAGACTATTTCACATGAACACACTCGTGTTATATATCATGAGTTTGGAATGTATGTGTATGATGTATGAACGTATTTCTGAAAGAAATTTGTGTGTGTGTGTGTGTGTGTGTGTGTGTGTGTGTGTGTGTGTGTGTGTGTGTGTGTGTGTTAAGTGTATTCACCTTCAGTCCACAGAGTGGGTGCTGATATAAACAAAGTGTAGTAGTACAATACAGACACGTGTGTGTACGCTTTGAGATTGACAAACACAGACTTAACCTATGAATTATAAAACTACTTACCTTGTGATTAACTAATTATATTAAATTTAGTTATATTAAGGAAATATTTTTACATATTTAATCAGTTAACGTGTGAACACAATTTAGAATAGAAAGAGTAAATGAAAAGGTATGGTATTTCAGATGCAAACAAAAAACATTTTTTACAGTGGGCCAGAAATTATTTTTTCTAGAATTATTTGTAAAATATTATTTTTGACACAAAGAATTGAAAACATAAGAGTTTAACTTTGTAATAGGGTGGATTATCCGTAGTTGTGATGCTGTTTTTGATAACCATTCTCCAGTTTTTTAACCAGTTTTTAAATATGTCAAAACTTTCTTTACAACAATCTCCCAGCTGTTGTTTTGTGACTCACGTAAAAGAAATATTTTTACTCCAAATTTTCAATAACAGTTAGTTCACACTTTTTATTTAAAGATAATAAGTTTTTCTTATTTCGTTTCACTTGTTATAAACATGTCCTGACTAATATGTAAATTCCAGTGTAAGTTATTCAACTGCTTAACACTTTGGAAATGTTGCTTGTGAAATCTACAGGTGATTGTTTTTGTCTCAGCATATGCTGCCTGCATATTCTGCTAGGATGTGTGTGTAGGAATTTAATTACATAAAATTTGCAAGCTACATGACCTGGAACATGATCTCTCAGTCTTTAGTTAAAGAAAACCTGATTGCAGCACTTTTGTCTTTTACTTTCCTTATTTTGCAAATAGGAATTATGTTTTCATAGCTTTTTTGTGAACTTAGCTGTTGTTAATTCATATCAGTATGGATTCTATGGATTAATATAATTATCATTCTTGGATTTCGTTGTCCATGACGTGTCCGTTACTTAACTAAATATAATTATATTAATGTAGATTTGTTATTATTAATAAATATAATTTTTTTTACTTCTCTAATGACGAGATTAAAATATATATTTACTTGTAACTAGATGTTACATAACATTTTATAACTTCGAACTGACACAAAACTGTTATAAACTATTTTTTTAAGTGTAAAAATTGCATTTTTTTAAACGAATAAAAAATATTAGAGATCTTCGCTTTGTACATCTATCTATATCATTTTGGGAAGGAGAAACTGAAATTTTATATACTGTATATAAGTTTTATTGTTATCAATAAAATTTAGTAAATGGTAAATTGTCTTCACATGAGAAATTATCAAGTACGTGAAGAATTATGCGTATTCTAAAGGGATACAATGTACGTACACGCATAATTAAAGTGTTGCTAATTTTTTACAGAACTTATTCAACTCATTTAAAACTATAATTTTATCCCTGCTCTGTAAAGATTTGCCTTTTCCATGTGTAAATTATATTTGAGCATCTCAGAATTGACAACATGATTGAAATAACCAATTTAGCTTAAAGTGGAAGCTTTATTTACAGTAATAGGTTTTAGGGTGTATACAGTAATGTAGACAAACCGCATGTCACTTAATGTACCCAGACTTTACTGATTGAAGGAGTAAAACTTATTTATCAAAGAGCTGTTGTCACATTTTTGTAAATTACAATTTTTGAATGCATGGTCTGCTGCAAAATAATTTTTTGTTTAGTTGAAAATTTAGTGATGTGGCCATGTGTCTAATCAATTGTAATGGTACAAACTGATGAGGGTTTGTAATTTGAAGCTTTTCATTTTTTATTTAACAAGAGTGTATTTTTGGTCACCGACTATAGTTCCGTGACTGTACGGTGAGGTACAAAAATGCAGACTATCAGCAAGGGTGCGTATTCATGCGTATGAGCGCACGGGTGGGCCAACGTTCACACGTAAAAGTCACGTCTAAAAAAATTTCTTCTCGCCAGGTGCATAGAGAACAAAGGCAGTCGGCCATGAACATCTAAATAATACGGACGTGAGCCGTTCGCGCGTCCGCCGGCTAAGCACAGTTTCGTCTCGCCCGCACGTATAAAATGTTAAATGTTATGGAGGCACAAACTTTCTACCTTTTATACGCCCCATAATTTACTTACCCTGATTCCGTTAAACTTACCTTTTATATAAAAACTCCCCAGAAGATTCCAAACTCGCTAACAAGGTCTCCACGATGTTTTAAGGATATACATCGAAACCAAAATACTTACACTTACTTAATTTTGATCATGTAATGCCCTTAGATCAGAAGATTCAACAGGTTTCATTTAAGACGAATTCTCGATGCAGAACTCAGGTTACGGATGTAACGTAATAATTAGATTAACACATTTTTATGCTATTTAAACCAACTCTTTTATTTCAAACACTTTTCAAATACTTTCTCTCTTTCTCTTTTCTTTATGAAATATTATTTGTTTCTTATTTATTACGTTATCTCTTATTTATTCTTACCTCTATCATATAAAAGTTAAAAAGTTTTATTCTACCTAACAAACCAGTACCGTACTTTTACTTTTGACGTCTTTTTTCAAATTTCCTCACACACACACTCATGCTCTTTACAT